>KZ308684.1:19360-70597 GCA_000376725.2 Ladona fulva | reverse complement strand
TTTATATACTATTTATATACTATTTATATGAAATACATTTTTAAGACTGCGATGATGATGATAACGATGATAGTAATAATAATACGAATTTATTCAGGCGAGATTGAGACTATCAATCTCTGTTTACATCTAACCCTTCATGATATGAAATTAAAAAGAGATAGCTTGAAAAAAGGTGATGGTTTTCTTATTATTACAGTATATAGTATGGATATATGGTGTATTATATGGTATGAATTCTATATGTTATTATGCGGATTATGGTTTGTGGTATTAATAACTTAGATATAGGATATTTTTATCCCCAAATAATTAAAAGTTAACTTTCTGCAATTTAACCTCTAGAAATCCTAAACTTTTGGTGCCCAAATGTCAGTTTACAGCTTTAGTCCGTGTACGAGCATGTTTACCTTGAGTTATCCTGATGCATATGCAACCCAACGTACGTGATATTCCATGCACCGCTTAGGTATGCATGAAATGCTGCATCCTCTTGAGAATAATGCTCCGAAATTTTGGAGAGCAGCTGGTGCGGTTCATCGTTAGCATATTCTTGGCTAAACGAATTGATGCAACTGCGATGAGTTACATTTGAGGACGCGAATTAAAGGGAATGGAAATTTTGAAAATTATCAAATTGTGAGGGTGTCATCCTGATACACCTTAAAAAAATTATTCAATGGAATTTTTATGCTAGAGTCCTGTTTCAATATCTCGTAAAATATGAGATGCTAAGATTTACTGTTATCATGAAATTCTGATCAGCTAATTTTAGATCCTTGAATGCCAGTAGCTCCAGGAGGTTTAACTATAGAGCTCAAAGCTTCAGGTTTTGCAACTGCAATACATATGTGAAAGTCAAGATGTAGGGTATAATCGCTAGGCATCTTTTCATGCCAAGAATGGCCCTAAATTGTAAGTTATCTAGTACCTTATTGGCATAAGGGCTATTCTTTAACTAACTTCGTAAGGTCATTTCAGATCAAAGAGGTATGTATTGGAAATTAAAATTATTTATGTCATTTATGTATAATTTAAATTCCCTTAAAATAATTGTAACCTATGAAAAATTATTTCCGTCTCGTGGACTACACGTTTCTTGTCTCTCGCATTTTCCTTTTCTCGATTTTGCTCACACCTAAAACAAAAGGGAAATAGATGCTAGAACCAATCGATTCACGAACTCATTTTTTCCGCGAACGATACGCGAAAGTAATAGATTAGGGAAATAAAGTCATGGTGCATTCACCCCCTGCCACACGCCGAAAGGTGGCTTGCAGGATACTTACATAGACAAAATATTAACCTATATAACCTGTATGATGCATAAACCAAGGCTTGATATTTTTATTAAAATATTGTATGGATAGGTTTAAAGATTCATAATCATTTAAGACAATCATGAGAATTAAAATTTTAAATGTAATTTTAACCCAAGGACACTTAATTTAACACTAAGTTTTCCGGCTGCGGTGGTGGAGTGGTTATCGCATTGACTCTCCAACCCCTTGGTCATGGGATCGAGTCCCGGATAATCGGATTTTTCTGGTTAGGGAATTGTTTTGTGTGTTCAAGGATTTTTACTATTCAGGCCTCTCCTAATAGTATAGTACATGGACTTTTGTGAGGGCACAGGGAAATAAATTATTTCCTTTGAGTAAAAGGTCTGATGTGCTTGAGAGTACATGGGATTTCTTCACCCTAAGACAGCCTTTGCTATTAAGACAAATTTATCTCTTTTTTGCTTCATAAATTTCACATAATACGAGGTATTAATAGAGGACGACTTTAATATAAAACTTCGGCATATGATCATTTGAAATTCATCCAGAGAGTGGAAGGATTGTGTTCTAGAACGTGGTTCAGAATCACAAACAACTTCATTGAGTGTTACTTAGTCATTCATAAAGTATTCACAATGCGTAATCTCATCGGGGTAAAAGATCGACCAAATGAAAAAGTGCCAAAACCAAAACTCAGATAACTGCATTCATACGAATTTTTTCTTCGGTGGCGCGTGTGATTGAAATTTAAATAATTTATTTGGGCGGTCGCATCAACTCTCGACTCACGTATAAAGTTTTAATCAAATTCTTGCGTCACCTCTCAAACCACCGAGGATGAATCCGCTATTCAATTTGGGTGTGCGTTGATTCTTGCCCTTGTTTCCATCAAAACACGCTCTCGCCTTACTTTCCCGATTGTCATTATTTTACCGGTTTCCTCTGAAACCGCTGTTGAAAAGGTTATGAAGAAGTAGGTTTGTTAGAGTCCCTTTCAGCTCTGTTTATTTCCATTAAAATAGAGGAATTTACCACGACTGACGATGAGAGACGATGTCGTAGTGGGAGGATTGAATGGCAATATTAATCGTGCATTCTATGTGGTTTTTAGTCATTTTTTAAGTGTATTACAATATCAATTTGTTATTTATGCATGCTGTATAAATTAAACGTCCCAAATGAAATATTTTATCTCTCTAGCTTTCGAATGGAATTTATTTCCAGTAATAATAATAATTTTAATTTTAATAATCACCATTAAACTGGCAATTAATTTTTTTCAAAGAAAAAATATGACGTGAAAATAATACTAAAATGAGTACATATTACTGATAAAGAGATGTGATAATTTGGTCCTGCCAAGAAAAATGCTTGTCAGCTTGTCAGTTTGCACCTCGCGTTCTACTGCAAACATACTGGTATATCTGATAACAAAAAAAATGTACGATTGAGTAGTGACATAAGACACCAAAAAAGTACAGGCATAATCTGTTTTTACAGAAGCATATGTAAACATATATGAACGTTTCTGAGACAAAATTTAAACAGTAATTCAATTATCTGATTATTTACAATAAGGAAAGAGTACATTCATGCATTAGTAAATTTTAACTTTCCTTTTAACTTTTTTATTGAATTTACATTTTATAACACATTTGGTAATTTATTAAACTCCATAAGCATTATATAATAATAATAAAACAACTTTACTTCAGAGCGTGATTGAGACTAGTTTTTGTCCTCTTACATCTAACTTTAACGTATCTAGCAGTAACGCTGGACAACTTATAGAATAATGGAATATATTGGGCTCGCAGACTCTATTTTAATAGACAGGGAGAAAAAATAATAGAACAATGCCGTACCTTGAAAATTTCCCTATTTGCTAGTAATGGATGAGTTGATGTAATAAGATCGATGAGTACGTATTTTTGTTTCCTTGGGAAGTGTGTATTTTGAACGCGGCTTCTAAGTCGTAAAAGGAGACAGACTCTGTTTCCAAATCCGTATAAAATATTTCTAATTACATGTTCGTTTAAATCTATAGATTTGAAAATTTTGATATCATCCACCTTTCATGGACTAATCATGGAAAAGAGAGCCTTAATTATCATCGAATAGATTTGAAAATCACGGCTTAAATTTTTAAGCTTTGAAATAAAAAAATATATTTCTCGCTAGTATAACCTTTTATATAAATTTTTGAAGTAAGAAGCATATCTATCTATTAACCATCTCTTTAGTGATGTCTTATTTTCCTATGTTTGACTCAAACGTAAACTAGTAAGTATTGACGATGTTATAAAATTCATAAAAATTGTTCTAATTGAATATACATCTTTTTACCTTAACTGTAAGAGATGTTAAGTACGTAGCAAGTAGTGGTTTAATTTCAGCTGCCCCTTATTATTAAATTCGAAAGCTTCTTAATTCTTCCAATTCTCTTCTGTTCTCTTTCTTTCGCTTTTCTACATTAATTCGATTAGAAGCTTAAGGCGAAAAATAAGTTAAATACCTTAAGGAATTAAATAACATCTGCCCAGATTGTCGTCTTCCATTTTCATTAAAATCTTAAAATTTCAGCTGAGTTCTATCTCTTTGATTTTTTTAATCAAAGAACATCTTTTTCCTTGGAAGCTTAATTTCACTCACTGAGTCTCTAAGATGGACTTAGAAATATTTCCCTCTCGAAGGATTAGAAAATATAATTCTTCTCTCTCTGCTACTATTTGTAGTGCATTCTTACTGCTTCTTTTCTTTCCATTTTTCCTTTTGTGTAGCTCAGAATAATTTGCCTGCTAGCTCCTACCTTACCTAACGCCCATCATTCTGCCCCTTTTCTTCGAATCGTTGCATTTCTTTCACTGTGTGATCGTTGCCTTGCAGCGAAACCACTTCCGACTGTTCTCAGCTGCTGAGAAGCTTTAATAATGATTGTTTTTTCTCATTTGTTAGATTCTATTGTCGAGTGGTAGAATTTAAGCACCAGTATTGAAGCTAATTTTTATTTGCTTAGCTTCTTAATTTATGAAGCAATACCCTAAGAGTCATTGTTTCACAGAAACGTCTACAACAAGAATAATAAATTTAATGAGGATTGCAAGTAGGATCAGAAATAAGTGATTTAATGATCATGTGTTTTATTATAAGAACTGGCTGAATGTAAGATCCATAGTATGGTGAAATAAGTATATGGGAAAACTTAAAATAAAAGAAAAAGAGTAGCTTTTTCATTTATGAAAAAGTGTTGCTTTACCAAGTTGGCGTATAGGCTATGTTTTTATTCCAATAAGCGTATGCCCTTTATACATATTTTACGTTTTCTTTACTCTGATCAACACAACGCAGCAGTAAACATTATAATTAAAGACATTTATAAATTAACGTCCTTATAAGAAGTATTAAGCATAAAATCTTAGTTTCTAAAGCTTTTATATTCTTGTTTTAATTTCTTTGCATTAGATGAAATTGAGAGTTCAATAAATCTTTAATATGATGGAATAGTTATGTTACAATCATTCTATCTGAACTATATTAAGCAGTGGCATTAGCAATAACTATAAAAATGTTTAAATAGCGAAAAATATCAAGCGATATTTGGTATACGTCTCTGTAAATTATCAAGAATTATGTAACAAAATATGACTAAGTCCACAAATTAGGAAACACGCATATGCGACCGGTTTCGAGGTAAAAACTTAATTATCTGGCCATATGATCAGGTTATTGCCTCGAATATGACTTTGTCATATTTTGCTACATAATTCTTAATAAATTATGGATAAATACAAAAATTACACCTTAATTATAAAGAAAGATGAGCTCTTTAAATGAGAATTTCCATGGCTATTGTAAATATTGCAAATATTTGCAACTACAGCTATCAGATATATAAAAAAATTATAACCGAAATTATGGCCGATATATATCGAGAAATTATTTTTTTTAATTTTCAAATTTCAATTTTAGTTATAATTATTAAATATTTTTGAATAAATGCTGAAACTGCTGATGCGCCTGAACTCTTTTTAAGGTGTTCGTAGTTCACCATACAAACAACGTGCGATTTCAGGTTGATGCTAGTTCCTTATCTGATTTATCCCCAATGAATTGATGATTGGAACGGTAAAATTAACACTTTAGATTCATACGCAACACGTTTGGCTTTAATATTATTTACCCATTTCAAAATGAAAAGAACATTGTGCCTCAACAACTTCAAATGCCGTTTCTGCATTTATAAATTTATTTTATAAAATTAAACTTTTTTCAAAATACTTTAAAATAATTAGTATTTTCAAGAAGTAGCTTAGGTTAAAAATAAAATGTTACTTGACATTTAAAGTAAATACATATATGTATGTGTNCGATATTTCTGTATTTAAATACGTAAAATTCACAAGCATTGTAGATTTCTTTAAATTAATTATATGCGCTTCTTGTCAGGAAATAAGTCCTTCTTTTATGCTGGAAATTTCCATATTGCATTTCTAATGCTAAATTAAAATATTCACTCGAGCAAAAGTCAACTCGCTGCGTTGCATTTAATTCATTCAATAAAATAAATAATACGCTGGTCCCTCCCATTTCCGCCATCTTCATGCCGATTACATATTCATACCGAATGAAATTTCGGCAACTTTTTTCTCTCGCCCCCTCCCTTCATGTTTCGCAGAGAATAATGCAGCACTTCCTTTTTCGCCCAATTCTCTTTATTTCTTTATTCGATGATCTTCCTCTCCCATACTCTCCCCAATTTATCTTTCTCACTCTATTCTATTTATTCCCACCCCGATTCTTCCTCTTCGCCCCCTTAAACTCTCCGCCGTTTTTATGTAGCACTGCTCCCTTCGCAATTCCTCCTTCACTTTTTTCGACGGCCATAAATTCTTCGTCGTCGGGGACGTGGTGGCGGAGTTGGAAGTTCCCAATGGACCCCCCGTCGCCCTCGTTCTCGCAAAAGCTGGGCAACGCTCCCATCTTTATTCTTTCTCCAAGAAAATTCTCCGTTTCTCAACTCGGCCGTTTCTGTTTTCTTATCGCCGCCATCCTTGCATTATTAGCATCGCATTCACTTGTTTAATCGTGTGAATGTCTTCGTCTAGATCTAAATCATAAGAAGTTAACGTTATCTGGGGATCGTTGTGAATTGGAGCTAAGTTTCGTCCTTTGAGGAAATGGCTTGTGTTTGGACTTCAGCTGAAAGGGAAAACGAAACCATCGTTGTTATGGGTTTCTTTGTTTGTCTTTCTACTCGCAATTATATATGTAAATGAATGTTTTTTACCTTTATTCACCGACTTCAAGCAAAGTTTGCGAGTCTGCCCTATGCTACAAGAAAAAGGAACGCCGCGCATATTTCATTTGTCTAATGGAGACGGTTGCCATTTCGAATTACTCCACGTGGTCCAAAATGGCGTCCGTATTAACGCAGAATTAATTTTACCCCTCGCAGACTGTTTTGTCTTTTACAAAACTAAACAATAAAAAACGTTCCTATAAAAACGAAGAAAGTGCCATAAGTAGGCAAACTAAATGAAGGTGCTCATTTTGGTCTCGTAATATTGTTTTCGAACCCGAATTGCGAGAACTTTAAGAAGATGCTCAAAAAATGTGTAAATTTTGTACCTCCAGCGCCCTGTCCTCTTGAAGATCGACGCGACGGTTTAGCAAAGTCATGCATTTTCCTTTGCGAACGCATGAGAAAGGCCCATATGGAATCAATGGTTGGGAAATGATAGTCTTTTCTTCAGTGAGCGTATAACTAAAAATCGCGGAAAATATAGGTCATGCATGACGGGAAAAAAAACCAGTAGTTAAAATATTATCGTTCTTTTGCAATTAAACGAATTATAAGTAATAATATCATTTAGTGTTATCATTACATGTTTAATCTTGGAAGTGAGAGGGAGGAAATTTGCGGAAACGAAAATTCCTCCAAATATGTTGAATTTTACTCGAATCAAGGGCTTGATGAATTTACTTTGCGAAGAGTAAACTTTTTTACGTTTCCTTTTTTAACTTCGCGTAAGTTTTATATATTTTTTAAATATTTGATTGTAGTTTTTATCTTCTTCCTGAAGATTAAAACATTGCCACTGTTTACTACACATTTAGCAAGTATCATGTCCTCGATTTCCATTTCCATACACGGATAGGTTTCCGTTTTGGCATCTTTTAGCTTTCACGGTCAGCTCATGTAGGTACTTCACACCCCATTCTTATTTGGTGTTTTTCTGCAGAGAGAAAATTCTCTTTGCTAAGTTCCTTGAAGGTTTTTAATATCCTCAGTATTTTTTGACGTTTTTCTTGCTGTTTCTTTACTTAAATGATTTTTGGTTTTATTTCTGGATTTTTTTATGTAGGTGATGTATTCTAAAATATTATTTACTGTCTAAAATATATGTTATTATTATTATTTAATTCAGCTCTCCTTTTCTTATGCGCCTGTTTTATTGCAGAGGTACGCTACTTCAATTTACGTAATCGTTTTCAAACGTAGTGCCTTGTGACAGTCGCTTTAGCCATTTCTCTTTCGCAAAGCCGTTCTTTTCATCTCGCCTTTAGAATTGCACTTTGTGATTGACGTCTCGCAGCGAAGTGTGGTCACTAGGCCGTACTCTTCTCTACTTTCTCAACAGTATTTCTCTTATTATGTTTTCATAGAAGTCGCTTTGTCGTATTAAATTAAGGATATGTTTGTTTTTGTGGAGGATTGTTTAGAGAAGCGGTCTTCTCATATTTACTTCCATAACCATTGTTTTTTCTTTATCCCAGCTTATTATTTTAAATTCTCCTATAGAGTCATATCTCCAAGTCTTTTCTTTTTCTTATTATTCTATATAAAGGTCCATGTTTTACAATGATGAGTGAACACGCTCCAGAAGAAGTTTTTCACACAGTATTTTTCTTTGCGTTGGATAATACGCTTTGTGCATGAAAGCAATGGAAGAGAAACTCTCGAAGATTCAAGTGATGTCCAAACAAAAAAAAATACAGCAATTCTCACGATACTGCGGAGGGTACTCATGTATTCGTAATGATACTCGTAGATTATAGTCGGATATATTTGAAAAGATGATGAAATTTTTGCACTAATATAGACAATTAAAATGTGTAACCAGGCTGGCGAATTTGTTAGTGTTGTCGCTTCTACCTCAAGGTCTTGTGTTCGATTCCCACCCAGTAGAATTTTTTTCCTGTCAAAGGATTTTTGTTTGCGTTTGTAAATGATAATAACTAAAATGGATCTAATTGAGATCATCTCTCTGCATCCATTAAAAAATATAATTACTATTTATTTATATACTATTTATATACTATTTATATGAAATACATTTTTAAGACTGCGATGATGATGACAACGATGATAGTAATAATAATACGAATTTATTCAGGCGAGATTGAGACTATCAATCTCTGTTTACATCTAACCCTTCATGATATGAAATTAAAAAGAGATAGCTTGAAAAAAGGTGATGGTTTTCTTATTATTACAGTATATAGTATGGATATATGGTGTATTATATGGTATGAATTCTATATGTTATTATGCGGATTATGGTTTGTGGTATTAATAACTTAGATATAGGATATTTTTATCCCCAAATAATTAAAAGCTAACTTTCTGCAATTTAACCTCTAGAAATCCTAAACTTTTGGTGCCCAAATGTCAGTTTACAGCTTTAGCCCGTGTACGAGCATGTTTACCTTGAGTTATCCTGATGCATATGCAACCCAACGTACGTGATATTCCATGCACCGCTTAGGTATGCATGAAATGCTGCATCCTCTTGAGAATAATGCTCCGAAATTTTGGAGAGCAGCTGGTGCGGTTCATCGTTAGCATATTCTTGGCTAAACGAATTGATGCAACTGCGATGAGTTACATTTGAGGACGCGAATTAAAGGGAATGGAAATTTTGAAAATTATCAAATTGTGAGGGTGTCATTCTGATACACGTTAAAAAAATTATTCAATGGAATTTTTATGCTAGAGTCCTGTTTCAATATCTCGTAAAATATGAGATGCTAAGATTTACTGTTATCATGAAATTCTGATCAGCTAATTTTAGATCCTTGAATGCCAGTAGCTCCAGGAGGTTTAACTATAGAGCTCAAAGCTTCAGGTTTTGCAACTGCAATACATATGTGAAAGTCAAGATGTAGGGTATAATCGCTAGGCATCTTTTCATGCCAAGAATGGCCCTAAATTGTAAGTTATCTAGTACCTTATTGGCATAAGGGCTATTCTTTAACTAACTTCGTAAGGTCATTTCAGATCAAAGAGGTATGTATTGGAAATTAAAATTATTTATGTCATTTATGTATAATTTAAATTCCCTTAAAATAATTGTAACCTATGAAAAATTATTTCCGTCTCGTGGACTACACGTTTCTTGTCTCTCGCATTTTCCTTTTCTCGATTTTGCTCACACCTAAAACAAAAGGGAAATAGATGCTAGAACCAATCGATTCACGAACTCATTTTTTCCGCGAACGATACGCGAAAGTAATAGATTAGGGAAATAAAGTCATGGTGCATTCACCCCCTGCCACACGCCGAAAGGTGGCTTGCAGGATACTTACATAGACAAAATATTAACCTATATAACCTGTATGATGCATAAACCAAGGCTTGATATTTTTATTAAAATATTGTATGGATAGGTTTAAAGATTCATAATCATTTAAGACAATCATGAGAATTAAAATTTTAAATGTAATTTTAACCCAAGGACACTTAATTTAACACTAAGTTTTCCGGCTGCGGTGGTGGAGTGGTTATCGCATTGACTCTCCAACCCCTTGGTCATGGGATCGAGTCCCGGATAATCGGATTTTTCTGGTTAGGGAATTGTTTTGTGTGTTCAAGGATTTTTACTATTCAGGCCTCTCCTAATAGTATAGTACATGGACTTTTGTGAGGGCACAGGGAAATAAATTATTTCCTTTGAGTAAAAGGTCTGATGTGCTTGAGAGTACATGGGATTTCTTCACCCTAAGACAGCCTTTGCTATTAAGACAAATTTATCTCTTTTTTGCTTCATAAATTTCACATAATACGAGGTATTAATAGAGGACGACTTTAATATAAAACTTCGGCATATGATCATTTGAAATTCATCCAGAGAGTGGAAGGATTGTGTTCTAGAACGTGGTTCAGAATCACAAACAACTTCATTGAGTGTTACTTAGTCATTCATAAAGTATTCACAATGCGTAATCTCATCGGGGTAAAAGATCGACCAAATGAAAAAGTGCCAAAACCAAAACTCAGATAACTGCATTCATACGAATTTTTTCTTCGGTGGCGCGTGTGATTGAAATTTAAATAATTTATTTGGGCGGTCGCATCAACTCTCGACTCACGTATAAAGTTTTAATCAAATTCTTGCGTCACCTCTCAAACCACCGAGGATGAATCCGCTATTCAATTTGGGTGTGCGTTGATTCTTGCCCTTGTTTCCATCAAAACACGCTCTCGCCTTACTTTCCCGATTGTCATTATTTTACCGGTTTCCTCTGAAACCGCTGTTGAAAAGGTTATGAAGAAGTAGGTTTGTTAGAGTCCCTTTCAGCTCTGTTTATTTCCATTAAAATAGAGGAATTTACCACGACTGACGATGAGAGACGATGTCGTAGTGGGAGGATTGAATGGCAATATTAATCGTGCATTCTATGTGGTTTTTAGTCATTTTTTAAGTGTATTACAATATCAATTTGTTATTTATGCATGCTGTATAAATTAAACGTCCCAAATGAAATATTTTATCTCTCTAGCTTTCGAATGGAATTTATTTCCAGTAATAATAATAATTTTAATTTTAATAATCACCATTAAACTGGCAATTAATTTTTTTCAAAGAAAAAATATGACGTGAAAATAATACTAAAATGAGTACATATTACTGATAAAGAGATGTGATAATTTGGTCCTGCCAAGAAAAATGCTTGTCAGCTTGTCAGTTTGCACCTCGCGTTCTACTGCAAACATACTGGTATATCTGATAACAAAAAAATGTACGATTGAGTAGTGACATAAGACACCAAAAAAGTACAGGCATAATCTGTTTTTACAGAAGCATATGTAAACATATATGAACGTTTCTGAGACAAAATTTAAACAGTAATTCAATTATCTGATTATTTACAATAAGGAAAGAGTACATTCATGCATTAGTAAATTTTAACTTTCCTTTTAACTTTTTTATTGAATTTACATTTTATAACACATTTGGTAATTTATTAAACTCCATAAGCATTATATAATAATAATAAAACAACTTTACTTCAGAGCGTGATTGAGACTAGTTTTTGTCCTCTTACATCTAACTTTAACGTATCTAGCAGTAACGCTGGACAACTTATAGAATAATGGAATATATTGGGCTCGCAGACTCTATTTTAATAGACAGGGAGAAAAAATAATAGAACAATGCCGTACCTTGAAAATTTCCCTATTTGCTAGTAATGGATGAGTTGATGTAATAAGATCGATGAGTACGTATTTTTGTTTCCTTGGGAAGTGTGTATTTTGAACGCGGCTTCTAAGTCGTAAAAGGAGACAGACTCTGTTTCCAAATCCGTATAAAATATTTCTAATTACATGTTCGTTTAAATCTATAGATTTGAAAATTTTGATATCATCCACCTTTCATGGACTAATCATGGAAAAGAGAGCCTTAATTATCATCGAATAGATTTGAAAATCACGGCTTAAATTTTTAAGCTTTGAAATAAAAAAATATATTTCTCGCTAGTATAACCTTTTATATAAATTTTTGAAGTAAGAAGCATATCTATCTATTAACCATCTCTTTAGTGATGTCTTATTTTCCTATGTTTGACTCAAACATCCTGATGCATATGCAACCCAACGTACGTGATATTCCATGCACCGCTTAGGTATGCATGAAATGCTGCATCCTCTTGAGAATAATGCTCCGAAATTTTGGAGAGCAGCTGGTGCGGTTCATCGTTAGCATATTCTTGGCTAAACGAATTGATGCAACTGCGATGAGTTACATTTGAGGACGCGAATTAAAGGGAATGGAAATTTTGAAAATTATCAAATTGTGAGGGTGTCATCCTGATACACCTTAAAAAAATTATTCAATGGAATTTTTATGCTAGAGTCCTGTTTCAATATCTCGTAAAATATGAGATGCTAAGATTTACTGTTATCATGAAATTCTGATCAGCTAATTTTAGATCCTTGAATGCCAGTAGCTCCAGGAGGTTTAACTATAGAGCTCAAAGCTTCAGGTTTTGCAATTGCAATACATATGTGAAAGTCAAGATGTAGGGTATAATCGCTAGGCATCTTTTCATGCCAAGAATGGCCCTAAATTGTAAGTTATCTAGTACCTTATTGGCATAAGGGCTATTCTTTAACTAACTTCGTAAGGTCATTTCAGATCAAAGAGGTATGTATTGGAAATTAAAATTATTTATGTCATTTATGTATAATTTAAATTCCCTTAAAATAATTGTAACCTATGAAAAATTATTTCCGTCTCGTGGACTACACGTTTCTTGTCTCTCGCATTTTCCTTTTCTCGATTTTGCTCACACCTAAAACAAAAGGGAAATAGATGCTAGAACCAATCGATTCACGAACTCATTTTTTCCGCGAACGATACGCGAAAGTAATAGATTAGGGAAATAAAGTCATGGTGCATTCACCCCCTACCACACGCCGAAAGGTGGCTTGCAGGATACTTACATAGACAAAATATTAACCTATATAACCTGTATGATGCATAAACCAAGGCTTGATATTTTTATTAAAATATTGTATGGATAGGTTTAAAGATTCATAATCATTTAAGACAATCATGAGAATTAAAATTTTAAATGTAATTTTAACCCAAGGACACTTAATTTAACACTAAGTTTTCCGGCTGCGGTGGTGGAGTGGTTATCGCATTGACTCTCCAACCCCTTGGTCATGGGATCGAGTCCCGGATAATCGGATTTTTCTGGTTAGGGAATTGTTTTGTGTGTTCAAGGATTTTTACTATTCAGGCCTCTCCTAATAGTATAGTACATGGACTTTTGTGAGGGCACAGGGAAATAAATTATTTCCTTTGAGTAAAAGGTCTGATGTGCTTGAGAGTACATGGGATTTCTTCACCCTAAGACAGCCTTTGCTATTAAGACAAATTTATCTCTTTTTTGCTTCATAAATTTCACATAATACGAGGTATTAATAGAGGACGACTTTAATATAAAACTTCGGCATATGATCATTTGAAATTCATCCAGAGAGTGGAAGGATTGTGTTCTAGAACGTGGTTCAGAATCACAAACAACTTCATTGAGTGTTACTTAGTCATTCATAAAGTATTCACAATGCGTAATCTCATCGGGGTAAAAGATCGACCAAATGAAAAAGTGCCAAAACCAAAACTCAGATAACTGCATTCATACGAATTTTTTCTTCGGTGGCGCGTGTGATTGAAATTTAAATAATTTATTTGGGCGGTCGCATCAACTCTCGACTCACGTATAAAGTTTTAATCAAATTCTTGCGTCACCTCTCAAACCACCGAGGATGAATCCGCTATTCAATTTGGGTGTGCGTTGATTCTTGCCCTTGTTTCCATCAAAACACGCTCTCGCCTTACTTTCCCGATTGTCATTATTTTACCGGTTTCCTCTGAAACCGCTGTTGAAAAGGTTATGAAGAAGTAGGTTTGTTAGAGTCCCTTTCAGCTCTGTTTATTTCCATTAAAATAGAGGAATTTACCACGACTGACGATGAGAGACGATGTCGTAGTGGGAGGATTGAATGGCAATATTAATCGTGCATTCTATGTGGTTTTTAGTCATTTTTTAAGTGTATTACAATATCAATTTGTTATTTATGCATGCTGTATAAATTAAACGTCCCAAATGAAATATTTTNTAATTAGTATTTTCAAGAAGTAGCTTAGGTTAAAAATAAAATGTTACTTGACATTTAAAGTAAATACATATATGTATGTGTGCGTGATAGATACATAATTGAGAAAACGATAATAAATATATTTATTTTCTCAATATCGATTACAATTGACGGTGTCACTTCAGCATTAATCTCTTCTAAATCGCTGGAAATTTCCATATTGCATTTCTAATGCTAAATTAAAATATTCACTCGAGCAAAAGTCAACTCGCTGCGTTGCATTTAATTCATTCAATAAAATAAATAATACGCTGGTCCCTCCCATTTCCGCCATCTTCATGCCGATTACATATTCATACCGAATGAAATTTCGGCAACTTTTTTCTCTCGCCCCCTCCCTTCATGTTTCGCAGAGAATAATGCAGCACTTCCTTTTTCGCCCAATTCTCTTTATTTCTTTATTCGATGATCTTCCTCTCCCATACTCTCCCCAATTTATCTTTCTCACTCTATTCTATTTATTCCCACCCCGATTCTTCCTCTTCGCCCCCTTAAACTCTCCGCCGTTTTTATGTAGCACTGCTCCCTTCGCAATTCCTCCTTCACTTTTTTCGACGGCCATAAATTCTTCGTCGTCGGGGACGTGGTGGCGGAGTTGGAAGTTCCCAATGGACCCCCCGTCGCCCTCGTTCTCGCAAAAGCTGGGCAACGCTCCCATCTTCATTCTTTCTCCAAGAAAATTCTCCGTTTCTCAACTCGGCCGTTTCTGTTTTCTTATCGCCGCCATCCTTGCATTATTAGCATCGCAATCACTTGTTTAATCGTGTGAATGTCTTCGTCTAGATCTAAATCATAAGAAGTTAACGTTATCTGGGGATCGTTGTGAATTGGAGCTAAGTTTCGTCCTTTGAGGAAATGGCTTGTGTTTGGACTTCAGCTGAAAGGGAAAACGAAACCATCGTTGTTATGGTTTTCTTTGTTTGTCTTTCTACTCGCAATTATATATGTAAATGAATGTTTTTTACCTTTATCCACCGACTTCAAGCAAAGTTTGCGAGTCTGCCCTATGCTACAAGAAAAAGGAACGCCGCGCATATTTCATTTGTCTAATGGAGACGGTTGCCATTTCGAATTACTCCACGTGGTCCAAAATGGCGTCCGTATTAACGCAGAATTAATTTTACCCCTCGCAGACTGTTTTGTCTTTTACAAAAATAAACAAGAAATGACGTTCCTATAAAACAGAAGAAAGTGCCATAAGTAGGCAAACTAAATGAAGGTGCTCATTTTGGTCTCGTAATATTGTTTTCGAACCCGAATTGCGAGAACTTTAAGAAGATGCTCAAAAAATGTGTAAATTTTGTACTTCCAGCGCCCTGACCTCTTGAAGATCGACGCGACGGTTTAGCAAAGTCATGCACTTTCCTTTGCGAATGCATGAGAAAGGCCCATATGGAATCAATGGTTGGGAAATGATAGTCTTTTTTTCAGTGAGCGTATAACTAAAAATCGCGGAAAATATAGGTCATGAATGACGGGAAAAAAAACCAGTAGTTAAAATATTATCGTTCTTTTGCAATTAGACGAATTATAAGTAATAATATCATTTGGTGTTATCATTACATGTTTAATCTTGGAAGTGAGAGGGAGGAAATTTGCGGAAACGAAAATTCCTCCAAATATGTTGAATTTTACTCGAATCAAGGGCTTGATGAATTTACTTTGCGAAGAGTAAACTTTTTTACGTTTCCTTTTTTAACTTCGCGTAAGTTTTATATATTTTTTAAATATTTTATTGTAGTTTTTATCTTCTTCCTGAAGATTAAAACATTGCCACTGTTTACTACACATTTAGCAAGTATCATGTCCTCGATTTCCATTTCCATACACGGATAGGTTTCCGTTTTGGCATCTTTTAGCTTTCACGGTCAGCTCGTGTAGGTACTTCACACCCCATTCTTATTTGGTGTTTTTCTGCAGAGAGAAAATTCTCTTTGCTAAGTTCCTTGAAGGTTTTTAATATCCTCAGTATTTTTTGACGTTTTTCTTGCTGTTTCTTTACTTAAACGATTTTTGGTTTTATTTCTGGATTTTTTTATGTAGGTGATGTATTCTAAAATATTATTTACTGTCAATCTTAAAAAATTAATTTATTTATTTACGAAAAAATGTATCCGCTAAATAAAAGATACGGGTATGATGATGTAACGACTATTTTCCACCCTTATCCCTACGCGAATTTTCTCTAAGGAAGACTAAAGCTAAGCTGATAGTAATAAAATATTTATTTTTCTAGGTTTTTGAGTTTATTAAATCAATCTTTGAAATAGGTTTTCTCCAAATGGGAGTGAAAAATTCTTTGTCGCTCACGCAAATGCAAAAACCAGTATTTTTGTAAACGTGTATTTAAAAAATTCTGTAGCTTAAGTCCCAAACAATAAGTGGGGATGTATCAGACTATACAGTACTAATTCTGTTGAATATATTTTATATAGTAATATCCTGTTTATCTAAGGGACGCTCAGTACCCCTGTAGGAAATATATTGAAACCTGAAATATATTGGAAACGTGTATTGGTTTTGGTCATAGTTGATTTATTTTACGAATCTCATTTGTGAAATTAATCTAATACTGAGTCCAGGGTTGTAACAATCGTCTGAAAATGTCGTTAACAGGTTAGTACAGCGGTTCCTATACTAGGGTACGCGAGATAATCCGAGTATAAGTCCGTGAGTATAATATTCATTTTAATCAACGCTGAGTTCAACTTCGCTATTTTCTGTAATTTTGCTTTCGTTGCCTGTTCATTAAATCGATGAAAGTATTTTAACTCTAAAATGTTTGCAATGATATTATCTATTTAATATTAAGAGAAATCTAAAAAAAATTTCGGTATGTATTTGAAAGCACATAATTTTGAGAATCCGCGCTAGAAAAAAAACAAGCAAAAGGTGGTCCTCAGCGTGCTTTAGTCGAAGGAACGCCGGGTTAGTAGACAATATATAATAATTGCGATATTTCTGTATTTAAATACGTAAAATTCACAAGCATTGTAGATTTCTTTAAATTAATTATATGCGCTTCTTGTCAGGAAATAAGTCCTTCTTTTATCTTGTAATCGTTTGTCATTGATTTCGCACATTCGTTTAGCGTAGTTTATTATAGGGTTAGATGTAAGAAGAGACTAATTAGTCTCAATCTCGCCCGTAAATAAAGACGATTTATTATTATTATTATTATAGTAAGTCGCATCGCCTTGCGCTGTTAAATGCCTTATGTTAAAAAGTGCTACGATAGAAACGCAATCGTTACACAAATGCTCTGAGACGAAGGTTGGGAATCATTGAAATAAAGGAGCTTAGAAGCTAGGCTGCGATTGCTTTCTAAATCAGGGAAAGTACATTGCGGAAGATGTAATTGGTATTATGCGACTCCCTTCTGCTACTTCGGCCGATCCGACATTGAGCAAAAAATAAGAAAAAGAGTTGCGAGGACAAGTCGTTTTAGGGACTCATTCTTTCCGCGAACGATACGCGATAACAATAAGCTAAAGAGGTAACACGAACCCTTGCCGAACACGAACCCCCTGCCACACGCCGAAAGGCGGCCTGCAAGGTATTTATGCAGTTGTAGAATCTGGCGTTTATGTTCCAATTGATTTAATATTCGCAATTTGGAGTATGAGAACAAAATCAAATCTTTTTCCGGATTATTTTTTATTTGATACCTCGCCATATTCTTTTGCAGAAAAGTATTTCCTCATTTCTCTGCAATCTCTACCTTTAAAATTAACATTTCTATTTTTTCGTACATGATTCACTTCAGAGATTTTTAATGGTAGCGATAGCACATTTGTCAATTCAACTGCACCCCCCTAAAGTAGGAGGCAATTGAGGGAATGGAAAAACAGCAGTTGGTGCAAGCTGACCGTCTCGTGGTCGTCATTTTTTCCTTTGCCCCGGGCAACTGGTGCTTTGTCGTTCGACGGACGTGAAAAGAGGAAAGAAGGCAATTTAGAGTGGAGGGTTCACCAGATTCGAAAGGCATGGAGTCGCTAATTGAAAGGCCTCCTCGGTGCTCTTCAAATGGGATGAAATTGAGATAGGAAGGGGACAAGTTATTAATTCCGCTAGCATTTCCGCTCTACGACGGTTAAAGCATTTTCAATTAAAAACATTTGTAATGTAAGGCTTTGTATTTTACGTTAAAGGCTTAGATAGTATTTTTTAAACATGTAAAATTCTTAGAAGCAAAATTAATCAGGAAATTTTACCCATAGGAAAAAATATTTCGAAATAGATGGCATAACTACCTAATTTCGTTGTATTAATAGCGTTATTTTGAGAGAGAACAATTTATAACTTCACAATTAAAAACTGTTATATCAATAATACCGTTATTGATTATTATATAGCGTTATTGATTGCTCTAGTATTTCAACTATACGACGGATAAAANGTGTGGTAGCTTAGAGGACAGAGAACCCGCACGGAAAGTGGTAGACCCGGGTCCGATTCCCGGTTGCGGCAGGCGTTATTCTCTTTCAATTTCTTCTTCTAAACAGAATATATATATTACATCTTGACTCCAAATAATAGTATACATTTATATTCCAAATTGTATAAATTAATTTTCGTGATTTACGGTATTGAATATCCTTACTGTTTCGCGAGAATATTCAGCTATGTTCCAGCTACAGCTGTACTTCCTGTAGATTTTCATTAGTTCAGAGGTTCTTTCAATTAAGCGATAAGAATCCCTTTCTGGTTAATTCGGCCGTCTCGAGAGAAACTCTGAACAATATGCAAGAGTGTAACATTCCCCGTAAAGTAGGTTGCTATTCCCCGGAAGTGCTGTGTCAGAATTTTCCTAAGCATGGGAAAATGTACGAGGAATTCATCAGACAAAGCTGCATAGCGGCCTTAGTTACGGGAGAATGGAAAGTTGAAACTGCATCCGGAAGCTCTATCAACTCAGGAAGGCGAAACATTTGTGGAAATGAAAGAGACACTTCAATCAACAGTAGAGCAGGATTCGGAGTATAAGTACGGTACGAATGATGAAGGGGGTTTCAGTAGTGAATTTCACGTTGGTACGAACGGATTTCGTTTCAATCTTATGCTGTTATTTCCTTTCAAGTTGTGGTGGAATACATTTTAGGGGGGAGGGGGGTATGGTTTAGGGGAGTAAGACCTCTTCGACAAGAAACCGAAAGGACCGAAAAATCGAGAGTTCGTGTTAATCAAATTCGTTTTAACGAAGTTGCAACAAAAATACTTCAGTCACGTATATTCTAACTAATATAGAGTGGTACCTTGGTTAACGACGGTGATCCGTTCCAAGATAGTCGTCGTTAACGAAACCGTCGTTATCCAAGGCGCGATTTTTCAGAATCAAACCGCATGTCAAATATGCAGATGAAACTCATTAATACGTCATTAAACTTTGGCACATAGAATGAATTCAATTATAAATGCTACAAAATATTATCGTTAATAAAATGAATGATCATAAAAGAAGTTTTATTTGTCAATCGTCACCAGGAGTTGTAAACCAAAGACTGCGTCGTTATCCGAGATTATTTAAACACAGCCACTTGTCGTTAACCAAGAGCGTCGTTAACTAAGGTAGCAATGTCTATTATTACATCATGCAAATGTATTGTTTGCACCTAACTAATATTTAATTGTATTTTAATGAACAGTCATTAACCAAGTAAATAGCTAACTGAGGATGTCATTAACCACCGTTTAAAATTCTACGCATATGTGCTTATGAAATAGATGCTAGGTGCAGGTACATATTCAGATATGCGCCAATAGATCGCTCCCATATACGTTCTCCACTAACTAATATATGGCGCGGGCGCATGTATTTTTCGAAAGACAAGTTTCGTTTTTTAAGAAATACCTGATTCTAATCTTCTACCCACAGACTGCTTGTCATTTTGTTAAATTGTTTTTTATTGTTTCTTTATATAACCCTAAGTTATAATACCTTTTGGAAGTGCGGTTTGTGTTTGTGTTATCGAGAAATTCGTGCGAAGCGAGTACGTGTTAACGAGGTTTTGCTTTAATAAATGAACATAATATTTATTCAATGAAACCAAAAAGTCCTTAAATTTACGAAACATGGAGCCAGTAGAGAATCTATAATAATTTGCATGCCTGACTGTGATTTGATCAGGTCGTTCGATTCAGCCAGAAAAAAGCATGGAAGCAAGGATATTACCATGGCATACAAGAATCTGGAAGGAAATGAAAGAATATTTAATTTAAGAAGCGAGTCTCATTTCCCTGATATTGGAAATACCTCGATGTACTCGCTGAAGTAGGTCAAAGAATCTTAGATTGTTTCTGTACTCCAAATCCTTCCAAATTTTCTCAAAGACTTACGAAACAGGGCCGTAGTTCAGTGAAGGGCTTCGAGTGTTCTGACAAAGAAGAAATCGTTCAAGGCTAGGTCACGGTCTCCGATTATGGAAGCACAGATTGAATTTGGAACCCAATTCGGCCTAAGCAAATCGTACAAGTATTCATAGGAATCTTTGATGCACAGAAAGTCATCCTGTGAATAAATTAATTTTTTTCTAATAATATACAAAGCAAAATTTATTGTGAAGTCTAAAGGTGGTGAATGCCAGCTTATGGTAAATGGGCTTTCTTTATCAGTCAGGTTGATAAATACACCCTTTATAAATGAGGTTAGACCCGTTTTGCCCTCTCGTCCATCAAATCTCGTATGTCATCTGATTTTTTAAAACAAAGAAAGATTAAAATAACAGGAAAGAGAGGGAAGTGGGTAAAATTTTTGCAAATTTAGGTTGACAAGGGAACAACCCACGTTGCGGGAAAACACCAACAGAGAAGGGGGGTAAACGATAAGTTGGACGATAGGATAGAAAAGGACGTTGAAAATATTCAAAGATAATTATGAAATTAAATTACACTACGCTAATATAGAAAAATAAAATGAAATTCAAGTAAAAATCTGAATACCTAGGGAGAAAAATCCCAAAGATATGTGTTTGAAGAAAGAGGCGGAAAATGTCCGACAGCATTACATAAGAAACCTTAAAACGGCAAGGAAAAGGGTTTTGGTAACTTGGCACGATAAGGCGTGGACATAAAAAAGTTTGACGGAACCGGGAATCGAAACCGGGTCTCCCAATTGCCGGTTGGTTGCACTATCCATTGAACTGTATGGTCGGTGCTTCTGCGAGGCCATGGCTGTGAAGAATGCCGCTTGGTCGGACGAAATCTCGCGCCCAATACCTATAAAGTATTCCAAAATGGTGGCATAGCTCAATGGATGGAGCAACCAATTGGAAATTGGAGGTCCCGGTTTCGAGTCCCGGTTCCATCAAAATTTTTTAATGTCCTTTTCTCCTTGGGAACCGTATTATGACAACAGTATCATGGAAAAGCGATGATATACGCATGGATATGCTTTGAATTTAGAAATGTGTGGTAGCTTAGAGGACAGAGAACCCGCACGGAAAGTGGTAGACCCGGGTCCGATTCCCGGTTGCGGCAGGCGTTATTCTCTTTCAATTTCTTCTTCTAAACAGAATCATGAATGTGAACCAAATTAAGAAACAGTCACCTTTTGCCCCTGAAGATGCTCTCTTGGGGAGAGAAATACGCATTGGGTTTCTCGTTGACATTTTATGGCTTTTGGAGTTTTGGTGACTCTTGATCAATGCAAATCTGAATGAATTTCTAGTTTAGAGAACAGAATTTCATTGCATTGTGCGTATCCAAATAACCCCTAAACCCCTCCTTAGATCATAACCCTGACATTTGTATACGTTGGACTCGGAAAAAATATTTTGTTAATTTTTGTGCTTATACCAAACAGAACGGAGAGAAATTTTTTCCCCTTGGATAGTTATTTAATATTATATTTCAAATTTTTATTTCCTTATTTTTTAATTTGTATACGGTATCTTAGATAAAACAATAGAGGGGTACATATAAAACGCAGATAACACAGCAAAAGGAAGTACACTAGAGCAGCTCAATACATCTAAATCTACATCTACATAAGTACCCTGCAAGCCGCCTTCCGGCGTGTGGCAGGGGGTGTAAACACCAAGAGTAGAATTACTTTTTTAATTTATTATTATCGCGTATCGTTCGCGGAAAAAAAGAGTCTCTAAAACGACTTGTCCTCGCGTCTATTTCTCTTATTTTACGCTCACTGTCGGATCGGGCAAAGTAGCAGGGGGGTCGCATAATATCAATTACGTCATCCGAAAATGTATTTCCTCTGAATTTATCTAACAATCGCAGCCTAGCTTCTAATCTCCTTTCTTTCAAGGATTCCCAACCTGCGTCTGTGAGCATTTGCGTTACACTTGCTTCTCTATCGTAGCACTTTTTAACAAAACGTATCGCCTTACGCTGCACTTTCTCGAGTTCGCGAGAGTTCGTTTCATCCGCTGGGTCCCATATACTCGCCGCATATTCCAGATGGGGCCTAACTAACGTAAAATAGCATCGCTCTCTAACCTTTTCATCGCATCTACCTACAATACGCTTTATAAAACCGAGCTTTTTAGTTGCTTTACCGCATATTTTTCGAATGTGTGTGCTCCAGTTTAAGTTATTGGTTAGGGTGATTCCAAGATATTCTACTGAGTCGACTACATTTAAATTCGTTCCACTAATTTTGTACGGGCGGTTCTGACTCAATTGTTTCCTTTCCAAGAAATTTACTACAGAGCATTTATCTACATTAAGATCTAGCTGCCATTTTTCGCACCACATTTGTATATGAGCTAAGTCGTTTGAGAGTGAAGCACTATCTTCGTCACTTGATAGTGACAATACGCTCGACATCTTAGCTGAGAAGTCTTTTTGAACATAAAAAAGGGTCAAAAAAGAGGAATCCCAAATACGAGATATCTCGGGCGCTATTAGAATTAAACCACTCTCGTCTATATCTCTCTAGATATCATGGGTGCGTTAAACAAATGCGAAAATGAAGTATTTCTTTATCACCATTCATGAAGCTCCCAAACAATGGAGGGTTTTAATTTGATGATAAATTTACGTTTGAAAATTCAGCAAAATGGTACCACCCTGTGCAGCACCTGGAACATTAACCGACTGCATAATATCTCGGCTCCCTTATGACCAAGTCATCGACATGTGAGGAGTCCTCTCCATAACTCTTCCTGAGATTTCCCAGGAGTATAGCTTCCCTCGGCGATCCCCTTCTGTTTTAATATTTCGAATCCGAACCGCAGGCTGCTTCTAAGACGAATGCCCTGTGGCGAAACGTGCTTTCCGAATCTTGGTCAAGTGGGGTTTCCGTGAATAATGCACGGCTTCCCGCATCGCAGCCATCTTGCTTCCACATCGCTTATAATTTACTGATAAAGAGGTTTGCAGCGCCCCTCCGATATCATCTCTAATCAAATGAGCGTTGTTCCATGTTTCTGCGAAAACAATTGATCAGAACTCATTCGGTGTCTTATATAGGTGTGGGGATAACGTTGCACAATAAGTGACTGCAGAACGATTATTTGGATAGTAAATATAATGATGATGGCGAAATTTGAGCCAAAAAATCTTTTTTCTTTATTTATGATCTATGAGCCAAACATTGACAAGCTACTACTATTACTTAATTTGTGATATTCTCAATTATTATATATTCCTGCCTACTTCTTATAATTTCAAATTTAATATTTGTTTTTGTCTGAATTTTTGTAACCATTATGCATTTATTTTTGTCTGCTTTCTTTCTCAGCTTTGTTGTTGACGCTTTTCTTTTACTTATTTTCCCCTCTTCTTTTAAATTTTAATTTCTACTGTCAGTAGGTTTCGCAGGTTTTTCACCCCCACCCCCTTCACGTGGGTGCTTTCCTGTAGGGTTTTCATTTTTTCCTAAGTGCAGACTTAGGTTTTTAAAAAAACCCATATACATAGTAGTTCCTTCTTTTATTGCCTTCTTTTTAGTGTAACTCCCAATCCCTCTTTCTTTCTATGTGCAATGACTAAGGGTTAGATGTAAGAAGAGACTAATTAGTCTCAATCACGCCCGTGAATAAAGACGTGTTATTATTATTATTCTGTGTTTTCGCGGTATTTTCGCTCCCTTTCTTGTGAGGGTGTTTTTCCGCATCGTGGGGTTTTCTCCATAACCCTTCAGTAGAGGATTTTTTCCCCACAACTCAAATCTTTACATTTTTTATATGTATGTATATCTTGTTATATGTATTAGTTTTTATTTATCAACTTGTCTGCCTTTTAATTTGTATAAACTGTTTGTACATACCAATTTCCTTGTGCTTATGTTTGCCGGATGGTTTGGATGTATCGATTTATTTTTCTAGATTTATGTTAATTTTAGTAAATTGTTTTTGGTTATAAGTGTAATATTATTATCAAAAAATGTCTCCAGAGGTTAGATGGACGAGAGGCAATTTTGGCCTAACCTCGCCGTAAGAGTGAAATAAAAATAATATAATTATACACCGATACCAATCTGATAAAGTATATCCCAAAGAAGTTGGGCAAAGTGTAAGATATTTTTCTGAAACGAAGCATCCAATTTAGAATGTTGGGAAGTTTTAAATTTTAAAGAATTATTATAATTAGAATCCTCACTCTCTATTTTTATTGGATTAAGGCTAAATTATGTATAATATGAGAAAGCTGAGGCAGAAATATATTTTATATTCCTGAGAATGTCGAGTCTAGAAAATTACATCCGATCGAAAACTGTTTTAAAAAATGCTCAACTTTTTCCACCTCCTCTATCTGCAAATAACAGGCATACCAAAACTGAAATTATATACTAAAATAGAGTATTCACGTTATTATTAATAGATAATTCGGATTAATATTATGTATTAAGCTCCCCTTACACTTACTCATACCTAATTTGTTGAAATTTTGCCTAACTTTTAAATTTTGCTCACTTTAAGGAATTAATTTTGTATCTCAGGTAAACGTATGTGATTCCATTCCCTCAGGACGAGATACATTTTACTCCGCTTAATTTTATGCAAGAATAAGTTATCTAAGGCATTTTATAATTCCTGTTATTATATTAACTGAATAACTAAATTATGAGATATCATAAAATTTGTTTAGCATCGAGTTTGAGTAATTTTCACTTTAAGGTCCGGTGTAATGTGTAATGGTTGTTAGAGTCAAAGTGAAGGATAGTTAAACTCCTTGCTAACTGTACTTAATAATACCGGGCGTAAGAGTCACATGAAAGCAAATGATAAATAACGCGGCTTTATCCATACAGAAAATAGCATAATGAACGATAGTTTTGTAATGCAGAATCCATAGGAATCAGTACGCGTTCGATTTTACGGAAGGATTCCGCAATTGTGAAAATCTATATATAAACGGGCTTTACTCCAGAAACAATTCTTACATTCTTTAATGAAACCTTACGATTCTCATTTCAACCTTCTGCCAACAGGTTAAGAAAGAGAAAGGACTATTCTGGGAAAGAGGAAAAACAATCGACCAGAAATCGTCTTAAATGTTTACCAATATATATGTTACAAAAGTTAAATGATGAATTAAATCGAGGAATATTATTTTGGTTACATGGGAGGTAACCGATTTTCTACCGTGTTAGCTGTTTATAAGTATTGCTTTCAATAAAAGGTTTATTTCTTGTTAGTGGTGGGAAATCTCCCGTTTTTCGCTTTAGCAGAAGGCAGAAAAAGTATCATTAGTAAGTGTAGCTGATGAAACTTATCGTCCAGTAATTTATTTTTCAGGTATTAGAAAAGAAATTTCGATGTGTCCGTACCATATACAAATGTAAATGTAGTTACTCAGAAGGCATATGTATTGTCTCTATCTCAATCAAGGAGTGAAATTTTTGATACCTTGTAGATGACAAATGAAAGTGCAAAAAACTTGCATTAAATATCTCCACCATTATATGCATATGATATTTAACAAACCATTTTAAATATAAAAAATATTTTAATGACAGAATGAAAGGTATCTTTGCACATTAATGTTTTCGCCTAGGAATATTCCTATGGAGAAGCGGACATTTAAAATGTGATACAGAAGACCGTGACTCGAATCTTCCATTCTCCGGCTGACTGCTCTAGCCAATTGAGCTATTTTTCAGATCTTGACTTGGGAATAAATATGAATTTTTAATATGGTTTCATATTTCCTCCACGATGGCGATCCGCGAATTTTCATTATTTATTATAGAGCAGATATATTTCAGTAAGTGTCCCATTTAAAATTGCGACCGATGAATCAAATATTCCGGAAAAATGCGAATAAAATGCTATCGGTGGTTTATTTCCGAAAAGTTCTGATCACGCGAGTGGAGATTAGAATGTGGGTTTCCTCTTTGAAATAATTCACGAGCGTGTATGATTGCGGTGTTGCAATGTGTCAGTCACGCGAACTTAGCTCGGGTCATGCGATGTCCTACCCCCAATTGGCCGATGCATATTTTCAGGTATTTACATTTTGGACTTACTGTTATGACGATTAATACACTTGGAGCTGTTTTTATGCATAAGAGTTGGTTAAGCCAAATAATTAGGGCTTCCCCTAAAATGTATGGGAATGGTGCAAAAATAAACAGAAAACTACCGTGGTCAGAAAGCGATATTTTCAAAATTACACACATTTTTAATCGTTAGTAGATTAAGTTCAGCTTTATCCGTGGGTGCATGAACTGGGGCCAAATAATAACAGATGAACCAAAATGATATAATATATTGGAAGACATTATTATTGTGAATTTCGGCTATTTTAGCAGAATATTAACACGATACGATACGCTTTAAATTCAATACCCAGGTTATCTTGCCAAAATCTTTTACCAAAAGCTCATAACGATTTACCGAAACATTTCCAGTAAATTGAATGAACCAGTAAACGCTACCGAACTAAAATTGTGCTAATATTCTAAAGAACTCATATAGCCGATTGTAAATGTCCATTGTTAAGAAATATTGGTTAGAGCAGGAGTATTTTGATAGAAGTTAGAAAATTTCTTACAGAAATACTCTTAAGTTCTAGAGGCCAAGCTGTGCTCAACAGTAAGCGTTTGGCGTTGCTCTGTCAGTCAGTGCCGAATACTTTGCATTTAAATTCCTTGGACATGATATTATTATCTTGGAATCATTTTCATTATATTGACCAGCATTTGTATACCAATTAAGTAGGAATATAACTGTGCGGAACTGCACCTGAAAGTTTCATCACCGCAGTCCTTTTCCTTTTGTTTTTATCTGAAAAGTATCAAAAATTACAAACTAATTCTTGGAGCTCTATTTCGATTCGTAGAACATGAAAATTGCAAATTTATATTTCGTGGGTCATAGCATCTGTGGAGTAAAATGCATACGTTTTCATGCTGATATAAACTACCCATGATCATGCGATCACGCTAGGCATTACCGAGTTAAAATCCAAATAGTATTTCTTTTTGTCAGGTGTATAATTTATGAGTAAGTCAGAAGCTAACCATCTTCGCCCGCAAAAATTTGCATAGAATAGTTCCCTTAATAGACAAATATACCGTGAAATAACCAAATAGATATTACTTTTTAAACTAGGTGTTTCTTCTCGCCTTGATTAAAGACGTATTCTAATCTATTCTCTGTCTTTGAAGCAAACTAGAATAGTAAAGGCTTCTTTGTTCTATTTAATTTATCTGCACGACTGAGAAGGAGGAGCAAGAAAAATGACGTATTTTATGAAGCGGGGATGGAGATCGATCACAGATGAATAGATTAAAGTGACTTATTTGCAAACTCGGAGATGCTCATCATCTTCCTAGTTTTCTTTAAGAAATCAGACACTCTTACCTCTGAGAATTCCATTAACAGTGTGGAATCGACGTGGTATAGTAGTTCAGTGTTTGGAATGTCCGCCCGGAAAGCGTGAGACCTAGGTTCGAGTCCCAGTTATATCGTTATTTTATATATCTGTATATTCTTACATTTTATTTAGCATCTTGCTCTTTCTTCTTCCGATTCCCATCCTACGCCAAAAAACTCGCAGTCTTATCCAAGTAGTTTAAATGAATCTTCCTGCCTGTTGATGCACCTACTTTTCATCGAGTTCTATTTTTTGGGAATATTAAAGTGTATATATTATATATTAAAGTATAAGTATATAAATACAGTATGTCTGACTTTTGTGGACTATTGACCCTTCCCTGGCACATCTTAGGAAGTAAGCACTTGTATTTTTAAATAGAGACAAAATGAAGATGTAAGAGAAAATAAAATATTAAACGGAAAAATAGGCATATAAAGCAGGGGCGTAGCAATTATTTGTCCATGAGGGGCTTAGAGTTGCCGAGTAAACTCTGCATTTCCTAAAATCCTACCATACTTCCCCCAAAAATTCAACGAAAATAGAAACTGATTTATTTTAAGAAGTTTACCATGAGAATCTCCAGCAGTGTTTGCATGGCAATACTGCGAAGGGCTCTCTCTCGCAAATTTTCGGGTGCAGCCAGAAGTTTCTAAAGGAGAGTCCTACATTTGTTTACCTGCGAATTGCACACATTACTCGTTCGGAAATTTCTCGCCACTCATTCCTCATTATACTTGAAGTCGGATATTAACCAACCACCATTAATAAATCCAAAAACCTACACTTAGCATTTTGGTGACAACTAGAATTCCAACCGAGTCTCCACTGATAAATCCTAACGTTTCGAAGCTCGACGTGGAATTCCGTGAAACTTCCCCGTCGTTTATTTTCATTGCATTCAGCCGCTAAACCGAATTTTCTTTTTAATTTTTCTCGGCGGCCGCAAACTTTTTAAGCTCCCCGATTCAATAATTAAACGACGATAAATAATGACGTCATACCTCGTTCTGATGGATGGTTGAGAGGCTTTCCCATTGACCCCTTCCATAACTTCTTAAATACCCATTCCTATCCCAAACCCTTTCAAACGGAATTTCCTCCTTTTTTATTGCGCTGTCGTACACTATCATCAATCACCCATCCCTATCGCAGTCTCATCTCCAGGCCGTAGGAAATAGATGTCACTATGTGCGTTTTCAAAGCGGCGTTAAATCAATCGACTATTAACAAGCTTGACGAGGAGTCGGGGGGTTTCTAATGTCGCCCTGGCCGAGATCCCCTTTGCATCTTCCGCCGCGGAGGGTGACTGATGGTTGGGAATTAATGGTGAGGCAGGAGAGGGGACAACGACAAAGGGAAACAGGCCAAAGCAAAGACCAACCAATTCTAGATTTCCTGACGATTGTATCCTTAGAGAAGGCGGATTTGTGTTCATCGGAAGTAGATTGCGATTAATGTGAACTCGTGGCGGGAAGAACTGCAATTAAGCTCTGAAAGTATATGATTTTCGGATAATCACATTGTAGACGCACATCAGCAAGAAATACACTTCTAGCCTTCGATCGAAAGGAGAATAAATCCCTAACAAGACGTTTGAGAAATTTTTAGGTGTAGTACTAGATGAAAAATTAGCATGGATGAGCAGGGTTTAATTTTCTATTCCAAAAGCAACTAAAACGAAATTCGCCGTATATTATTTAGAGGAACTAAAATCTTATTTAACAGATCTCAGGAAATCGTAATCAATGGATGCCAATAACGATTGGTGAGACACAAACAGTAAATAAGTTTAAATTCACATTATTTATATACGATTTAATCTTCCTAATATTTCAATAGAATGAATGGTATCAAGTGATACTAGGTGGAATTTCATAATCAATTAGTATTTAATGACAAAACCAACAAAATAAAATTAATTTATAACATTAAATGTTGTGGATTTTGTACAAGTTTTGTCATTAAATACTGCTTTTTTCAAGATAGATGTTCTTGAAGACTGAGTGATGTGAGTTTTTCTTTCTGTAATGTTAATTTCCTTGTGTAAACTTTTTATAAACATTCCCTATTTTATTTACATACGAATAAGACTGATTTTATCCTGTGCTATCTCCATTCAGTTGCGCTTACGTAGCAATTGTGGTAGTTATTATTGCTCACTTTTGACTTGATTTGTCGAAACAATTCTCAAAAGAACCTACTGCCTTTCGCTGCACCTTTTTCTAATTTGCGTATACAACATTTATCGGCATAGTCTCATACGCTGCACGGATTGGCGTAGCAAGGGGGGGTTTGGGTGTTAAAACCCCACCCACAGCCAAAATGGTTATTAAAAGATCGAGGTTATGAGAGGTACATTTTAATTGTTTAAATATTTAAAGTTACACACACCACTGGTGATTTGCAAGGAATATATATGTAAATATGAACCTTATTCATCTCCTGATTCCATCTATAAAACTGTAGCTTTTCAATTTCCCTTTCCTTTCCACTAAATGTCAAAGCCTCTGCAACCGGAAACATATAAAAACTACTCAAAAAACGATCATAAACAGTTCACATATTGTAATTTAAATCGTAATTAGTTCACTTTCTGTTTTTAAATAGGTAACTATCTAGAGTTGATGTAAAGTGCGCATTAACTCAGGTAATATACATAGGTCTTAAAAACTGTTACCCTCCCATAGGGGGATTTTTTAAATTCTATTTTCGTTCTGGGTGGGGTTTCAAAAATCGAGGTAATTGGAGGTAAATTGTGATTGTTTAAATGTTTAAAGGTACGCATGCCATTGGTGACTCTCAGGGAATATACGTAAATATAATTCACGGATTAGGCCGTCACTTGTGGAATCTTGATGACATCACGAGGAATTGTTGAATGAAACGTAAATTAAAAATAAAGCGTAAACGTAACTTTTCTTTGTTGTTCAAAAACACGTTTTATTCAATGAATCCTCGTGATACATAGTAAATATAAATCTTATTCCATCTTTATTACATTTACGGGGAAAGTTTGCCTGTACCAGGAATGCAGCCAATTTTGCGTTCACTCGTGTCTTAGAACCTCCCCCAGGGACCAATTCTGGCTACGCCCCACTTGCATGCATACTGAGGCATAACTCACGCAAATATTATCAGAGCACCGTAGTATTTTAAAGAGCGATTGATAAAAACGTCTCTAAGGTCTCTCTCTAAAGCCCCTACTACTCCTTTAATTGAACATCAAATATCGATGAAGCGAATTCCTTTTCTTTGACTACCTTGGCCTTTTCGAAACGCAGTATATCAGTCTTTGCGCGCCGGCATTTAGCTGAGAAATTCCCTGTACGTCAACCACATTTTAATAATGAACCCCGATCTATAATGGAAACCTTTAAGTGGGACCAAAGCCGAAATCTGACCACTCCTGAATGATGACCAGACCCTCCCGGAAACCGCACCTGAATACTTGACCAACTCCTCGTAGGAACATCGTGTAGATAAAACGAATCGGAAAATACTTCGTATTTTCCGCAAAATTGATTAAACACGACCGGTTTCGACCATGATGGTTATCCTAAGGTATAATAGATACGGAAATGTGAGAACTTATACTGTGGTGTGCTGTTTTGGCGGTTGGGAAAAGAGAAGGGAGAGGTCACGGTAGGTCAAATCGCTCGTTAAATAAGGGGTTAGGGATATCTGCATCTTCTCTAAGGCATCCAATTTTCTTCCTTTGAGCTGTATGCAAAATAAAATTGAGAAAAATACGGAGTTTGTTTCCGATTTGTTTTAGATGGCGTTCCACAATGTTAGGGCAGAACAACTGGAGTTTATCGTGTAGATATGTTAAAAACAGGACCAGTTATAAATATTAATCAACTTTATTAGCGATTACTCTGAACCTTGAAAGCAAAGGAACACTGCCTCATTTTACATAGATTTTGCTATGATTTAGATATGAATTTTTACATTAACGTAGCCTTATGATGGCAGTTATTCGTGGAAACTGATTATGAGTTAAGCTATACTGCGCAAAAAGCAGATTTCTTCTCTCTCACTTCTCTTATTCTCCACTATATTTGTGGACAGTGGAATAAAACCCGTACGTTGATAGGATTGTTGATAAATTCTGATTTTATTCTGAAAGGTACTAACCTTCTTTACTTTATCATAGGACAGATATTTTACTCCTCATTAAGATAATATCAATATATGGGTACTAAAATAATAGATCATAGACTGACTGCATTATTTGGATACGTGATAATGGATTAAGTCGCTAAAACCGGTCGCAAGTTAAGCTAAACTGTGAATAAAGCAAGTTTCTTGTTTATTGAGTATTTAGTAATCTACCAGACGCGTAGGCGGAGTGGTTAGCACCCTAGCGCTCCAACCCTAAGGTTCAGGGTTCGATTTCCGGATAGTAGAATATTTCCTGGTAGAGAATGGCTATTTGTGTCCGTAATTAATAGGAGTTGTTCAAATATATGTAATTGGGTCCTGTTTCTATTAAAGAATTTGAAGTTATCATTTTTATTACTAAAAATACAAAGAATTGTGGAACGTGAACAGTAGGTTAGTTGGGAGGTTGATGACTTCTGCGCTTATGTATATATGTGTGTTAGTATGTTCTCTAACCTGGACCTAAAGAAAGTACTTCAAAATGTCGGAGGCTGTTGAGATGTAGGTAGAACTGAAAAATTATGTTGGGTGGATGGAAAAGCAAACACAGAGATAATAGAGATGGTTGGGTAGGATGGGATTAAACTGAAGTAATTAAGCATCAACAGAGGAAATGGGTGGGTCAAATATTGAGGGGAGAGGGACTCCTAAAGAATGTAATTGAGGTTAGAATGCAAGGGAAAAGACAGAGGGGAAGTCAAGGCAAAAAATGTTAGACGACATAAAGAGTGGGGTAAAGTACCAGGAAATGAAAAAATCGCATTTAATAGGGAATATTAAGGTACGTGAACCTACTGAAAGGTAGAACACTTACTTATGTATGATATCACCCTATATACCTTAATGGATGGAGTAAGTACTTATGAATCTAGAAAAATTAATAAATAGAATGTAGAGGAGAAACGAACCCGTAATTGTAAAAATGGACGTGAGCTATTTCGCGTGGAAAATAACGAGGCACGATCCCAAAAAAGCAGGTCAAATACCTAATATTTTACTCCGATCCGTCTCCCCACGTCCATTCACAAGATCCACTCGCCGTCTCCCTGCAAAACGACAATTAAACGGCGGAAAAAGGATAGCTTCGTGAAAAAAGTGGAGCAAAAACTTTAATCTCGCACCGTTTAAAGATTGTGACGTTTTCCTTACCTCAGGAGCAATTATAAGCGCCATGCGGTGTTTAGTGAGGTGTAAAAGGAGATAATGCGAAGCAGTTTTCCTCTAAGCTAAGATGCGAAAGATAGCGAGAATAAACGAAGATGGAATGGGAGATAGAGAGGGAAGAATCGACGGGAGAAAAGTGGAGGAGTTGGGTCTCGAAAGTGGACAAAAAGTGCACTTGACTTAGAGCCAAGTTGGCACAACACCCAACGACCCAATTGCAAATATTTATCCATTTGTCCCGCTTTTTATTTTGTTTCCGAAACTCAACTGAAGCATGCGAAAGAACGGTTTGCTCTTTTTCGGGATACGCGAGGAGAAATATTTTCGGTGGAAAATTGCTATTCGTAACCCCACGGAAAATATTATGGATGAAAGATTCACTTCGCTCTTTCGGATGCGATTCACGCTACTCTGACTGTAGTTTTTGGGCTCAAATTATCCTCCTTTTATTTTTAAAGTTATGAGAGTAGAATAGAGCGCGAGTCGAAATTTGTTACGAAGGTTTCCGTTGACGTGTTTGGTATTTTGCATTAACTCTTTCATGCGATCTGTAGCCTGAAAATTTCTACTTTTAATGAACCGCCTCAACGGTTTAACCGCCGTTAAAGGAATGAGGGTATATTTTCATTAATGATTAGGATTTGTTTTTTTATAGTTTCGTAAGCAAAGAATTTAGTTAATTATTTATTCACTGTTTTACCGCCGCCGTTCGACCAAGTCTAGTGGCAGCGTTAAGAAATATACAATACTATCATTACTATAACAATAATATTTGCGATAGAATATAATAATTGATTGATACATAACACTTGCAGCACTAAGAGGACAAAGGAAAAATCTGTTTTCAAGTTGGTATCTCGACTGTTGCTGCTTATTTAAATCTCACATCACAACTCAACTTTAAAATTACAGATTTAATGTTGTTAATTAACAAATTTGAAATAATGCATGATAGTAGCCTGATACATAAAATGTAGTACAATGCATGACAGTAGCGTGATACATAGAAATAACACAACACATAAAATGGAAAATATACGTAGCATAATGGTTGTCGTCTATGCAGGACCACACAAATATTATATATTTATATCATCATCTTCAAAGAACTCTCTCATTGAATAATAACTAGTAGCAGTAAATTGAATCAGTACAATACTCAGTCATCACATAGTCCAAAACACGTAACCCGCACCATAGATGAGAAAAATATCTTTCCACGAAACTACGCCTGAACATGTCGATTTCATTAAGCCTCACCATTATCACTTATATCATCATTAAATCATACAAGATTTATTGGGGTTCCCAATATACCTTTATTGCTACCTTTGCGGCCCTGGAGAACACGCAGTCCTCGCCTAACATACTCTACCAGGCAGTCCCCTACTTTTACAAATTTCGTCTTTAAAATCAACCTAAAATATTTTACGTAATACAAATTCTTTACATTGGAGATGCTAATCTCTTCTTGAAAGACTGTGCTTTTAGGAAATGACTTAATGGACGATGTTGGTAACTTATTCCGCTCCGCTACTCTTCTATTTAAAGATGTGTATTTTGCGACATCAGTTCTTAGTGGCATAAGCTTTATTTTCTGGTTATGAGTTATTATGAATTTTTCGATTCAGTTTTAAAATCTTCCCATCACTTAATGCCTGCTCTTTGGTAAATACAACCTTGCCTCGATAATACAGCATATTCAGTGGTCCGATTCGATGTTTATTATTATGAATTAATTTAGTTTCTATAGAATAGAAGTAGACACTGATGTTTGAGTTAGTTGTAGTTGAAAAGAACTCCAAAAACCATCAACGATGTCATTGTTCGTTGTTGATAATTTTAAATTTCTTTTCACCTACAACTTAGTTTCCATAGAATGATAATGATAAGTGGTGCTTTTGCAGGGTGGGATCAAACTTTAAGTTCAATAATACGAGTACTCCATGAGTTGTTTTGAGACAGTAATGGGATGAGCTTTAAGTATTTTACTAACGTTCATCTAAAAAACATTTTTAACATTTTAAGCATGAAATCGTTTGATAAGTTGATACATAATTGTTCTCCCAGTAAATTCATTTTCTTATGATTGCCTCTACAAGATCGAATTTTTCTATTTAATTTTTAAAATTATTTCGAGACCTTCCCAAACAATAGACAGTGAACGGTTCAAAGAAGAGATGCCTGGTTAAAGATATCCAAATCTCACAAATACAAATTTAGATTTATGATTTAGTTTTTTACCCTGCAAGCCAAAAGTAGTAAACTAGCTTTCTGAACCATTCTGATTCATTCCTGCAAGTTTTGCTTAGAAGTTTCACTCAAATTTATACTTCGAGCGACGGATTGGAATAATTTGTCCATTGTAATATATAAAACCACTTGAACTGATATAATAAAATGGTTAAATCGTGTCATGCAGACCTTATTACAAACGTTCCCCGATATATAAACAATTTTTCGTTTGAAACGATAATTTTCGCGAAAACGAAGAGCATTATTGTTTTCTTTGTTATACTGTCGTCAAATTTGGATCGGATAAACTTTTATGGGGTGTCATTCGCACTGAAGATTCCAGTGAAATGTATGGTACATATTTGCTTGTAAAATGTAGACGGAGTAACCGAATATGTCTTCCATTCATAGTTGCTTCGAATAATTGCTTTATTCGACTTTCAGTGGTGGTTCAAGATACTTCCGTTTCGTGCGGGAACTCAGGAAAAATTAACCATAAACCGTTACTATTTACTTCACTTTTCCATAGTTATGTATATGGAATAATTAATAAATATCTACCCATCTTCTACCCATCCATATTCGTAAAAAACTTTTCTCTCCTAAAGTTTTATCTCTCATATTTCCAATTATTGATTACTGCTGCCTCGTTTATTATGGTCTACCTGAGACATTAAACATTAGAGTTACACGCTTAATTAATTCTTGTGTGAGATTTATATTCGATATAAAGAAGAACATAAGAGCACATTTTTTAATGAATTAGGTTGGCTTAGGACTCACTTAAGACGAAAATACCTTTTAGGTGCATTCATTTACTCCACGCTCAAAAATAAAAGTCCCAACTATCTACTTGAGAATTTTAAAAGTAGATCTTCACTCAGCTACCACCTGAATACAATGACTCCTGACGATAACTTCTATTGAATATATCTATAACCCCTATAAACATATTCACCCCACTCACAAAACTACCGATTTCCAAAGATCTCCTATTGTCTCTACAATTCATCTTTGGAATTCCCTATCAAATAGCATAAGAAATGCAAAGAGTTTACGCCAATTTAAAAATTTATTTTTTTCGTATCTTCGGACACTGTAGTACAATTGTATATTGTTATTGAAATTGTATATTTATATATATTATATTATTTTAAGCTGTATCACATAATTAAATATTATTTTTCTTTTACTGCGACAATATATATGGAATTGTTTGATATGTTTTCGATTTTGTCCTTAGGTGGCTTTCTGTCACAGGTCATCAATAAATATTATTATTATTATTAGTATTATTATTATTATCTAGATGAAATATCAAGCTTCATGGCAAACAGACTCATCAACCGGTCAATACGCTGTGAACGTCGTACGTTCCATTTAAAGGAGAGAGTTTAATTGCAGAGATGATGTTTGATGTGAGTCAATCTCTTCAGTCACGAAAGACGGACCTGCATAGTCATCAACGATATCGGAGGCCTTTGGCGAGCCCTAATGGAGAACCTTTGCCATTAACATTCAGACACGAATGCTGGGTTTGGCAGATTAATAGGAACCTTTGCGGCGAACACCGATAATACTCTTTTACACAAAGCAACGATTTCGCAAGCAATCTTATCGTATTTTTTTCATAAGCGTCGCAGAAGTTAAATTATTATTTTAGATACGATGAAAAGGTTAGAGAACGATGTTATTTCGCATTGGTTAGGCCCCATCTGGAATATGCATCGAGTATATCCAGCGGATGAAAAGTGTACTTGCGAACTCGAGAAATTGCAATGCAAGTCGATCGGTTTATTAAAAAATGCTATTAAGAAAAGCAAGCGTTACGCAGATGCTCTCAGACACAGGTTGGGAGTCCTTGAAAGAAAGGAGATTCATAGACTGTGATCGCTGGATGAATTTAGAGAAAATACATTTGCAGAAGACGTAATCGGTATTATGTGACCCCCTGCTACTTCCCTGATCCGAAAATGAGCGTAAAATAAGAGAAATAGATGCGAGGACAAGTCGCTTTGTGAACTCATTATTTCGAACGCTCGGTTTTTACGCGCCCTGTCACCCACCGAAAGGTGGTTTGCAGGGTTAACATGTAGATGTAGATGGAGTTTGCATCTTCATCGTTCAAGATACGTTCAAGATTCAAGTTAAGGTAATCAGTACGGACGTGTATTTTCCCCATCCGAAATTACCTACGTCTATAAAAACGGGCCTCCTGATGGCCGTGGGTAACACGTTCAACTTCGTTGAAAGCGGTTCTGAGTACAATCCCGGTAGAGACTCACGTATGGGACTACCTCAGCTGTCGAAGCACTTTTAGAATTACTAGGATTATAAAAATACTTACCTGATGCACTGATAAGCACGATTAAAATTCTACTCCACACTCCAAAGAATTGCTTCGTGCTTTCAAGCACATGTCTAATGACGATTTTAACTTATCGAAATTAAGAGTTTGATAGTACTCTGAGCGAAGCTTAGGTTATGTACATATTTACATATCATATACATGTCAGCGAAAAAAATTAATATATTTCTTCTTTAATACACGAATTAGCTTGTTCAGCTAGGAATTGATTTTGTTTTCCTTTAGGGGGCAGACTCCCGGATAGCCAAGAGAGCAACGCGTTCGAGTTCGGTGAAAGCGGTCCCAGGTTCGATTCGCGGTGGGGGGCGTACGTACGGGATGACCTCAGTTGTCGAAACACTTTTAATAATACCACGTACTTTGGAACAGCCAGTACTACTACTGCACTATTTTAGGGAGCATTTTTGACATTGAATTATGAAATATCTGGGATATTTGAAGGAGCTGATTAAAAGAAAATAATTTTCATGAAATAATTTGTGTTGACACCAGGGGCGTAGCCAGGATTTGTTCATGTGTTTGGGAGGTTTAGAACCATAGATTAAATATTGCAGTGCCTACGAGTATGGTCCAGAGATAGGAATACTTCTAATCTTCTACCCAAAATCTAATGGAAGTAAAAACCGATTTACTTTAAAAGTATACCCTACGAATCTCCAGCGATGTTTGTATGGCTAACTGCGAGAGGCCATCCTCTCGCATGCTTTCGTTTATTTTTGGGGCTCTGTCCTTATCGGGGAGTTGAACCCTCAGAACCACTCCCTTGATTACGCCTCTAGTTGACACCATAACATAGGTTCTCGAACGCAATTTAAAATTAGTTTATGAGATTCCTTTATTTTGAGCATAACATATTGTACGGTTGACGTGGTTGGAAGTTTGGCACGTGTAGCTTTAACTGTATTTCTCAGTTTTAGGATAGGGTAAATTTAAGCTGCTAATCGTGACATGACATACGATTTAGGTACCAATCGAGGAAGTTATCTTTGCTCTGTATATTAACAACCTCTAGGAAATTACTTGAGTATCTCTTAAAATTATTGGAAAGGTGAGGCCTTCATAGAAATTCGCTAGAAAAGGGCAAGGAGATCATGAGGTAACTCCGGATATCAAAAGGATTTGATGCTCTCAAAGGTCAACCGAAATAGTTTTTTCCCACGATAAACAAAAATTCTGCAACCTCTCGGAAGTACTCGTTCATATTCAGATGCATCTCTGGATTTCGGGAAAGTTTGGAGATGAGAAAAAGGGAGGCAAAGGTGCGCCTTTGAGGTTTCCAAAGCAAGTTTTTCTCTGAGGAACTGGGATCTACTTTGCCAGCAATATCTTCTGCCAACCCTTGCCTCGGGCCAGAGAGGCGACACGCCTCAGAAAATAAGCAAATCGTCCTCCGTTTTCCTATCTCAGATATCAACTCGCACTGCTTTTTCCCGTCATTTCAAAGGAGGCGATTGCTTCGAACCGTCGCAGTGTCGGAAGGAGCAAACTCCTAACTCTTCCACACTTCTTACGGAGACAATCATTCGAGTTAAGCTCGTTTCCGAACTCATTTGTATGCGAAAATTTCTGGATGAAGTTCTCGACGTGACCTTGTTGTTAAGTTGGAACATTTCGCTTCTTCTGTGAGTGAATAAATCCACCGTGACTGGCGAAAAATTTCGGAAAATATTCCAATAAATTCTGCGTCGCTGTAATTCTCCAACTCTCTGTATCACTGTATTCTTCACTATGTCGGCTATCAATACTATATACTCTATCGGCTCCTCAATATTTATTCCAATCCCTCTCTCAGCAGTGCGGCATCTTGTTCTGTGAAGAACTTATCCAATCGAATTAGATGCAGAGAACACCCATTTCTTCTCTTTCGTACTAAATTAGCTCTTTTTATCTCTCTGCGGATTGACCATCGTCACCGCAGCGATTTTTTTGCTACTAGCAGGCTCCGTTTTGAATCAATGCCTTTATACCAGAGGCGTGACCTAGGGGGTGGTTTTGGGGTTCAAACCCCCTCCATGAGAAAGAGCCATTGATAAACGAAAGTACGCGAGAGGAAAGCCACGCGCAGTTATGCTACACAAACACCGCTGGAGATTTGCATGATATGTATGTTAGAATATATCAGTTTCTGTTTTCATTAGATTTTTGGGGGAAGTATTGTAGGATTTTAGGGAATGCAGTGTTTACTCCGTGTCTCTAAATCCCCCATGGACAAATACTGGCTACACCATTGCTTTATATGCTTAGTTTTTTGTTTAATATTTTATATTCTATTGCCGTTTCATTTTGCTCCTATTTAAAACGAAAATTCTTCGGTGATACGATCATAATTTAATCCTGCGTAAGAATACAGCTCAAGCTAGAAAAGACATCTTTGAAATTATATCTCGGACATCATTTGATGTTTTAAAAGCTATTTAAATACAAAAACACATACCAATCACACTCTTTCCAGTCAGATTGATTTAACAGTCCTATCTATTGAAGCACTCATTTATCGACGTGATTTCCTGTTCCTAATAACATCTTTCCCTTTAATCTCACACATACATTTGTTCATCAGGCTTCGTATATCTATTTAGGACTAACTCATCACATTAAATCGTCTTATTTTTTATCTTCCAATCCTTTCTCCGCATGATCATTGTATTAGAAATGCTTATTAGAGCTAAATATTAATTTTATATTAAATAAAATAGTGAAAAATCGTTCTTAAAGTGATGACGAAGGCATCAAATAGTCTTGTGAAAACTGGTTGTCATAGTTTTATGATTTATTAAGTATTATTTTTTATGTCATCATTATTTTCTAATCGGATAAATATTTTAGAATAGAGTACCAACAAATAGTACTTCAGAAGATTCTTTTCGCCGGAAAGAATTTTTGCCAAAAGTCAGATTTACAACATCACGTATTCAATATGTAAATATTACGTTACAAACGTCACATTGTATAACTTAATCAACCATTTAAAGTGCAGGTGTATAAGGATGAAATTGATCTCTTGCTGAGCACATTCATAAACAACCAAGTATTTTGGGAAAGTCGCTTTATTTCGAATAACGTTTTCTGTTAGGAAGCTTTTATGAAGCGAAGGGAATTAATGACAAAGAGTCTCGATAAAGGAATCAGGAAAAGACTGGTAAAAATCCTTGATAGGGAGTGTTTTGCTGTATGGATGTGAAACGTGGACCTTACAAAAAGAGGACATCAAAAGATTGGAGGCATTTGAGATGTGGGTGTGGCATAGAATAGAGAAGGTGAGCTGGGTGGATAGAAAAACAAAAATATAGGAGCTAGAAATGGTTGGGGAGGAAAGGGTTTTAATTGAAGTAATTAAGCGCCGACAAAAGAAATGGGTGGGTCAGATATTGAGAGGAGAGGGATTGCTGAAGAATGTAATAGAGGGTAGAATGCAAGGGAAGAGACAGAGGGGAAGGCAAAGGCAAAAAATGTTAGATGACATAAAGGGTGGGATAAGTTACCAGATAGCGAAGGAAATGGCTATGAATAAGGAATATTAGGGCACATGGACCTACCGAAAGGTAGAACACTTATGTAATGTAATGTAAATGTTACTTTGCAGCAATAGAAAAAGCTGTTGAAAAATAGACCACCGATTGTTAGGTATTTCTTACTTGATGTTTTCTTCACTGAAACATAAAAAATAATAAGCATATATCACTAAAAATTTTAAATCGGTCCAAAGAAAAGATAAAATACTATATAATGAAAAAATATGTTGGCATGTGGAAAGGGTAGTAAGTGATTTTATTCGTGAAGGTGCACCCGAGGAAAAAATAATAAGGGAAAACGGATATGAAAAAAGTCAATCGGGGATCGAACTCGTGCCTCCCGCTTTCCGAGCGACTTCCGAGAATTTTATTAGGCGAAATCGAGGCTATAAAGTCCCATCTTTCATTTAACCTATACGAAAAGAATATATTGGAGAGAACAAATATATAAATATATGCAGATCATTAATAATTAATGATAATGGAGATAATAAAAATCCACAAATATGAATATTAAATCTAAAATAATAAAATACCCGTATTAAAAATAAAAATGTAAAAGAAATTAAAAATACAAATTTTGAGATACGATTATTTGAAATACAAAGACCAGATATAAAATTATCACATCCGCGATAATTTAAATCTGGTTGTTGAAAAAGCTGGCTTTATTACACACTATCCATAACCTTAAAGCTTCGAGCAGCTCTATTTATCCCCTATGGAGACAAGGAAACGCCATTAACAATCCTCTGATTCAGGACTTCAAATTTAAATCCAACTCTTGTCAACAAATGGCTTTGGATCGAGAAGGCGTGTTGAGGTGTTTCCATTCCCCACGTATGCATCCCCTCATCAGAGAAATGCTTTTGGGAGTCCAAATACATTTCGAGATGGAAATTCTACTCTTTGTATGAGAGCCTCGGTGGGGTTCGCACCCTAAATTCATCTCGTTCCATTTAGGGAGAAGAGTTCCCAAGTTCGGTATCTTCAGATTGTTTGGGCATTCTCGAGTAATTGTTACGATATTACGTTCTAATGAGCTTCTAGGAACCAATAACAGAGGGGTCATGCGAACGAAAACATGGAGAGATAAATTAATCCGCATTTTACCGTGATAAATTCACTCAAGATGGAATGTTTATGAATATAATTATAACCACATCTCATTAATTATGACGAATAAATTAAAAGTTATGAGATATATGAATTTTAAATATACCCTGCAATAAATAAATCGTCTTTGGCTATTCAGTCCCGCTACCATAGCCTCCAGAATTTGCATTTAAACACCGAACTGTTTTAATATGTAAAGTAAATGTTCCTTCACAAGGTGCTACGCAATATGGACATAGAAAAAGCTTACAATAACTTATAATAGAACTGACTTGATGAAGACTGATTTTATTGTTTGTATTTATTATATATGGAACGTTACGGTATTAAACATCTTCTTCAACGGATTATTTATATGCTTATCATGCTTAAGTTTATTAAAACGATATTTTATTGAAAATGATTTTCCAGAATCACAGAAAAATATTTAAGAGTTTTATACCAAATCCCTAGATACTGCAATTAATGTATATGTCTTGTCTTTTAAATTTTAAGGGTATAGATATTGATGATATTATCATTCTTACCTTTCTCTTTTATGTATATCTCAGTTTTATGCTTAAAGATTATATTTTGTGGAACTAGGCGATAATTAGACCAGGTGACCAACTCCAAAGTAATTGTTAAGCAAGTCAGGAATTTTTTTTAACAGTATCTTGTGAATTTATATTTATTCATTAAAATGTTCTTGTTGAATGCAAGGGAAAAGACAAAGATGAGGGCAAAGGCAAAAGATGTTAGGTGACATATGGGTGGGGTAGATTACTATGATACGAAATAAATGGCAATAAGTTGGGAATATTAAGACACCGAATTCCGAATGGCAGTACACTCATGTGTTTAATCATAGAAATACTCATGATCTTTGAACTTGATGTTTTTAAATTATCCTTGAAGTGACTTTTTCTCTATAAAATAAAACTAATCACTGCCGTTATATTCAGACGAAGTGCGTTATTTTAAACTTCATCCAATTCAGAGGTATTGTCGCCTTTTTTAGGTTTTTAAAGATATCTATAATATTGACTAGGGAGTTTCCGTACCGGTGGGAGTGAACTACGGAAGGAAAGAAGGTTATTAAAATATTGGAAGCCTTTGCGAATTGTGGGTGGCGTAGGACTGAAAAAGTAATTTGAGGTTTAAAAACACTACCGTATGTCAGCAGATAGAACTCGCGTTTGGGGGCAAACAGGAATTTCCAGATTACCGATATTTTAGAAATACATTTCCCATTGTGGAACCCTTGAGAATGGAGACATTGTTTGGAATGCGTGTAGGGTAATTCCTAGAAATTGGTAATCCTGAACTTCCCGTTTTCCTCCAAACTCGAGTTCCAAGTGCCGAAATACGGAGTCACGGAGTGTTTTTAAACCTCTAATTCATTAACAGCCGTGTTTCATTTTTCTCTTCTTTCGATAAAAGTAACCTGAAATGATAGAAAAGCGAAGGAATAGTTGAAGAATGGAAGAAGAGATGGTTTAGAGCTGTAAATTGAAGACGGAAGAGATAGATGCTTCAGCAAATTTAGCGAGGAGACGAATCGTTAAGAAAGTAGTCGAAGTTACGATGCATGGGAAAAGACGGGTGCGAGAATTACAGAAGTTGTTGGAAAAACTGAAATGAAAAAAATATTGGAAACATCATTCAAAAGGCAAAGAGAGTAAAATGTTCTTCATCCATCATCCGGTTTGTAAATAAAAAAAAAATATTTTTAAATAAAAAAATATTCGTAAAAAATTTAATTTTTAACAGACCTCAGACTACCATAGACACTAAACTCCTAGCATACTCGTATCTATCCATTATCAGACTTATGCACCACCCAGCTGCCATTATACTGGCTGCATAGGTTCTAAAGCAAACCCATTAAAAGCATTTTGAACGTTCATGCCTCCCTCTGCAATCTTAAATAAAATAACCGAAAGATTCAACTCCATATTAATAAATTCAAAATACTATATTTTCCACATTATGGGTTTACTACCTTAAAACAACAATCTGAAAATACTGCCGCCCAAGAGCTGTACTGAGTAAATAAACGCTTGGTCCAAATACCCTACCTTAAACCGAGTCCCTTTAATCCATGATCTTCACTAAAAAAGTGAACCCAAAGTGCTTCATAGAAAACCATGGATAAGACCTAGAATCCGGAGAAATGAAAAAAAGTTTTCCGGCAGGAAGTGTTTATTCGTCATCGTTGTCGTCAGAAGTTGTTGGATGGATTAAGGACGTGGAGGGCTAACAGGTAATGAAGGAAGGGATTTAAGCATGGAATGTTGGTGCAGTTAAACCTTTCAAGAGGTAGAACGTAACGCAAAGATTTCAACGACCATAGGAGAATTTTTTTTACTTCAGATTTGCAAACTTCCCAATCCGAAACTTCACGCAGACCCAATGGACCCTCGTTGTCTCGCGTTTCCGTCACCTCAACTCACGAACGGCAAACTTCCTCCGGACGTGAACAAGAACTTAACGCAAAAACTACCCAAACTCTAATCTCGTCCACCAGTCTCCAGCATTCAGCGAAGATAATCACATCGTAGGTGCGAAAGGAGTCCACAAAACTGCTCAGCTTCGGCAAACACGAGGAAAAAGGGAAGACTCAGGTCCAAGGAATTTCCCCCGCAGTTATGAATTTCCCCTTATCAGAACCGAATTCGTAACTCCTACGAGGTTTAACGGTTCCTTTGCTGGAAACATCTGCCATGCGGGTTAGTCAACCCGCATGGCTCGCTTGCTGAACAGGCCCCCGATGAAGAAATTGGGAGGAAAGAGGATTATGGCGCTTTTAATGTGATTGTCGAGGTTCTGAAGAGATGCGTCTCTCTCGAGGTTTCTCAGAGAAGGGATAAACCTCAGAGCTATGAATGGGAGAAATTTCGTCGACTGGTGAGGAGGGCATCTTTTAATAGGGAGTCGAAAATTGGTTTTCGAATAGGGATTTGGGAGGATGTTGTTTTCCCGTCTGTTGATTCGGAATCATCTTTGTCGTGGATTTGCGGTCTGGTTGTTGGAGAGCAAATTAATCCCAATCTTGGGTGAGGAAAGATAAGCTGTCTGAAGGATGTTGAGGTCGTCGATATTGACATTCTGCAGGTTAAAGGCTGTATTTAGAGGTCTATTTAGTTACGTGTGGTGTTGGAGGACTTACTTTGTAACAGGGCGAAATAACGGGAATTTGGAATAATTTTGTGTACACGTGCGGGAATGTTGTTGGAACATTTTTAAGGCTAAAATTCAAATAAAATTCCGTTATTCAGGCAAGTAATGGTTTACCTCGATTCTTCCTAGCCGACATGGACAAACTATGATGTGGTCAGCGGCGGGTTTAAGCTATCGAAGGCTTTAGGCGCAATATTTAGATCGAGGTCCCCACTAGGAATTAGGAGTAAAAATTCGAACTTTTTCATAAAATACACAAATATGCATCCTATAAAAATCTGTCTTCTCACTACGGCAAGACGAAATGAAAAGTTTTGAATTACAATGTATAGTATTTTTATAAATTGCAATGAATGTTGGATAGAATTAATATGTAGAGGCTGCACTTGGTGGAACGCCATGACATCAGCGAAGTAAAATAAAACTTTGTAAGTTCCACAGTTTGGTTTATTTTACTTCACAAATGTTGGATAGACCTTTTTACATTATATAGTAATATTGGCAATGTAATGCATCCTATAAATATATAATTCAGACTTAATAAATATGAAACTCTTTATTGAGGCGATGAACCAGCACAGTTTTTATTGAGAATTTATTGGCATAGTTACAGTGAGGCCCACATATATATATGAGGCTCTCAGCTACGCCTATTTAGCCTAACTATAAATACGCCACTGATTATGGTAAAGGAAAAATAGGTGAAAGATATAAAAGCTTGATAAGAAATTTTGATTTGTTTCCTTTTCTTCAAAGCAAGAGTTACACTTTTTGCGTGTTTAAGGCCAAGACGATGACAAGGCTAGCGCACTATACTAAATCTTTTTCATTTTAATTGGGACTAATGTACTTGTTTCAATAATTAATTTAGGATAGTTCCTAATATGTGTGCATGAACCTAATATTTACGAAATTCTGTTAGTTATCCTCAATGAAAAATGCAAATAAAATATTAGTTGTGTGAGAAATACATTTGAAAAATATCATTGATCATAAATTGTAATCTATACACAACCACTGCGATAAACGCAAATGCATATACTACGCCAGAGGACTTAGCGATAAACGAATTAATATTTTTAGCTGCAGAAAAACGATAGTGGATCGATTTCTCATATTGATAAAATTCCGTTCATTAACCCCAAAGGAAAATGTAAATAAAGCATAAGTTATCTGAGATATACGTTTGGAAAAGGCTATTAAACTCATTAAATTATTTATTAAATCAATCATTAATCAGTCATTAAACTTATTAAATTATTTATTAAATCAATCATTAATCAGCCATTAAACTTATTAAATTATTTATCAAATCAATTATATTATTAAATCAAGGGCTGTAAACTAAAACGAATAAACAACCATTGCGATAAACATAAAGGTGTATATTGGAACAGAGGACTTCATAATAAACGAATTTCATTTTTTTAATTACAAAAAAAACATAGCGATCGATTCCTACCGTTTCCCGCTACTGCTCGCAAGCACGTATCAAATCTTTGATTTCTGATTATTATATTCTCGTATAAAAATACCAGTTTTCTTTTAATGAAGATAAAGATGATGAATTTTAATGAAAATAAAGATGGTGAATTTTAATGAAGATAAAGATGGCGAATTTTAATGAAGATAAGAATTTAAGTCTTTATAATTAGTAACAATACTTTTATTCTATCTCTGAGATTCAGCATTTGATCACATTTGTATACTGTAATCCACTAATTAAAATCGGAATAATGGAACTAATACATAAACATTAATAAAACATTTTGTTCTGGCAAATTCTACCATCAAATTTGTGTGATATTCATGCCATGTGCAGTATAAATTGTGTTTTGAGGAGAGATCATATCTTAATATCCTGCAAAGATGCAAAGGTGAGCTGTTTAATTAGGAAAAAATGGACAAATGGACTTTCCACAGGTTACCTTTTCTCCAGATTCAACCTGTCAACCTGCAAGTCCTTAGGGTTACTTAGATTTTAAAGCTTAACACGTTACATTGACATTTTCAGACAAATTTCAGGCTGTGTATCAAATGGAAATATCTTGTTGGCATATCAAATTTCCTTCCAGCTGATTGCTACAGGATTCACCCTGGTCATTTTACCTTAGGTTTGTTTTATCAAATTTCCTTAATAATTGTAGGGGCTGGTATGCTGTTCTCTTGATATCCTGGTGGACTAGCCAGGGATGCCATCACAGTGGCTGAATTTTTGAGGTTTCATCCAGGACGTCGAGCTCAACCCAATGTCCAAGGGACACCAATGGTCTCCTCAACTATGGCAAATGCTTCCTAACCAGGTATCAAACCGAATTTTCTTAAATGCTCAATCAGATTCAAGTTATAAAAGTAATTTCCATTAATGAGCCTCCGGCGAGCCAAGTGAGTAACGCTTTCGACTTTGAAGACTGCGATCCCGGTTTCGATTTCCAATGGGATATGTGCTAAATGACTTCAGCTGTTAAAGTACTTTCACAGTACTACTACCGCAATTTCCGTTAATTTAAGATGGCTCATTCACAGTCATTCCAATATTCTAACACCGCATTGCAATTATGCCGCAATTTGAGAGCCCTTACAATCCTCGTAGTTAACGTCCACTATGAATATCCATGCATAAAGTTAAAGTTCTTTTAATAAAAAGTAGTCCTATCGTATCAGAAAAACGTTGAAGGACAGTAATAATATCCAACTTATAACATAGGTAATTACGGGATGGATATTTGTTTCTCGTTCAATGTAACTTGTGCACCGCTCTGGGTAGATCAGGAACATTCTGATGACATCAAAATTCCGGAAAATCCACCAAAACAGTGCATTAGATTACTTTTGTGATCTATCAGTTGGATATCACGGGCGGTAGAAAGCCAAAGAAAACATCGAAAACAAAGTCAAGTGTTATTAACAAATAAGATTAAACCATAAGCCACAATAGTAATAACCCTCAATTAACATTACAATAATAGCAAAGACAATTCGGACCGGTCCCGATAGTCACACAAAATATTATTACGATATGTGATATGGTCCTTAAACAACAGGTTGAAATTCACAATTAACTTAACTGAAAATACTTTGCCAATAACTTCTTGGTATTAAACACAATCAAAGTTCTTCACAAAGTGTCCGCGTTGAAATCACTTCCTCAAGGTGACTCGCGTTACAGAATGACGTCTCTCCCCTCGGAGCCTCTGACTCGAACTGCCGGCTGGCTCTTCCTTCACGGAGCGATTATGCCGAAATGCCGGAAACAAAGGACAATAGAAATTCGCAAATTCGCGTGGAATCAAGAGGCGGCCAATAACCTGTCCGGAAATCATCGGAACTGCCCGCGAAAGTAGCTAGTTCGAGCCTGATCGGATATCCTAACTCACTGGGTATATAAGAAGCGTTCCCCGAGGCCTTTTTGGCCGATGCCTTTTTGTCGAAGCCATTTTGTCAACAACTTGACAAAGGGAAACTTGTCAATGGGCGACTGAAAATTGGCACACTTGTTTCAGGTAACTACGTACCATCGTTCTCAGTCAAAAATCTTCCCATTAAGCCTTAATTTACTTAATAAGTTCAGAAAAAGTACGTTCTTAGATGTAGCCGATATTATGTGTCCTTCCTGTTACATAGGTCGTTCTGATACACAAAGAAAATCAGAGTAAGAGATGTTAGAACTAGTCGCATCAAGAATTTATTTTCTCCGCGAACGATACACGAAAGTAATCCATTAGGGAAGTAGAGTCATGGTGCATGCACCCCCTGCCACACGCCGAAAGGCAGAGTACATCTGTAGAATAAGGGAAATGATGAGGTGGACATTGAGGTGTGTGCTTAAAACCCATAGAAAACAGATGTGAAAAATTTCGACATGACTGGGACTCGAAACCAGTTCTCCCACTTTCCGGGCAGGTGTTCTAAACACCACATTACCTTGCCAGGAATGCCTTCGCGAAAGTGAGAATCCTGGGTTTGGGTCCCAGTCACTTTTCACAACTGTTTACATATATGGATTTTGGTGGATTTCATGCGGGAGTTACAGCGTTTTACATCTTTTATAGGTCGTGCCAAATTACACCTTGCAAATGTATGAAAATCATAAACCTTCATTGATTTACAGGATTTCAGTTTTCATATTTCTCGCGAAAGAGTCGCTAAAATTTTACATTTATCTTCGTCGTTTACTAACCTTGTAAAATACGCCAATTTCAACGCACCTAACGAATAGTTTCGATAAAGCCAGTGAATTTGATTGAAAAATCGTTCCCGTAAAATCCTAGATGAGAGAGTTCTTCTAGAGATAAGTATTTCCACAAATCTAAGTAATTTTCAGGATTTATTACATCAGTAAAACGGCGAAGAATTTAAAGACTGGATTTTACGTCGCTTCTCGAACAATCACTTCCATTTTCTTCCATCTTTTTTTACAAACCTATGGCGAGGAGGAGACATTACGGGAGCAGTTCGAGGAAAAATAAAGTGGAATATGACTCCATGGGGATTTCACTGTAATTGAGAACCTGGTTTGATTTGCCCATTAAGCGAAGCGAATGATGAAATACCATAAGAGTCCGGCAGTAAATTCCTTTGATCAAACTTCTCTCCGAATTTTGAAGGGAAGAGGTTTTGAAGTGATTTGTGAGAGAATTTGGGGCAGTCAGAGTTTGCGCCTTGTAAATCTCTTATTAGGTAAGAGAACCTCTTATTGGATAGAATATTTTAGAAGAGTCTAATTTTATGATCGTTGCAGCGAATTCATAGTAATTTGATTAATTTTATAGCAGGAATACGTTCAACATTTTGGTGAAAATTTCGCCGGGCTTTTATAGATTTTAATCCTAACGATAAAGACGCCAAACGTTGCCAACTGAAGAATTTTGACCCGGAAACTCCGGGAAAAGCAACGGTTTTCCGTACTCAGATCTTTTCCTCCGGGACATAGGTAAAGAACAACAAACTGTAAATACATTAGAAATTTAAAAACACTCCATAAGTTGGCAAATGGATTTATAGACAATATACGTGTTAAAATTCGCATTCAAGGAATGAATCATCTTCAGTAGTTCTTTAGACAGCAATGATACACAATCTCCAATGTAAACACAGTAGTGTTGACAAGAAGTGGCGTAGATTAGATAATAGAAACCTCCTTAAATAGAAGCTGACGTGCCTTGATAAATTCCGTTAACCTTTGGAGGCAAACAGGAAGTTCCGTATTACCAATTTCAAGGAATTACCGTATGTGCATTTCGGAAACAAAGTTTCTGTTCTGAAGGGTTCCACAATGGGTTGCTCATTAAGGGATAACGATGGCAATATTACTAGTGATCCGAAGAAGAAAGCGAACATCCTTAACGACTTTTACCAAAGCGTATTTGCAGCCGATAATAGCTCAGACAGCCTTCCGGTAACAAACACAAACGCGTTGATGTCAAGTATTTGTTTTACTGAAGAGGGAATCGCTAAACTCTTGCGTACAATTAAGCCAAATAAATCCCCAGGCCC
>KZ308684.1:2045-19113 GCA_000376725.2 Ladona fulva | reverse complement strand
TATATATATATATATATTGGTGTGGGTTATTAAAGATATAAAATCACCCCTAATTTTGTATTTTTTGGAGTTATTGATACGACACTTGGAGAAAGTCTCAATTAACATGGTTATGGAATATTTACAGTATATTGTTCCGTAGTTGCTTCAACGTAGACTCACTTTTATTCCAATAACTATCAACGTTCTTATTATTACATTGACTGAGATTACAAGAAATAAATATAATACACTCTCACTAACCTGAAAATTTGGTAGAGCACCTAGGGCACCAAAAAGCATGTTAGAGCACCTTGCTAGAGCACCAAACATTTTCCCGACATTGTAGGCCTGGGTTCGATTTCCAGTCGCGTTGTTATTTCTCACTTCTGTTTATCCTTGGGTTTTCAGCCGGCTATCCGTGCCAAGTAAAGTTTTTCCGCATCCTTTCGTGGCATTCTTTTCCTATGAATTTTAAATCCACATCTACTCAACTTAAATCCGTCACATCTTCCCTACGCCTACTCTTCTCACACCCCTGACTCCACTTTCCTAGTTACGCTAAAACTTATGAAGGCTCCCCCCCTGTGCCTGATCCTCGTCGGAGTGACGGATTCCACACAGTTTAACCGCGAAGGAGCCTAACTTTCCAAACTACACAGCGGCTATCCATCCGGAAATTAAATCAAGCACTACGAGGATCAAGTGTGATAAAACGGAACGCATTCGGAGAGGGACCCTTGGAATTCACGGCTCCTGAAAATTCATCCGTAGAACCCCCCTCACAGCGGAGCGGCATCTTGCTCCGTAAAGAACTTATCCAATCAAATTAGAAACAGAGAGGAGCCGTTTTATCTCTTTCGTACTAGATTAGCCAATTCTAAGGATTTAACGCCTCGGGCTTTTTTCAAGCACCAGGCACTTGATCAATGCTAATGGTATTGGACGATGTATATCTTGAATCTTCAAGATACGCTTTTAAATGAAAATGTTTGTCGATAGTCGTTGTTATGACTTTTAGGTTAAAAATAATGGTGAATTAGAGGTTTCTCTAAGAGTTTATCTACTCTGGAAGCCGCATGTTGGTTAATGGAACTCGCGTTTGGAGTAATTCCAGTCTCTACAAGCATACGAACGTTGACAGTTATTGGAATAAAATTAAGTCTTCAGTAAAGTTAAATAGTGGGGCATCAGCGACTCCTATCCCAGCGAACACAACCCAGCACTCCAATACTGTTAAGGAATCGCTGATATCCCACTATTTAACTTTACTGAAGACTTACCTTTATTCCATTAAATATCAACGTTCGTATAATTGTAGAGACTGGAATTACGAAAACTTAAACAGTGTACCTTGTTTAAACTTAAATATTGGTCATACTTTTACTAAATGCATATGTTGTCTATTTACTAGAATCGTATATTAGAAATGACTTACGTGTTAAGATAGATATTTATACTAAAATCTTGCATCAACAATGTCTAGAATAGGTGTGCCTTATTTGTAACTTACTGCGTTTCCCGTTTTTATTGAAACACGCGCATTCTCAGAAGTGAGCTGCTATTTCATAGGCTTTAAGGAAATCGAATCACAGGAGTAGATTTCGTGGTTTAACTCTTCAGTCTGTATAAGGTGATAAAGGAGTTACAGCGGCTTGTCTCGATGTTATTGTTTTGACTAGAGTTCCTCCAGAATTAATTATCTTTCTCCATAGTCTGACACTTCCAAATGGGTTGTGTAGGTGGGTTATTTGCTTAAGATTCCTAATTTTTTACCGAATAATACGTCTTATGAGCAAGTCCTTTACTTACACAGCCGGTCTATGGCTATTCATATATATCACAGTATACATATCTATTTAGTTATATACAGATTTAAATATACATGTACCGTTTGCAATTTTATTCCTCTAGTTTTGGCTTTTTAATATAATCACTGTTGTCAAATGAGGCATTAATTGCTTTCATAAGATATCCTTCGTTAGATTTATAAGAATTTAATCAGTGTAGATTATGAAGAAAAGCCATATATTATCAAAAGCTAAATAACTAAAGATTAAATATGTAAATCTTAGAGGTACCACTAAAATTCTCTCAATGTAGACATAATATAATATAACTTTACTGTCTTTCTTTACTCGACTCTTAAGGAAAATGTTTACGGAGAACACTAAAGACAAAAACTCAGTAAAATAAAAACGACGACCAGAACCGTGACAATTCTGAAGATAAACGTTGAAAAACTATTACGCGATGGTCGAAGGAAGCAGAGAAAATGTTGTGAATATCCTTTAATCGGAAATGTATCGATGATCAATGTAACTGATATAATAAGATCCTGCTATGTTCATTTTAGTATTCTTTCTACTGGGTACATGCAGATAATGGACATTATATAATACTTTAGCCATTAAGTTATCGAATAATCCGCCATTACGGATTTATCTTGAACTCTACTAAGTGTTTGTTGAAGTTTCTTCGTCCATTGCTAAGAAACTAGTTAAGGATGACTGAGCTTCCTTAAGTATCGCACAAGAAGATGTACATTTTGGAAGTTTTCCAGTTCAAGTGGTCGAAGCTCTGAGAAGTTATCTAATGTCAGTCAAAATTAGTCATTTAAATTATTTTCTCTTCAATATTCAATAAAATTATTTTATTTAATGATTTAGTGGTAAGAATATTTTAGAAGAGTCTAATTTTATGATCGTTGCAGCGAATTCATAGTAATTTGATTAATTTTATAGCAGGAATACGTTCAACATTTTGGTGAAAATTTCGCCGGGCTTTTATAGATTTTAATCCTAACGATAAAGACGCCAAACGTTGCCAACTGAAGAATTTTGACCCGGAAACTCCGGGAAAAGCAACGGTTTTCCGTACTCAGATCTTTTCCTCCGGGACATAGGTAAAGAACAACAAACTGTAAATACATTAGAAATTTAAAAACACTCCATAAGTTGGCAAATGGATTTATAGACAATATACGTGTTAAAATTCGCATTCAAGGAATGAATCATCTTCAGTAGTTCTTTAGACAGCAATGATACACAATCTCCAATGTAAACACAGTAGTGTTGACAAGAAGTGGCGTAGATTAGATAATAGAAACCTCCTTAAATAGAAGCTGACGTGCCTTGATAAATTCCGTTAACCTTTGGAGGCAAACAGGAAGTTCCGTATTACCAATTTCAAGGAATTACCGTATGTGCATTTCGGAAACAAAGTTTCTGTTCTGAAGGGTTCCACAATGGGTTGCTCATTAAGGGATAACGATGGCAATATTACTAGTGATCCGAAGAAGAAAGCGAACATCCTTAACGACTTTTACCAAAGCGTATTTGCAGCCGATAATAGCTCAGACAGCCTTCCGGTAACAAACACAAACGCGTTGATGTCAAGTATTTGTTTTACTGAAGAGGGAATCGCTAAACTCTTGCGTACAATTAAGCCAAATAAATCCCCAGGCCCNGATATTCGGTCGTGATTCCCTCATCAATAATGCTCGAGACCGCAATCGATTGTGGCATATTCTCTGACAGAACTCTCTGTAAACCTGATGATAGCTATGTAGCCGAAACCGGTGGTTCCCGAATAAATTACTGTAGAAAAAGTACATATCTGTGTAATATCATGAATTTCCACAATATCACGGCTGCCTCCGTAGGTTTTACTGTAGGTACAGTTCATTCCATTAAATTCGAACGGCGTGTTGCGTGGTGCATAAGAACGAGGGGAGAAAAAATTCGAGGTTAACTCCTTCCATTTCTTTGCCCAGTTTCTTGTGGTAACATTGCGTGGCGCATTGTGTGGCTTCGGTCGTAGAAGGTTCCCTTTTATCTATATTCCAGATTTCGTAGGCTTCTTTCGGGAGGCTTGGAGAAGCGGAGGTGAATGTTTGACGGAAATTTTCGAAGTGCCTAGAGAGAATGGTTGCATATTTTGATAAAAGTTAAAAATGAGAAAATTTCTATATTCGTTATTGGGTGACCAATCATTCATACCCTTTTTTAATTTCCGCATCTCTTATGCATATATTTTAGGAAGCATCAAGAAAATGTAAGTCAAACCTTCTTCATCGTCATGTATTCTGCCTTTTTGCAAGTTCCATGCCCGAATTCAGTGTTCAATTCGTTTAGTAAGAATAATAATTTTTATTCATTTACATTTATCCAATTGCAAACAAAACATATTACTTTTAGAGGAATATAGGTACCCCATTGATGATAATCACCAGCTTCGGGGTTACCGACTCTTAAGGAAATTAAAAAATACAATAGAAAAATAATGAAGAAAATAAAAGAAACTTAAGACCAGTGTCATAACAAAAAGCAAAACTATACAGAAATGATATACATATAATATAAAGCATTTATCACCTTCACACAATCTCAATAAACAGGAAGATACAGGAAGATTATTTCTTTATACCATTTACCTAAATCAGATCCAATAAAGATTTAAAATATATCCGTAACGATAAGAAAATAGATACGTTTAGAAAAGAGTCATGAGTTTCAGGGGATTATTTTCAAAATACAATTCTGATTGCTAGTGAAAAGAAATAAAGATCCTAGTAACGCAAATTGTGCCCCAATTCAACAATTATCATCGATTAATTGAGCATCTTTTAAAGTGAAGGATGGGCTACATAGTTCGCACAAATAGGTTGATTTTTACTTATTAATTACAATTAGGTCAGTAGTTTTATCACCCTCCCATTCTTCTGGGTGTTTTCCTGCTATTGTGTATTTCTTTTCTAATTGCAACTTAAGTTTTTAAGCCCAAAAAGTCATTTTCTTCTATGATCTTTCTCTTTTAAATTTCATACGATAAAGGTTAGATGTAAAAAGAGACTTGGCAGCCTCGATCTCGTGCTAATAACGTCGTATTATTATCATTATTACATGAACACCTTGAACCTGATTCAGGCGTCTATATTCAAACCCTCTCGATATCATTCCACCACCCCTTAACTAAAAACACCTCCATTTAACACCCTTTCTGAACCTTCAATCCTTTTAATTTAGCGACCGGAAAGAAGGAAACAAAAGAGTTAAGCCGCGGCGCTCCCTTTAAGTGCATAAATGATTCATGGACCGCTCCAAGGATCGTAGATAAATCGCGACTTGAGTACATTCGCATGCAAATCTCTTTCGCTTCCAGGAGTCTGCGGTTAAGTCCTCCTGAGAACATTGGGGGTATGACCCCTGCAGCGAGGAATGGTGTTAGGCGCATAAGGGTTTGATAGCGAAGAAGCGGGTGCTTTTAACGCCGCCTTGATAAAGCACGTGGAGAAAATTGCGACCCTTCCCCCCCCCGCCGCCGCCTTGTCGTTGGCTGCTCTTTGATATGCCCACGGCGCATTTTTTTAATGAAAGACACTCCTGCGGGAAGAGAGGAATTAAAAAGACGGAATGCGTCGTTTGTCACGGCCCTCTTTTTCGCGGAGGAAATTGCGGGATGCTGCGAGAGATTCTTCGTGTTTAAGAAGCGTTCGATTGGTGGGAATTTGGAGGAATATCGGAGATCGTTGGAGAGGATAAAGGGTGGATTTGGAGAGTGCTTACAGATACATTTTTTAAGCGAATCGGTTTAAATAATTTCAGTTCAATAACACGATTTTTGGCGTACATCGACAGGGAGAAAGTTTCCCAAAATTTTGCCTACAATTACTTAGCTGCAGTTACGATTTTACATTGTAATAGTTTATGAACTTATATTGGCTCCCAAAGAGTTTCCAAAATGTATACAAAGAAAATCTGTGCTCAGGAAATCTCTTTATTTATAAATACAGCAAGGACATGACACCCTATTTAGAGATTCGTTCCGAAGGTTGGCAACCCTGCCTTATGAAGTTGGTATCCTTGAAATGAATTCATAATTGTTCAATAAAGATAATTGCAACTAATCACGAGGCATCTCTCGAGATTTATCTGAGAAAATAATAGCAAGACATTTTATAATTATCAACATTAATAAGTTGGTAACCCTGCTTAGAAGTGATTTTTATAAATCAACAAATGCCTTATACCGATTTGGCGGGGCCAAAAGCTGCATATTAGAAATTTACATCGCAAAATTCGAAAATTTTTTCCGCCCTCGTTATTGTATGGGATTTGTTCCTGAGAGTGAACGAGTGCTTTTCTATGTTTGTTATCAGATGCAATAGAATTTTTTATTAAAATATTACTGACTTTTGTCATTAAATCGGACCTTCTACTACATATTTCTAAAGTATGAGGTTCGTATGTTTAGTTTTACCACGAAAATGTTTCTACAATATGATAGACTGTAAATTTAGGACACCAGTCCGCGTTTTGTTTAATAAATAAAAATTTAAACAAATGACAAGGTAAAAAACCTCATAATTGTTTAGCTAAAGGTCCATTCTTGAAGAACTGCTAAAGATTTGGCTAATAAAAGGCAAATAAATATTTATAAAGGAATTAAAAGTTCTAGGGGTCAAATGACCCCTTCCTGTCCTTCTAGGTAGGGCGAAACTCCCGTCCTCCTAGTGTTAAGAAACCGTTTAGCTGATTCAAAAATAGAGATGTTTTTAATTTTAATAATTTTTATGAAATCGACGTGCACTATTAAAGCAATAATTTCGTTGTCTATGCAGAGAAGGATATTTACAAAATTAATAAATTGTAACTCCGCGGTAGAAAGCTTAATTAATTAGGGCTGAGTTAAATTTTATGTAGTTATAATTCAAACGTTCAAATCCTCTCGTATGAAACTAGTATGATTGGGCTTCTCTATCTGCGAATCTCGTATATTTTATAATGTTTCGCAAAGTATAATGGAAAAAGTGGGGACTATACTTTGGGAACAAATACTCGCAGCCTAAACCTAGCTAAAGAAGCGTACTAAAAAAGGCATACTTCAGAAATTTTCTATAGAATAAAGGATTAAAAAAAAATGAAAACTCCTACAAGACACGTTTCAGTCTCATTGTCAGTATCGAATGCAAATACAAAAATACCAAAATTCAAGGACTGGAGGTGCAAAAACTATAAGTTGGAAAAAGAAAAAAAATAACAAAAATGTAGGTGTACGTTTCAAATTTACAATTTATCGCCTTTAAAAAGGCATTCCATCTACTTCTGAATTTTGAATCGCTCCTTTAGCGAAATGTCAATTGTTTCTTCATACCCAGACGTAATCGCGCAATATTCCAATATACGTGTTTTTCCCTTTGACTCAGGTGCAGGAATTTCCCTCGGATGTAACACTTTCTCCTACGCGGCAGGAGCGAAAACGTAAAAAAATGAAACTGTATTTGCAATACGGAGTAGCAAAAGCGAACACTTTATGTTTAGCCTGGAGCACCGCCGGGAATTCAAGGGAATCCTGAACTCGGGCGCAATAAAGAAAAAAGAGAACATCGAGGTTTTCCCCTTCTTTTTCCGATGGGAAAGCGTTCGGGCGAAATTCGTTCGCCTTGGGGGACCGCGTGCATCTCGGAGAGGTTAGCAGAAAAAAGAAACAAGAGAGAAACGGACTTCTCTGAACGCTCCCCGACGACCGACTAATGTGCATCGATTCCAGCAGGGCTGCCAACCCCAAAGAGATTAACTTCATTTATTTGTTTCTTTTAGATCGTTTTCCTTTAGGAGTGGGAGTTTTTCTTCCCTTTTGCCCACTCTTTTATCTCTTCAGTTTGCGAGCTATATTTTAGCTGCGGAGGCGATGTAGTGGAACGAGAGAGCTCCGTCTAGCGTTGCAAATGACGAGTCATCAGACCCTGATGAGCCTACGTGGCGAAGGTCATTGTGATGCCACCTTGCGCACTCAGATATTTTTTATCTTAATTTTCCAGGTCTTAAACCTCCTTCACGCGAATGAGGAAGAGGGTACATCATAACGATAAACGAAAGGCCCCGTTTCTCTCAAAAATTATCATTGTTCATTATTTTGGCTTCCTTGGTGCAACATGAACTTGTGACTCTGATACATACTTCTAAATCATGGGTGTGCAAAATTATCCGACGATTCTAGAATTCTATCCGGTCCGCGACGTAGATGAAGAAATATTTTATTTCTTTTTGATAATACACTTCTTTCACTATATTCTGTTTGATTTATTATATTATTATCATTATTATACTATTTAATCGGCGAGGTAGGTTGGATTCTCTTACACCTTCGCACAAATGATTTATTTGTTTATTTTCCCTATGCTCACACAAGCATCCATTAACTGGATAATTTCAGCAGTGGGCTGTCACAAAAACAATGAACGAAGACACACAACCATTCTCTAAGAGGAAAAATCCGAATAGCAGGGATTCGATCCCGGGACCTTGGAGTAGGAGCGATAAACACTCTGAGTTCAGTATCAGCTGGTCGCTTCATATCAATGAAAAAGAGAAAATTACTCGTTAAAAGGATAAATCGAAGTTTGGAGTGAGTTTATGTGCTTTTTTCTTCGTATTGTCACTTTGCTCTTTTGCGTAGATATCTCTATATTGCTCTATCTATTGCTTAGATGTTTGTTCGTTGTTCATTGGCATCGTGTATATAAAAAAGAATTACATTTCGCTCTTTAAAACAAATTGTAAGATAGAACCTCCTGGAAATTAATGAAGTTTCACAAAGAGATATAATCTCATAAAATTATTATTCAAAATGAATCAGGTTTTATGAGAGAATTTTCGCTAACTCGATGTAAATTGAACTTATATTGCCAATTTGAAAATCTGAGTTGTCGGCTTGGGTATTTTTTATCTTCTCGCGATTTTCTCTTTTTCTTTCTAATTTACGGAAGTATAAAGGGAAGACCTTATTTTGTAATCTCGTGAAATTAAAAAAAGAGAAAGTAAAGCACTTGAAAGAAAGGTCAACTTTTAGACAAATATTAATGCAAGACAATAAGAGTCAGTATTTTACCAATGTGACTTCCCGAGGAGAGGTGCAAGTCCCGGTTAATCGGATTTTTCTGGTTAGGGAATGGTTGTGTGCGCGTGTTCCGATTTTCCTAGTAAAAGACGCAATTTTTATAGACACTGCCCCAAGTAAATTGTCATTAAGAATTTGATTCGATAATTACGATAAATTGAGATTTTCTGCAGCATTCCTTAACAAATCCAAGGACATTTATGTTTAGGAAGGAATTCATAAGGTCATGTCATTCCGGATAACGTAACCATTAATTTTTTGGCTCCGGTAGTGATTTTCTCAAATTTTTCCGAGACCCTTTTTTGCCCTTCTGCAGGGTGTGTATTTGGTATTTTATTTTGCATTTGGCCATGAAAATCAGCACGCTAAGATGCCAATCATCAAAAATCATCTGTCGACCACATTAGCAATATAAATAAGGCTAAAACGAGAATAATTTTATTAAAGAAATACTACGGTGATAAACATGGTTAAGAGCTTAGGAAATAGCATAAGCTGTGATCAGTATGGAACTCTTTGTGTTTCTGTGTTTGACCTACCATAGGGCGAAGACAGGAGAAAGTAAAAGTGTATGGGTTGTCTATTCCTACTCTTGGAGGAGAAGACTGATATGTAACGTAGTTCTGCGATGCGAGGCTAAATAAAAATATTTATCAATACTATAGCATATAACTTTAATCAACCTTTTCTTATCGTTATTTAGTTACGTGTTTTTTTATAAATTATAAAACCATATTTGATCCTCACGAAGGATAATTTTGAAATCTAAGCTTTCAAATTCGTTACTTTGGAGTATTGTAACATAATATAGTAACTGAATAGTTCTGTATTGTAATACTTCGGTGTGAGACTCAAAGCAGTGTGTAAAATAATCTACACTGTATTGAGTGATACCTAAATGGACTTATTTCCTTCTATTTCGTTCTATTTACACGGCAAAGCCATATAAGATGAGGAAACCAATTAATGATATTTAGCTGTATCAGATAGACACATCGATAGTTCGCCAGCTGGGCAATTAAGGAGTTGAGCAAGTGTAGAATGACAGGCGCTCGGTTTTACCGATACATGGAAAACCGTCTTTAGCAAGCGATAATATTTCAGATAGTATCTGAAATACAAGGAAACGTATCGGCAAGAAACGGCCATCAAGTATGAATTCTTATCCTGCGTATATATCTAATACGTCTCTAATAGGGCGATCAATACAAAAACTGACTGTGACAGATGGTATTCTGTTCGAATAATTTTGTTATGCGTGTTAAAAAGACAATATTTTGCTTTCGTGATTTTAATAGACTATTAAAGATTTTAATAAAAGATACTCTGAATTTTTTAAGCCGGGAATTCAAGGGANGAAACATTACCACGAAATATTGAGTATTATTCTGGATTTTGTTTTGAATGAGTTGGTGGAACTATGCTTATATATTGTTTATCGTTCTTTTTGTTCTTGTTTTTATTAGAGTAATATTAAATTAGATAAGTTTATGCTATGAGTGCTAGCAGTGCCATTCGGTTTCTAATATTTCGCTTTTTATTTAGGAAAGGTTTGTCTGAATTATATTCCAAAAGGCTTTGAATATTTGTATTTTGTTTTTCTTGTGCGAATGTTTCGAAATGGTGAAACTTTTCTCTGTTCTTTCTAAATCCTTCCTATGTATAGCATCAGATGGTGAATGAGGACATCAAGCTGTTAAATTGGGTTCAACAAGGCGATAAATTGTTACCGCCAAGCATTGTTTCGAAAAATGTCCATCATGGCGCCACCGAAACAGTAACGATTACCAATGGCAAATGACAAGTGACTGCAAATCACACAAATCCCATCCTACGATATCGGGATGTACGATATCAGTGCTTTTTGTACCAGAAAGATTAATTTAGATCACCGAGATTATTTCTAAACGGTTTGAACCAACTAACAATTCTACACTTTAAGATTGACGCAATTTTTAGGCGCCAGAAAAGTCATACTTTAGTATTTTCAGGTCGTAGAAATCATTAGAGGATGTATGACACGATATACTAAAACAAAGTTGTTAAATATATCGTCGGCTCCGTGTAAATCTACATTATTTTCAGGTCACAAGAAAAATAGATAATGTAAAATAGCCAAAATGATATTTTTACCCTAAAAAATGTTATGGCGAACTTTAAAAGAATAATCTAAAAAAGATCTATTGTATAACACCGATATCCACTTATTTACGATTTCTTTGAGATATATTCGGCCATCAATACAAACAAACAAAATGAAGTATAATACTAAACAAGAATACAAAATAAACGTACAATCTGATACAAAATACAATTCAATGCATCAGATTGAGTTTACAATGTAGTACAATAGATCTCCACAACGTTACAAGGATGTTATACAAAAATATTTCTAGTAAATACATTGAAGTATTGAGTTATTTCCAGAAAAGAAAATACTTTCAGGTCCTGCTAACTCAGATACATGTCAGCAGGTGCCCAAGTATAAAATACATATATCGATCATGAAAAAAGAAATTATTCTAGCATTTCATTCTCAGTAAGCTATCAAATAATAGATAAAGATTATTAAAGAAAGGGTATTAGGCATTATCCATAATAAAAAGATGATAATAATAACTCTACATTTAGGCGAAATTGAGCCTTAAATTCTCCTCCTCCATCTATTTCACATATTCATACCAGTGAAGTGAAACTTACAATTATTGAATGGAGCAAATAAATCTAAATTTGGTTTACTAACTAGAAATGTAGCGAAACATCCCTTGAAATACTGTGTCATTCAAGTTAAACTTTTATCGCACTAATATTTGCTAATATTATTGTATCGAAAAACTTCTTATCTGCTACTTTCTCTTTACTTGCATGATAAGGTAATTTACTCTAATTTACTCCTTGCTAACTGTAAGTACCTCACTTAAAGTAAATCTTGCACTTTCAAATGATATTTAATATAGTTTCAACACGGGGTATACGTTGACTAACTTCAAATCTTTAGAGATAATCTAATTTTTTAGAATTGATGATGTTAATACAATTAGTTTAGCGAACCAATGTTAACCTNTTCCTCTGCTTTTTGCTCGTTCAGGAATTCGTCAAACCTCCTACCGTTGGTAAATGATAGAAATGATGAATTAGAACTAATTCCATAGTATAGGCTATCGTCCTTGTAATAATCCGTAGAGGAAAGATGTAACTTAGAAAGAGAAAATATATGATAACAGACACTATATATGGCACCGCAATATACAAACACCAACGAGCAATAGTGATCCATACTAGAAAATCGGATAGATTTATATCGATGGCATTGTCTATTAGTAAAAGATCAGAGTAATTCATAAGAAAAATGTTGCTAAATAAAATGTAAGCAATATTTAATGAAAAGTTCTCGACCTAAAATTGATAAAAATTACATTAATTGCAGAATTAAAGAAGCTATTATGACGCATTTTTCTCAGAGCAGATATGAATTTCATTTTCATAGTTGCATTTGGATATGGAAATCTTTTGAAAATTCCAAATCCGTTTAAGATTTGATATTGTAGTTATCAAAATGAATGAAGCTGTCATACATTTGAATTTCAAAAGGAAATCACCCTTTCACGATATTAATACTTTTCAGGAGATGAATTAAACTACAGGGCTAATTTTATTACAATTCACTTTTCTTTTAATGATCAACTTCAACTATTTCAGTTCATTAGTAATATTCCTTTACTTTTCATGTACGAGGAAATTAATTGCGTGTTATTAAAGAGTTGTTTAGCGTTAGCAACTGAAAAATCTGTTATGATATTTCTTAAATTTTTTAAATTTTATTTTTACATTTCAATCTGGAAATATAATGTTTCTGTTATTTTCTTAAGTGTTATAATTTGGTATCTTTCAGATTTACACAAATTTCTCTGTGAGTTATTTCTCATAGTGTATTTATTTGCCATTTTATTTTTTTATTTTCTCTCTATCAATGAAATATCTCTGTTCAAAGTTACAAGTCATTCTATTGTACTGAAAAAAGAGGAAATAGAGTTTATTTGAAAAAATTAATTAACTAAATTGAAAATGCGGTAACCTCGAACTAAATCAAAATATACAGAGCCATACATTCCCATACTAAAAGTTGTACATTGTGTTGATTATTTAGGTACGTCAATTCCTTGGATCAAATTCCCCTTTTAACCTTCAACTACGTTTTTAAAATTCGATAAGTATTTTTCGCTTTGTAGATATATTGGAAATGCAACGCACCTTCGCAGTGCACTCCTCCCGAAAATATTCTCATATTATTTCACCTGCGGACTTAATTCTCTCGCAAGGCCCTCTTGATTTAGCATCCAGCGTGGCCTCCACTCAATTGATCCCATGGGGAGGTGCTTCAGTAGTTTTGGCTGAAATATTGTCCCTTAAAGCCTCCCTTCTCGAGACCTCGTGCTAAAGATGCCACGGAATTGCTTCTCATCAGCATTTGAGTTACTGCCTCTACATTCCATTAATCTCAATCGATTTCAAAGACGTTTATGCTCGCTGCATTAGGTACTTTATACAATATTAAATGTTTATGCCATTTAAATATGATAGACATCTACTCTGTCGGGAAAATGAGCAAATAACTCTACCTAGTTATGGCGTAGGGTGTTCTAGGGGAGATAATNTTCACCCCCCAGGCTCCCCACCCACCACGGAGCCACACAAACTGGGACGCCGCACAGCAAGCCTGTGCGGTCGCCAGGGCTACCTGAGAGGTATAGCCTGCATGCTCCCTAGATGTAGCGCAAGGCAAGATTTCTGGCAAGAGGGGCCCTCCAACCCCCCTCCCATCCATCTCCCTCCACACACACCACTTATGGGACGAACAGCAGACTCGCACAAATCTGGTGTACGCTCGAAAGGAGATTTCCCCAGCCACCAGAAGCCGATTGACCAGGGTGAGCTACTCCCTGGCCTCCCGTTTACAGCGAATCCGGGGCCAAAGAGGTGTGTTGTGCCAATTGTTGGCACTCAACCTCCAGGACACCCTTCTCCTCCTTACGGGTCTCCACGCACGGCAAACACGTGGGTGGATCCTTGGTCAGCTGGCATGACCACGCACAGACAGCTGATCCACATCACTGTCCGGGCTCAGCCCTTGCTGATCTTGGGGTTTGTTTTCGGGGTTTTCTCCCCGCCCGATTAGTCGCCTCTTACGACAGGCCGGGATGCCGCGGGAGTATTCTCCATCCCCCTACCCGCAGGGGTTCATGTTAGACTAACCTAGAATAATAATAAAATACAATGAATACCTCCAAGTAATACTTTGGAATTAGAAGAATATGAATTGATGACGCAAATCCTTTTATCGATATGGAAAACGCTTCCAATATTCTGATGACCTTGAGAAAGAGAAGGAATTTCAAAAAGGAGATCTAAGGGAATCCTTTAAAAGCCATCAGGAGATGATAAGTAATAATTTTGGTCGTATGAGCTCGGAGGTATGTATTCAGTATTCACCCAGCTTCGCTAATGATAGGTGAATTACGATCAGAGATCGAGCACATACGGTGAATCTACTTGATTGGCGCTATCACGAATACTTTGGACGATTGTAGTGTTAAGGAATTTTCCCATTCAAGCGAGTAGATTCAAAGATGAGATCAAGTCGAGTTTTCTGTGGAAGGAATAGCAGAGTTACTATGAGATGTGGAGAGGAAAAATGCCACGGAACCCGAAAATATTTCATCACTCGTTCTACAAATACTGGCGAATGAGCTTTCTCCCTTCTTTTCGTATTACAGAGAACAAATTTGGGCGATGGAGTTGCACCGATGTCTTGGAATTCCTTCCTGGTCTTTAGAAAGGGTGCGCCTCGAAACAGGACGGCTACAGACTGTACGATATATGTAACGTCAATACAAGATCTGTAATTTCAAACCAATAGCTATGAAGTCGATGATAATTAACCGTATATTTATAGTGTTTCGATTAAAATATTTTATTAATATCAAAAACTACTTATTCTTCTTCAAACTGGCCACTTCTCCACTATTTGGGATATACTCCCCATTATAACTGTTTTTCTCCTGTCTCTTTAAAGTATTTCAGATTCTCCACATCTAAGTCGTCGAAATAAATTCAAATATCTTTAACGCTTGATCTGCAAATGGAAATTTAAAAAACGCATTTATTTTTACTGGTCAAGAAGCCTTTCTTTCAAGCTAAAATCAACCCGGCCGCTCGCCTCGTTTTCCCAGTCATATACGTAACTCACTCTTACTACATTCCAGAACACGATCAGAAACACCGAAGGTAACCAGTAGATTTTCATAATGTCTCCAGATTAAATTTATCTAATAGTTGAATCAATAACAATTATTATAGTCTAGCTTTAAAAAATGTTACGCCATCCTTTGAGGCTGAAGTGTGCTTAATGTGAGACGGGAATTACAGTTTACTTGACTTAAATAGTCCAAGATACCTTAATTACTCCTAAATAACTTGAATTCACAAGTTCTGCATCTGGGCGAGATTTCGAATCAATCGGTCTTTTTAAATTTACATTTACATTAGTACACCGCAAGCCGCCGTGTGGCGTATGGCACAGGTTGTAAAGACACCGAACCTATTAATAGGTCTGGAGGGATCGGTAGGAAGGAATCCTAAATACACCGATCCTATCAACAGGTTATTCCTCTCTTAGGATTTAGGATCATTAGGATACCTGATTGGTATTCTCAATGGATAAGGAGACCAGTGAAAACTACCCGTTCTCGCTATAAATAAATAAATATATATATATACATATATTATATATATAGAAGTAAAAGTTGCTTGCATACTGCAAGTCTAATGTAATATAGATTTACTTAAGCATTATACACCACCTACAACACCACGCCTGCCATAGACCGACTGCAATCCCCAACTGCAATACCTTAAACGAATTATTCGAAAAACATCCATACGAATTGACCTAGCATCGAACCTGGGCCCACTAGCACTGAAACTTTACGGCATACGATATGAATAGATACCTTCTATCAAGCTCCCAAATTTCAACGTTCTATCTTACAGGGAAATACCCTAACAAATCTTTTAAATTTGGTAATTCAAATGGTCCTAGCAACGAACCTGGGACATTAGGGCATAAATCCTTACAGCATACGATAAACATCTATCTATTCTAACAACATCGTAAATTACAACTTTCTATCCTAACGAGAAACACCCTAAATGAATTCTTGAACTTCGGAAATACGTATTGCCCAATCATCGACCTAAGGACCTGTAGGACCAAAACCTTTAAGCATACCATAGATATGTATACTCATTGTCGACGTATTATTAAGTATTTTCAACGTTCTACCTTACCGGTGAATACACTGAATTATTTTTGAAAATTTAGAAATAAAAATTTACCTAGCATCGAAACTGGCGCGATTAGGGAGAAAGCTCTTGCGCCGTACGGAAGATAAAAACATCGTTCTAACGATACCGTAAGTTTCAACGATCTATCTTTACGGTAAATACGCTAAACGAATTTTTGAAAATGCGCTCAATGCTTTTTAAACGGGAAAAGTACAGTAATTGGGGCCTCCTAGAATCGAACCCATGATTTGATGGAGATGACGTGCCTCAGTCATTCTTAGTGCAAAAATTTCAAGAAATCATTTAGGATATTTCTGGGTAAGATAGAACGTTGAAATTCACGTCATCGATAGAATAAAGTAGGGAAAGGCCACTGATGGCTATCATAGTGGAACAGTGAAAAACTCCAGAAACCATCAAAAGCTTTTTGATGGTTTTTGGAGTTTTTTACTGTTCCATGTCATCGATAGAGATCAGACACCTCTATAGTATACCTGACGATTTTTACGCTGAGGGTCCTTAGTTCGATGCTAGGGCAGTTCGTATGTCTGAAGTTCATGAATTCATTTAGGGTATGTTCCGTTAAGATATAAAATTTACAATTTTTACATTTCGCATTTATATATATATACGAGAGAAAGCAGTTTGCATACTGCAAGCTTAACTAAAGATAAATTAACTAAAGCATTATGCACCACCTACAATACTCCGCCTGCTATAAACGGACTGTCATCCACCAACTATAATACCCTAAACGAATTATTCAAAATACGTCCATAAGAATTGTCCTAGCTTTGAACCTGGGCCCATAGCACAAATATCTTTACGGCAAACGATAGAAATC
>KZ308683.1:566859-593684 GCA_000376725.2 Ladona fulva | reverse complement strand
CAAAATCCTCGTAATTTCAAAACAAAAACAGTATTCCTCGGCCAAAATAAGAATTTTCATTCAATTGACCTTCTTTTGGTGCTTCTTTTGATTTCGTACGACTCTTCCTTTTTGGTTTAATTTTCAAAAGAAATGAAGCCTGGAAGCGGCGAATTTGAGGTCTACGTGCATTTCTTACGGAAAAAGTTTCAAACGTCTGGAGTCGAACCAGGAACAGTGAAGTGAATAAAAATAGCAAATTTTCTAATCAGGAAAGTCACTTACAAACTTCGAAGGTTTGGAAGTCTCGCGAGTCCTGGTTCTCGAGTTTTGGGCGGAAAAACATACATACACACACACACACTACTTTATAATATAAAATTTACCACTTATCTCATCATCATGTTTCCTTTTTTCTGGTTCCATTTCCCAGTTGCCTTAATTTATTAACTATTACTTAGGTGATATCCTAACAGTAAGATGGAAGAGTTTATTTTATTAACTGAAGTAATTTCAAGTTTTGTTGAAATATCTTAACACTCCGACAATGGGTAATATTAATTTTAAAATTAAATGAACAGATAATGTCTTTTCGCACATATCAACCTTGGAATCGAACCCGGGAATACTTTCATCAACGGTTAATAAGCTACCCACTTCGTCACCTATGAGTCTGCGACAAAGTACAACAGGAGAGATAACTACCACAGGACAGATTAATACCATAAGGTTAGCATTTATTTTCACAATGCAGAGTCATCGCATTTGCTCGGTTAGCTGAATAAGTTCGAAGGCTCAAGAAAGCATAATTAATTAAGTAAATAAAACTTTTCCTTTCATTAACGCAATATAAAACTTTATATCTTCCCCCGCATCTGTGATGAAAGTAATCCTATCCAAATCTTGGAAAAAAACAAGTCAGATTTCTTCCACCTTTATAACGGTCTTATTATTCATTATCTTAAAGACTTGGTCTGGAGTCTCCTTAATGAAATGTAAATACAATTACAATGTTTGCTCTCTAAGGTAGTCTTGAAAAGTAAAGTGTGGATGGGGCTCCTTCACACTTCTTTCACCTGATGGATATACCGTAACATGCGGTGGAGTTGTGTAAGGGCGATGTACAGGAAATGAGGGAGAGGAAAGCTCCTTTGGCTCTCCAAGTGGATCTAATTCGAAAGGAGAGACATTGACGTGTTGTGAGGAAAGAGGGATCTGTTCCTGGACGATAAGAGAAAAAGAGAAAGGCAAAGAGAGAGATCGCCGTGAGTCAGTGTGTCTGAAGGTAGTGCCATATCTAAATGTGTCCGTTGAGTAAGCCGATTTACAGTGACGCTAGCCAGAATGCAAACTGATAATAGTTCGGATAAAATTCATGTGCATCAGGGCAGTCTTCTGGATGAAAGGTGGGCTGGTAAATTGGACAGAGCAAATACAGGAAGCTCTGCATATCCGTTTCTGCATTTAGAAACGACAGAATAATTTATTGCTTGAACGTACGAATGGGTTACCAGAGAGATAACGTAGTTCGGACAGTTGAGATTTCGCATGATTTTTGACAGAAAAAGTATAAGAGTGTTCCCTCTCTTCATTCTTTCTATCATTAATTTGAATCAGTATTAAAAAGAGTTTCAACGATGGAAAACATTCCCAGCATTTCTACATTCATGATAAGTGGCTTTCTACGTTATGCAATAGGAATTTTGGATTTTACGAAATTTACGCATCTGAAATGATTGTTTTTGTTGCATCCATTTCTTTTATCTAGCACACCTTGCTAACTTTTGTTAATCGCAAGAGGTTTCTCGTCTCTAACATTGCTTAGCTAAGGCAATGCATGTTTAATTCCGAACAAATATTTATGTAAAAGTTCATGTTTACCTCAGCATCAACGTTTGTATCCCTAAAGCCCTATGTTGGTGTATGGCCAGGGAAAGATAAAAAAAATGTTTCGAACGAAAACGTTTTACAAATATTAAAGAAGCGATAGATAAAAAAATGTAACTTTATTCTTGAAATTTGCTTCATCGGTAACCAAAACCGGTAAAAATGATCGAAAATTTTGGAGTTCATTTCANTAGGGGTCAAATGACCCCTTCCCGTCCTTCTAGGTATAACATGATGTAAAAAATTTCCCAGCATTCATAGCAAGATTTTTATTTTTTCGTATCATATTTTGGATGGTAGCAAACAAAGTCAAAAAGTTTCAAAAAATTAAGAAATGTTTTACTCATAGTGTTTTGATGTTAAACTCGGATTTTGGGTCAAATGACCCCCGCCGTCCTTCTAGTGTTAAGGATAAGGTGCTAACTTTGCACGGTAAAGCCATATGAATCCCAAGGAATAACAAGTGTGAAAAAAGCGACATGACTGGGACACGAACCCAGGTCTCCTACTTTCCGGGCAAGTATTCTATGCGAGAATACCTGTCCGGAAAGTGAGGGACCTGGGTTCGAGTCCCAGTTATGTCGCTTCATTTCACACTTGTTATTCCTTCCCTTCTCTTGGTTCTCTTCTCGATTTCATGCGACCGTTCTTCCTCAATTTATTTTGCAAAAGAAACAAACCCTGCAAACGAGAAAAGCGAGTTTAAATGCATTAGCTCGGATTCAACGATGGATTTAATTTTCAGGGGGACCGGAAGTTCACAACCATAAAACTTCGCAAGATGTTCGTGGTAGTAGTATTGTTAAAAGTGCTTCGACAGCTTAGGTCATTTCGCACGTAGGCCCCCACCGGGAATCGAACCCGGGACCGCTTTCATTGAAGTCGAACGCGTTGCCCACTTGGCTATCGGGGGCCCATGTTCGTCTATATTATCAAAATCCTCGTAATTTCAAAACAAAAACAGTATTCCTCGGCCAAAATAAGAATTTTCATTCAATTGACCTTCTTTTGGTGCTTCTTTTGATTTCATACGAATCTTCTTTTTAGTTTAATTTTCAAAGGAAATGAAGCCTGGAAGCGGCGAATTTGAGGTCTACGTGCATTTCTTATGGAAACAGTTTCAAACGTCTGGAGTCGAACCAGGGACAGTGAAGTGAATAAAAATAGCCAACTTTCTAATCAGGAAAGACACTTACAAACTTCGAAGGTTTGGAAGTCTCGCGAGTCCTGGTTCTCGAGTTTTGGGCGGACAAACATACATACATACACACACACTACTTTATAATATAAGATTTACCACTTATCTCATCATCATGTTTTCTTTTTTCTGGTTCCTTTTTCCAGTTGCCTTAATTTATTAACTATTGCTTAGAAGATATCCCAACAGTAAGATGGAAGAGTTTATTTTATAAACCGAAGTAATTTAAAGTTTTGTTGAAATATCTTAAGCAACACTCCGACAATGGGTAATATTAATTTTAAAATTAAATGAACAGATAATGTCTTTTCGCACATATCAACCCCGCACCTGGGAATCGAACCCTGGAATACTTTCGTCAAGGGTTAATAAGCTACCCACTTCGTCACCTATGAGTCTGCGACAAAGTACAACAGGAGAGATCTACCACAGGACGGACTAATAACATAAGGTTAGCAATTATTTTCACAATGCAGAGTCATCGCATTTGCTCGGTTAGCTGAATAAGTTCGAAGGCTCAAGAAAGCATAATTAATTAAGTAAATAAAACTTTTCCTTTCATTAACGCAATATAAAACTTTATATCTTCCCCCGCATCTGTGATGAAAGTAATCCTATCCAAATCTTGGAAAAAAACAAGTCAGATTTCTTCCACCTTTATAACGGTCTTATTATTCATTATCTTAAAGACTTGGTCTGGAGTCTCCTTAATGAAATGTAAATACAATTACAATGTTTGCTCTCTAAGGTAGTCTTGAAAAGTAAAGTGTGGATGGGGCTCCTTCACACTTCTTTCACCTGATGGATATACCGTAACATGCGGTGGAGTTGTGTAAGGGCGATGTACAGGAAATGAGGGAGAGGAAAGCTCCTTTGGCTCTCCAAGTGGATCTAATTCGAAAGGAGAGACATTGACGTGTTGTGAGGAAAGAGGGATCTGTTCCTGGACGATAAGAGAAAAAGAGAAAGGCAAAGAGAGAGATCGCCGTGAGTCAGTGTGTCTGAAGGTAGTGCCATATCTAAATGTGTCCGTTGAGTAAGCCGATTTACAGTGACGCTAGCCAGAATGCAAACTGATAATAGTTCGGATAAAATTCATGTGCATCAGGGCAGTCTTCTGAATGAAAGGTGGGCTGGTAAATTGGACAGAGCAAATACAGGAAGCTCTGCATATCCGTTTCTGCATTTAGAAACGACAGAATAATTTATTGCTTGAACGTACGAATGGAGAGATAACGTAGTTCGGACAGTTGAGACTTCGCATGATTTTTAACAGAAAAAGTATAAGAGTGTTCCCTCTCTTCATTCTTTCTATCATTAATTTGAATCAGTATTAAAAAGAGTTTCAACGATGGAAAACATTCCCAGCATTTCTACATTCACAGGGCTTAGAGGATTATTTTATCTTGATAAAGCGTCAGAAAATCGGCGATGAAGAATATTCTAATTCCTTAGAATTAACTGTATTTTTGTATACTATGCACTTAAATGTATCGCAATTGAGAAGTAATGGTTATCCGTCAGCGCGATATCTGTTAACTTATGTCTCAAAAAGAGAACTTTCGATTAAAAACTCGGTAAAATGACTATTAAACGTTGTCTGCACTTTCGGCCTTTATTTACTTATATTTCTCTGACGAACTTTGAACTGAGTACCTTTTCAAACTTTGCAGTGACCACAGACAAACCTTTATTCTCGATGAAGTTTTCGCTGAACGAGTTTTTCGCCTCATCACTGCCAAATGACAGAGGTCCTATGCGCTCCATTCATAATGAGGGCTCAAATCCCTTTGAGAATTGTGGTAGAGATAATCAGTTCACTAAATATTCAAACCGAGGCTTTTTGACTCTGTTAATCGACATCTGCGTTCTATAGACTTCATGTCTTAGCCTCACCGGCGCTAAAGCGACATCGGATAAAAATAGACGTGGAAAAGTCGTTTTTTTTTTTTGGCAGCTGATGCCGTGGCTCGTCGGGTGTGAGTTCGATGGACGAAATCATTTCATCGCAAAATAACTGAAAAAAACGGAACTCGTCACGGAAAACCTGTCCTTGCGTCTTTCTTTTCATACGAGAGCCACCCACCTCAAAATGGCCCCTCATTTCCTAATGAATGTTTCGCCTTGCGCGATTCCTTTTGCATTCAATTTCCAAATGTTCATCCTCTCTGCGATAAGGCCCCAAACACTTTCGGATTGCCAAGGAGCATGCCATCCACGCTCCCTTTGACATTAGGGACCGGTTTTCGTCGCTTTCAGAAAAGGCATTCAATCCGACTTTTTCTAAAGAGATTTTGTATCTCATGAGCTGTATCTGCCTTTAATTGAAGTGTTACGACTGGAAATTATTTAATGCGAGGTCAATTCTCCCGAGGCGGGTGGGTGATCTCGATCTAAAGGGTGGCCCTGATTGGTGTAATCATATGGAAATGGGAGGAGACCCGGGTTCGATTCCCAGTTTAGTCAGGCTATTTTCATGTCCGTTTCTCCTTGGAAATTGGTGGTGTCTTCTGCTTAATATGATTGATTATGCTTATCAGGTCTTATACATTACAAAATAGTTAGTATTTCGTGCATGTTGTCAGGAGTGTAACGTTGGTTTCTGACTTGTAAGATTTACAAAATTTGTGTTTTTTTATATTTAAAGAAAAGTAAATGTCAGTGAATCATTAGATACGAGGTTAAGTGGAAAAGAAGCCCACTTGGGCCTAACTTCGCCAATAAAGGGTCGAATAATATTAATAATAATGATGATTTTTGGCGGAGAAGTATGTTCTCCGTAATGATGGAGTGATGCTGTTGTTACCCTCCCAAGGAGAAACGGACATGATAAAAGTCTGATAGGACCGGAACTCAAACCTGAATCTTTCACATTCCGGTTGACTGCTCTAGCCAATGGAGCTAACGTGCCAGAACAATTAGAAATACCTTTTGGGAGTCGTGCGCGAGGGCGTGGGCTTGTCGTCCGTTTCTCCTTGGGAATAATCCTAGGCACACTCATTTGCATACCAGGTTACCTTTCACTCTTCCCTTCTGTCATTATTTCTCGAAGATAGAGAAAAACGATTCTTGAAAAATTTGTTGGAAAATGGTGTTGAAATTTTTTACAAGATTTCTTACGGTTCTTACGAAACGTATCTCTCGTTACCTTCACAGAGTAGCTAATTAAAGGGATTCTGCAATAATTCAGGTATGCCAGTGGCTTCTTGTAGACGTCTGGAGACACGAAGTTATAGAAAATGAGAGGGTGTATCTTGGACTTCCACCTGTTTTTCTTTTCCTTTTAAAAAATTAACCGACCAATAGCACACCCAGGAATGTATGTGATTCCTCAGTCAAAAGCTATTGATCCAGTTTAATAGCTTACTTATAATGGAGACAATAAAATTTTAAAAGTCGATAAGTTTCAAATGTCGAGATATAGTTTTATTCCATATATTTCAAAGATTATTGCAGATACTTCGTGAATTTTCGTTGATTTTGTGAACTCTCTGTCAATTAAAACCCTTTATTCGATGATAGAATGTTGACAGGAGCACGGAGAGTAAATTTACTAGTGTGGTTTTTAGTATCATAACATCTAATGATTTGGAATATTTGGAAAATGCGGTTGATGTCGCATGAGGGAGCGAAGGAGTTAGGAAGTGAGTGTCTGGCTCTACTGCTGAAGTATTAAGCAGTTTACGGGGCTTCAGTATATCAACGCTTTACTGTTGGATACTCAGCTGTTTGTGATCACCTTCCTTCTTCATTCCTCCCTCCAGAACAATCGTTTTCAGATTGACTATTCCTGATACAGAATCAACTTCCTCTATTAAATTTAGCTCTTTAGAGACATATGTTCATTTAAAATTATTGATTATTCATTACAACCACCCATAAGAGGGGAGGATAGGGAATTTTCCGAAACAAAATACGGAAATAGCTGTTCTCTTTCCTATTCGGTGAGGATAACCTCCGCCGAGAGAAGGATTTAAAGCGCATTTCGTAAATGGAAGTTAGTACCTCGATTATCCACTTTTATCGATACTGCGACGGAATCAAAACGATAGATCTGCTTTACGCGGGAGGCATTGATCGAGCATCGAACGGGAGCGTTGGGGATTGGAAGGGATTGGAATAAAACATTCCACCACTTACCAAATAAAAAGTTCGTCACTAATCCAAGCTGCGTGGGAAGAAAAGGAAGTTTTATCTTTGAATGGGAGGATTTCAAATAAATATACACGAGATAAATGGAAGCATTATCTTAAATGTGGCTACATGATAGGGCATAGGTTTGACGGAAGAAATAAATAAGGGAATAGTGTGATTTACGTTTGATGCTCTCGGAATACTTCCTTCGTTTTTGAATATGAATGGCAGTGACTCTGAATAGAGTCGTCCTCTTAAATTTGGGACGCATTAATATTGCCGTAAGCAATTTTTGAATGAGCTTAAATAAATATAATAAAAAATTCTGTTTCCATCCTGAATTTTAAGATAAATAAGGAATTTTTTCGAATTGGAATAGATTGGATATCATTTATGAAATGGTATAATAATAAATTAAAAGATTAAATAAATCACAACTGATGCATGATGCATCAGAGTCGTTTAAAGGGTAATGGAAAGCTGGTAACCAATTAGCTAGTGCCCTACGCCAAAGGGAAATGAAAAACATACTTTTTTGATATCATCCGGTCAAGTATTTTTATTCGTGAATATATATTCTTTCAATGAAACAAGAATGTTATCTAATTGAACACTTTTAAACGTGGAATCCCTTTATTTTTAATATATCTTGAAACCTAGTTAAGTGGGAGAAGTCTCCAAGGAGAGGCAGTATGCACAGCTAAAATTTGCAAGTTATTCATAAATTTGTAGATGTAGGGGAGAGTTGCGTGTATCGCACCACTTCTCAAATCACACTTTTAACCTAAAACTGAAATACAACACTTCGGTATTATCTATAACCTTCCTTTCAACACTTCTAACATCACCTAAGTATGCCTCTTGTGAGTTGAGGCAGAAGTAAGAAGTGTTGTGGGTGCATTTTAAGAAAACAAGGGTCTCTCTAGCTATTTTTTCGGATTTTCGTAAGAATATAGAAGACAGGCAAGTCTTATTTCTTTTATTTTAGTTAAATTTCATATTTGTATACTCTCTTAGGGTAAGTTTAGTGCCATCACTACAGTAGTATTTAAATGCGTTTAGGCAAGGAAGCCATTTCTTTCAAATGGTGGGGGTTCCCAAACGCACCACCTCATCGTGCTGTTATGCGTGAGTATAAACTTCAGTTCATAAAGAAAATTTGTTAGTAACTCTTGTTAGAGATTACTTAAAAATGTCCAAAAATCTTCAAATACTGGTAAATATTTCTTAAAAGGTTTAAATTTTCCGATCTGAAAAGCTTTCAGATATTTGTTATCATAGTCAAACGTAAGCATTTTTTCTTATACTGAAGTTATGTTAATATAAAATTTGCTTTCCATTCTGGTTCTATAATCATATGCTTTCAATAGATACTTGCTACTGCGTCTAATTTGGTTGAAGCTTTTTATTTCTTCATATTAAAAAAGGGGGTGCGATTTAGGAAACCAGTTGCCTAAATCGCACTGCTTGCAAGAGTTTAATATTCATTTTTATTAAATTGTTCGAGCTGAAATACAACTTTTGATCAATTTTGAAAGAGGGGAAAATGCTTTTTTACACTTTGAAGGCAAAAAACTTCCAATTTAACGCTTGCTTTCAAGTAACGTCAGTTTTTTTCAATTTGGTGCGATTTAAGCAACACACCCCTTTGTTTTATTTTTACTCTTAATTCGCTTAAACTAACTCCTTATTTTGAATACTAAAGTCATTGATGTCAAAATACTACAAATATATTAACATTTTTGAAGCACTGAGATTTGTGTTCTCGTAACCGAACCCAAATTTTCGAAAAATAATACAAATTAAGTATTTATATGGAAAAGTAGGCTGATTGAAATATTCTAAAATCTTTTACGTGTATTCTCAATATTATTCGAATTATAAATTTGAACAATAATTTTGAAATGCGTATTAAAATTTAGACCTTTATTCGTTACGGGATAACCCAAAGATAATTAGGCGAACTGGCTATTCACATCTTATAAGGTAATTTTTATTTGGATAAGATATAAAAATCCGAGACATGGACACGTACATTTCCAACGATGATAAAAGTTACAGCCTCAGATAAATAACTGTATGGATGTGCTCGGAAGCGAACGAGAGATGGAAGCCTTCAGGGGCATAGATATCAACAAGAGAGATTGCTGCCGTATTTAGCAGCTCTCGTTTCCATCGCAAATCTATCCTGATTATATAGGACATATTTCACGGCGCATTCTCAAACATGGAAAGTAAATATCATGCCGATTTGCCCAACATACCTCTAATAAATTAGTAGCGTGAAAGATATTTATGGTCGATGCTCCGGGAGAACGATCACGCTAAAAATCTCTTCGCGTTAGATTCAGGAGATCGCGATGCCGATAATTTCCTTAGCATCCACTATCGCCGCTATAAAACTTGCGGTGCTGGAGAGAACACTCACTGTGTATGAACTGTATCTCGCATGGAAATCTACTCACTTGCTCACACCAGAAATAGTTAACGGACGATACCTACTTCGCTCCTTCCATCCAGTCCCCGCCATCAAAAACACCTGGAGGCTCGGTCACGTGATATTCTTTTATCGTGGGAGTCCACCAGAGTATTCATTCTCTCCTTCATGGCTGGGATTTTAGGATAGCTTATTGCCATGCTATGCAAAAAAATATGGACGCATTCAACCATTTCGGAGCTTTAGAAAATATTTTTTTAACGAGAATAAGAAACGCTCAAAGAAAAGTATAAGCAATTGAAGTTTAAGTGCATCGGAAGGAAATTATATTATGGTCGAGAGTGATTTTTATTGTCGTTAGTGTTATAGTGATTATTATTAAATTATTATTATAGTGATCAACTTTTTACTTAGTCACGATTTTTACCTTACAGCAAATTGATTATATTTTCAGCAAGTTGGTCACATCAAGGTCATATAATCTTTGATGCTTTGGGTGAAAAATTGTGATTTGTAACTAACACGATGGAGCTATTACTTTCATAAAAAAATCGAATTCCATCGTGAGCAAGGAAATTGCGTGACCTTTTCACGAGAAATCCTTTGAAGTTCAATAGGTAGCTCCTAGAAGTATCCAATAAGATGATACATTGGAGCTTAAAGATATAATTGGTGCAATTATTACATCATGTATACTGTAACAATCATAACAGATTGATTCTTTATGCTTGGTAATCTGAAACACAGCTTTCAATTAGATGAAGGTTTTCAAAATTTTTATCATTCAGGCTGAACATTGAGAACCTAGTAGAATTTCCTTTGCATACATAATTGTAATATTGAAAATAGAATATTTCAAATGGGTTTTTGTTAGTTTTTAATTCTCTTACTACAAAGTAAGACTTCCCCAAATAACAATTAGCGAAGAATTATTAAGTTTTCATCTCCTACATTAACTCTAACCAACCTCCTACGAAATATTTTACGCAGAGGATGTGGCACCAAACTAGAAAGCGTAAAGTTATGGCCGAGAAAGATCCTTCAAATTGAAAGCAGTGATGTATTCTTCAAAAGATGGTTACCATAAATTATACGTCTAAGATTATTTTGTGTTAGAAAACCTCGTTTTACTGATATTTAAACGCTAGGATCTGTGCAGTTCGGAATTTTTCTCGAGCATTACTGAAAAATTATCTCAGCAAGTATCCGATAGTAACTAAATGCCTAGCTTTTCTTCTTGAGGAAGCACTTTTAAATACGTCAACTCTATTCCGAAGGAGAATGTCTAATTGAAAAACAGGTACATCCTCGTAGTTGGCAAGACTCCTTAATGGTGTTGTTCTTCTTCTCGATGCTATCCGTTTATTTTTAAATTTTTTCGGTATCCTATCTCTTTTTGCGAAAGCGCCCGGTGAAATTGTCGATGGATCCATTCACCGATGCTAAGTTACCAACGCGTACTTTCAGGGACGAAATGCAACGAATTGGAAATGCGATGCTCGTGCGATTCCACTCTAATGTTCACAGATGGCGCTTCTATATATCTAGGTTTCCTCTCATGGTGCTTGTATAGACAGCTGCGCGGAGTATTCATTCCTTTATCTGTCTGCAGACGTTCCTATTCCTTGAGATAACATTCTAAGGATAGGTCACGGCTGGAGGAATGTTTAGTTCGCAAAATTGGGATAGAAATGAACAATTTCGAAGAATTTGCGCAAGGAAAGATGTATACTCGTAATTTACGCATCTAGAGTAGCGAGGATGCAGAACCAGCTTCTCGGATATAGAAATACTTTCTGGCTCGGAAATTCTACTATAATGCTTCCGAGTCATAAACTAGATATGCCTTTTACAATCGCGACGCATTCTATTCCCAAATTCACTTTAGGGTGGAGCGATGAAATTATCCGTCTTCTTGCTGATGTCGGGGAAGCCAGAGAGTCGAGGATAAGCAAATAATATTATTGAGTACTGCATATTTAAAGAATATATTTTCGTATGTTATACTCCACATTGTTTTAGCGCATCATGAGCGGAGGATAATATCAGAAGTTTTTATCTTGGAAATATCTAAAAATATAATCACACTCATAGGTTGGATGGACGCGGAAAAGGTTAAACGAGAGTGGAAATCGGACCCGGAGTTACCATTGGCTCGCTGTTGTTATCATCGAGCTATCTTACAGAAAATTATATATGTATTTCCGCTTCTATTCAAAAAAACATTTTAGGCTAAAAATTAACTGCAATGCACTCTGTTTGCTCACATTAGGGCATCGTTTCGTTGTTTCTATTCGCCCAATGGAAGATAGAATTTTATCCCGCATTCCACTTGACAAAAGACCATCTGAAAATTCGTCCTAAGGTTTCTATTTGGTTCTCTACGAGATACGTCATATGATGAAAGCTACCGCCTGTTTAGTTGAACACCTGGGTTGAAATGCTGATCTCATCTGATATTTTCATCGCCGCTTGTTCTTTTGCGCTTTAAAGCAGCTAGTCTTTGAGTGTAAGTGCCCTTTCTTTGTTATCCAATTATATTTGATCATATTTGAAAGATTTATAAATTGCGTACATTGTGCCAATTTCTGGAAACTTTCTTGTTGTATATCAAATAACAGGATTTCTTGGTTTTCTGTCATTTATTCGCAAATAATCAGAAAATTCTTAATTTCTTGATTTGCCTAAAATCCAAATCTTAAGTAATCCAAACGACTCAAACTGCAAATCGATTAATCAATTCAGATGCGAATGCTAACAATTGTGATCGATCACTCAAATAACGCCATCTAATTATCTTCAACTGCCATTGCTTACTGGGAATGATAAATTTTTCATTTCAGTAAATATTCCCCTAGAAGTAAAAGTATCATCCATGACGCCTAAAGCATTAAATTCCATTAAATCGTCAAGAATCGCTTTCCGTAATGAAATATCAATATTGAGAAAACCGCGAGTAAAGTCAAAAAACCCTAAAGTGTGTTCATGAAATTGTAAAACGGCTCAAATTTAAGCAGAAAACTGAGTTTATATACAAAAAGATGATTTGCTACCTCTTTCAAGATGTTTATTGTAGCGTAATAATTACATCGTTACATTAGCTGAGCGAATTGATTAGCAATTTTCGAAATGAATATTTCTTCCGGAATATTCCTAAATATTAACCCAGCGAATACTATCTTTGCTTAAGGAATACTCTAACATTGACCTTCCTAGAGGGAAAGGAGTTCTGACTCCGAAAATTCCTCCTTTGCTGCAGAAGACGAGAAGATAGAAAAGAAAAAAGGGAGACTGTCTAACTTTTTGCAGTTAGAGATTTTTCAAGAACGAAAGAAGAGAATATCTCAGTGAATTCACTCATTATGCATCACTTACAATGTGACCTAACTACAAGGTAGTTAAGTCACAACGTCTACAACGTTCCTTATTCTATAAAGTGGTTCCTCCTTAATTAGCATATATTATTGATTTTCTTATTTCGCAATGAAAATTTAAAATGCAGGGTATACACTGTCCTTAATGTAAATCTGATGTGATCAACTTTGTAGGAAGGTGACAAATAAAAGAAGGAAATAACCTCGTATTTCCGGAGGAACACGAATAATTTCGTCAAAGACATCTTCAGAAACATAAAATTGGATATGTTGCACTTTACGTTGCTTGAAGATGTGTCAGACGATAAAAATCGTCACTGTTAATTTAAATTCTGTGGAAATACATGTCATTTTGAGTCTTTAATTGTGGAATTAGGAAAATGGATTATTGATACACACTAATGACAGTGAAATTAACGGAATATCATGAGAACATGGTAAGGTACTCAAAAGAAAAATCTCGTTAACAGCTGGAGTAAAGTGTAATTTTGCAGCATGAAATCAAGACTACTAACTCGAGATTGAGGGAGATTTTACCTGTCCGAATACTTTCCGTACAATGCAAATGTATTCCAGTGTAAATTGGTCATTTAAAGTTTAAGGTGATGGAACACCCTCGTGAAGATTTACTTTCCAAGCTTAATCATCTTCTTTTTGCTAATGAAAGGCATCGAAGGGCTGACAAGGGAGTAAAATTAACGAAGAGCAAAGAACTCGATCACACAGGAATTTTCCATTTCAAACTCTTCCGAAGCGGTCGGCAAACACTTGTTCCGAGCGGAACTTCATTTTTTCCCTCTCATGGCGAAGCGGCGGCTCGGAGTGATAGAAGGGGCTCAACCTATTTATCGCCCTTAAAATTAGATCAATCGATTACCCAAAAAGTCCAAATTTGATTAGTATGTGGGGTGCTATGGAGGACTCTTTTATGTCACGCAGAGCGTTACTGATTTCTTTCCTCAGTGTATGGTTATAGAGATAATTTTTTAAACTCAATTTTTAATCGGTCTCTCGGATGAGATAACACTCGGTCAAATTAATTCATTACCTTCCGTACCCTCGGAAGAGATATGGGCCATAAATCTCCAGCTTTGATACGTTGCTCTAATCGGTCGCGGCAGAGACTAATTTAAGCACTCGAACCTGTGGGAGGAAAATTAATTGGCCGCACTCTCTTCACCGTCATGAAGCGTCTTAGTGAAGCACTGATGGTAATGCTTGGAATGGAACGAGGTGATATAGGGATAAAGCCAGCGAAGCAGATAAGCGGCCGCAGGGTGCACCTGAAGATTCGGTAATTCCTTGGCGAAATTGCCCCGAAATATTTAAAAAATCTGTTTTAGATAAATATAGATTATTTACCGAATAAATGCTAAGTGTATTTACGTTTCAAGCGGAGAATTTATGATTGGTATGAACTATAAGTGGTCCAATAATATAGTGATAATGCCAACGTCAAATTACACCTTTAAAAAGAATACTACTTTACGATGAAATAGAATTCAAACGAAGGGCAAAGTTTATAATAATAACCTTACATAACCTTACTCCCCTCGAGTAGTGCTGTGCAATTTGGGACCCTTGCGAAATAGGTCTGGTCTCCGATCTTGAGATGGTTCAAGTTAGAGCGGCTAGGTTTGTCAAGGGAGAGTTTAGATTCGACAGTAGTGTTTCGGCTATGATAAAATCCCTCGGGTGGACTTCGCTTACGGATAGAGGAATAATGAATACCGATGTAAGCTCTTTGAAAAGTTTATCACTACAGATATCATCGATTAGATAGCTGTTATTGTTATTCCGGTTAGCAAAGTGCGTGAGCTCCGAGAGAAAACAAAGAAGCGATTCAGGGAAGTGATTGCCAGGACGGATAGTTACTTCTAGTCGTTTTTCCCTCTTAGTATTAGAGAAGCTAATAGCTGTTATGGTGTGAAAGGATTATCGGTGTTTCTACATCCCCTGCCACGTGCCATTGGCGGCTTGTAGGGTGTAAATGTAAATGTAAACCTTCGTTTATGTATTTATTTATCTGATGCCGGTAACCTCAATAAGAAATGTATTTTGGAAGTTATACCAAAAAAAATTCAGATTTACCTATGAAAGTAATGGATTCATAGGGAGGTCTAACTAACTTATAGAATGATTCGTCTCCCTTAAGAAAGTACCCTGTGTTCGGCTCTTTACGATTCTAAAATAACCTAGGAACAAGGTCGACAAACATAATCAGACGAAAAACTCATTTACATTTTTTTATTAATTTTATTAATTAATTTTACAAACAATACATCTTAACAGTTGTTTACTTAAAATCAGATTCACGCTGGGTTTTTTTCAATTCGCGAATGCAACGCTTATCTGCCAAGAAACAAGGATCGAGTAATTTTAGAATGACCATCACGTGGTGGCGTTGCTTTGAAATCGCTGTAAAGATGAAAATTCGAACAAATTTTGCATGTTTGTAATCGTCAAACAAGAATAATAGGTTATGCTATTTTGGAAGCTGTGGAGGTTTTTTTCGAGTTGTCTATTCCAATTTATACAGGAATTGCGATAACAAAAAACAGGCACTGCAAAGATACGATAGTGATGGACCACGAAAAAATACTTTCGGAAGAGGTTAGAAATATCATGTATTTAAAAAATTTTATTTCGTACAGATGTGAAAGAAAGACTTTAGAGAGGATTTTGATTTAAAACCTAGGCTAGTATTGGAATGAATAAAGCTATCTTAATACGCAGGGAAACAAATGTGTGATTTGGCATTGAATAGAATGAATGGTTTTCGATTTTAGAAATAGAAACAGACAAGCGAAATAAGTAGGTCGGGAATTTAGAGGTTATACTCCGGTTTGAATTTTATATAAGTTCTTGTGTATGTCAGCTATGAAGTGTCATTTCAGAAAAATTTAGAGACAATTTCGTAACGAATTTTTAAATTTCTAAAACGCTTACAGTGAGTCAAGTTACGCGAATTCGATTTACGCGATTCCGCAGATACGCGGTTGGACAGAAAAGTGACTCATGGTACTAAAAAATATTCTTCGAAAAAAAACAAAGCCGCACATGCCAAGCGTATTTAGTTTGTTCATAGGCGTCAATAAATTGCCTAACTTCGCGTAACACGTATACATACCTAAAAGATATCTGTATTTCTTTTCCGATTTGTCTTCTCTATTTCAGATGTTTGTATTAACCATTTGAGTTCTAGAGAAGCTCCAACTAGCCGTTGTTTGAGAGCAAAAAAGCGTTTGAAGAATTCCAACCAGCAGGGGTAAGTGTTCTCAGTGGTCGCGCTTTGCAAGTATTGTTCTTCTAACCCTAAACTTGCTGGTTGGAATTCTTCAACGGTTATTTTGCGCGCTAACAACGGTTATTTGGAGCTTTTCTTGAACTCTAATATCTTACCACAGCCGTGTTCCTTTCCTCCTTATAGATGAACCTTTTGACAGATTCATATTACTTCATCCCTGACAATACATGACATTTGCCATCATTTCTGACGTCACGGATAGCTATTTCATCTTATAATTGCAGTAGAAAGTTAATATGAGCGTGTGTTCGGCTAAACGTCTAGAACCAAAAGTAATACAACTTTCAAGCATTAAAGAAAGTTAAATGCTCTCCCTGTCCAGATAAGAGGTTACTTTTTATTTGCATAAAGGTACTCGATTCGAACCCTGTTGTATAAAAGCATACCCAGAAGAAATACACGTAAAGTTTAATTTCATCATCTGCAGGCTTTACTTCTTTCGCAAACTTTTATAAGAAGGAAGAGTCCAAATATGTGGAAACAACACTAAAGAAAGGAAAATTCAATAAGGATTCTTATTTTAGCCGTTGAATACTGCATTCGATTCGAAATTGCGAGATTTTTGTGAAATTTTGAGGTTGTTAACAACCGGTTCCCCTGACGACAAAAGAAAATATTGAATCTCAACTCCTGAATTTCCCATAATAATTATACAGGAAATTAAGGCATATTAAAAAGTAATGATAAGAATTAATGATAAGGTATGCGAAGAAGAGGCAATTTAAACATTTTGCGCTTCCTATGATGAATCGCTGGGTCAGATTTACAACCAATTTGGAGTGTTTCTAATTAAGCTCGATTTTGCGTAACACATGGGAGGCAGTTTGTTTTTTCCTGTCAAGGAGGCAAGAAAATAATACATTCGTCAATGCAGGGACAGAAAAAAGAAACTTTTGGGAGATTTTTATCAAGAATCTGGTGACAAGAATATCTCAGTTATGTATGGGTTGTTGTTACTGTGACAAATCCAGTACAGTCCCTTGCCTCAATTTAAGTCAATTTTTCTTCTCGAAAGATTATTTTGCTCCTGAACATCCTAACCTCTGGGTTTGTCATATACGATATGGTAAAAACTGGCTTAAGTCGTCCAAAATGGAATATGATTAAAATGTTTATCAGCTCCTTTCGTAAAAAAAACCAAGAAATGAAGTGTTACATCACATCTGCAACGAAATTTAAGTTATACAAATAAAACATTCCGCCAAATCAAAATTTAACTGCAACGGGGTCAAGAAAACATCCCTACAATGGTGGTTGCTTGAGAGTTTTAAATGCTACGACAAACTAAGCGGTCGTACGATAAAAAAACTGCGGCACTTGCTTTTCCATTGGATTACCTCGGGGCTTACCTCACTGTTTACCGAACGTGCAGTACTTCCATTCAGACCCGACTTAGTACGGCTTCGTTAATACCTCGTCTGGGAGCAATTAGAGTTGCACGGATCTCCTTCCCACAGCACTGCTGATGACACGATTGTTGTCGATTTAATTGCGTGCGTGGTCGTCAAGGATAAGTCCTTAGACAAGAAGTAATTTCCTTGAAACCTCTCGCAGCCGTAGGGAGGATTCTAGGCCGAAAAAGTTGGAAGGTTCCGGTATTAATGCAGTCATAAATCTTTTTAGAGTGCCGAGATTGCGCCTGTGCCTGAAAGTTCGGAGCAAATACCGCTATGCCAGAGAGTAGAGGTGCGCTCCTGATTTTTTGTCTCTTTTCTCTTGGTTAATTTTATGCGCGAGGGTAGCCTTCTTTTTATTCCACGGTTGAGTATAAATGACCATCTAAGCCAATTAAGTAGCGTAAGAGGTAAGGTAAGAGGCTTGTATTCTGTTGACGAATTTGCACCCTTGAAAATAATAATGATATATATATATTTTTTTCACATACATTTCATATACTCCCATTTCATACATTGTAAATCTATTCTATCATCGATTATACATTTATTCTGTCATAGTTGTATATGTATATAGTGTTTAATTTAATCAAGCATTAACTAATCAATTAATGCATCTATGTGAGCGTTCCTTTAATAAATGCTTGCGGGCAATGCTAATTTTCACCGTATCTTTCCAAGTTTAGTATATAAAAGACTGAGGCGAGTATCGAAAGTAGAATAGAGTTTAGAGAAATGACCTAAGCTGCCGAAGCACTTTTAACAATGCTTTTACTACTCCTTGCTTGAAATAGGTTTAGAGTAAGCTGGTTAAAGTAACTTAAAGAGAAAGAGTCCATGAAGTTCAGAAAATATATGTTTAAAACGTTTTGGAAGCTGTTAACAATTATCCTATATTTTATTATCCCCTATACAATCAGGTCTCATCAGGTTACAAAAAGATTTTAAAAATCTAACTTAAGATTTGCGGTAATTGTACATTATCTAATATATAATCGGCGTAAAATCTTTCCTAAAGAAAATTATGCTTCAGAAATATCAGAGTCCTCAATTTTAGTTTGATTCGCATTAGTGGTAATATATCGCAATATTTACGATATACAATTTAAATCTGTAAATATTATCCATGGGGTCCTTATTTCAGAAAGTTCTACTTTGCATTCAAGTGTTAGTTTCAAAGCTTTGAGATCACATAAACTTGAGAATACAACTAAATATATGACAATGCATGCTTTGCATATACCGCATTGTCTTCCTCCCACTTGCCAAATAGTTTATGCTTTCCTAAATATTTGTAGACTGCGACTACTGATCAGTAATGACTTAAATATCTGTGGAAGTTTTACTTCATAGGATAAAGGACGTGATTTAAGCAAACGCTTCCTCGGTAGGTATTCCTTGGTGGAATTGTAAAACTCCTTTCCTAAGCTCCAATTAATTCGATGTTTAACCCCTAATTAAGAGTTTCCAATTAGCAGATACTCGCGATTTTTCACGCCGTTGCAATTATACTGCCTCCGTAAGCGTCGCAGAGACTACCCTTTTTTGCTTTACGGATACCTTCAAGTCCAGGGTGTGCGCGACAGCAAAAGCTCGGCCTTTATTCTACACGAAAGTTGATCCTTAACTCACGGCAAACAGAGAAAAAGCTGCTCATTTCAAATTCAAATGCCAGCGAAAGAAATTATTCATTTTCCAGGAGCATGGCGGTTTCGTTTGGGTCAGCGGCATTTTGATTCAAGGATGAGAGATGACTAAAGCGTAGGTGGTATAATGAAAGCGAAGGCATGTTACCGGCGAAACGTAACAAGATCTCAGTTGTAGAAGGTAGAGGAAGGAAAGAAAGAGGAAGGTGAATGGAATTCCTAGAAAGTTTTAGCGTCTCCCATATCATCGAAATTTGCATCGCGTTTTGTAGCAAAAAGCTCTTGCCTTCTCTTGGAAATAAAGAAACGAGGAAGAGAATAATTTGGTAGACAGCATGGATGATTTATGAGGCAGAAATTGAGACGAAGTATCTTATGGAATCGCTCTTCGAGTTGCTCGTGAAAGATAAAACGAAAGCTAGAACATGCTGAGGATCCATAACTGTTTAAATGATGAGACTAATAAGAAACATATTCCTTAGCGATCGCTTTCTATTCAAGACTGAGGCACTTAATGTGTTGGGCGGTTAAAATAAACGTCGACTCTTCATGAAAAAAATTTAAAATATCCCAAATGAATCTATCTAGCAATAAGTTCTAGTGATGGTAAAAAATGAATTTATTTATTTCTCCTGCGGCATTCTTTACATCCATATATTGGACAGTGACATGAGAGGTGTGAACAGTTATAAAAGATGAACTCACACAACCATTCACTAATCAGAAAAATTCAATTATCCTGGAATCGAACCCCGGACTTTGGGGATAAGGCGCTAGCATTCTATTGAAGAAAGACCAATAAACAAGTACAAATTACGTTTCTTAAACTTAACTTTTTGACTTTATTCAATTTAATATTTAATGTAAAAAATGTACCAATTTTTATAATTTTGTAGCCATATTTCAAAATATTGTTAATGATTTTCATATAGTTTCCCAGAATCATGAACGAACTTAAAGCGCCTCCTCAATATTATCACCAGATTTTACATCTGATGTACATTTTATCCTATATGTAAACTCAATATCTACGACTAAATTTTGTACCTTTATCAATTCGAAATGCAACAGTTTCGTGAGACGTACAATACTTTCGCTCTTAAAATAAATCTGATCGTTGATCATTTCCTCCTTGTCCGACCATTACGTACTTTTTTTTGAAAAACAAATATAGTGTGAAACGAAAAAAGCAAGACATTCGTATATCAATTGATATAATAAAAATTGAATAAATTATTTTATGTACATAACAAGCATTCCATTTTCTATCACAATTTTATAATGAAATTGCTGCTAACGTATCCATAACGAGAGAAAAGGCAATTTCGTCATTATTTCGGGAAAAGAATATACTCACTACAGATATTGCAGAATGTCTTGTCTAAAATGGCGAACAGTAACACCAAGGTTATAATTAGTTACAAGAATTTTGCAAGATTTCTGAAAATACTAAATATATTTAAGTAATTCTGGTCAAGTCTAGTAAATAAATGTAATGAACATACAGTTCCACCTGGTCACCGCTAACAAAGTTTAGATTATCCCATAAAGACGGTTCGAAATATGGAAGCCGTTTGATTTTTTAAATATACTCGTGTGTACATACATAGGGTAACCATTTCTTAAACGATTTCATTCCACGGAAAGATGGTAATGTCACTTGGGAGATGATTCGAAAGAATTTCCGTATGCTTTTTTATGTACGCTGATCCGGAAATATACATGCGCTCTTGCAGAGAAGTGTTGAAAGTTTTCTTCCGCTAAAATTTAATCCTATTTACCACAGAATCACTGTGGGATAGGCTTGTCTCTCTTTATCTCTCTATCTTGTAGACTCTCCTCTCGAAAAGAAGAAATTTTAACCGTTGAATCTCAAAAAAAAGACCATAATGTTTGAACTTCCATTTTCCAAGGCAAAAATATCGCTCGGAATTATCATAAATTTGAAATTCGCAATGGGATTTTTCCAGCGATTCCTAGAACGACTGCGAGTCGTTTCAGTGTGAATCAGGTCAGCTGTGCTTAAAGGGAGAAGTTCTTATGCACGGGACAGAATTCGCGATAATTTGCAATCTTTCTCAAGTAGATCCTATCTAACATATAGATCGTATTTTTCCTTCTTGTCACTTGCAATAGGCAGCAGAGCCGATGTCACGACCTTCCCTACCTCTCTGGTATTCTTCTCCCCCACTCTCTTGAATATCTAAAAAGGACGATGATGCACGGCCATGCTTCTGGCGAATATACCCCGACACGTTTAATATTGAGTGATATCGTCACGTGTTTCCAACGGATGTTCGTAAATTTCGTGGCCCCGACTTGATGATAATAATGGTCGGGAAAAAAACGTGATTAATGCGAAGTTTTACATTCCATTGTTCAGCTAAGGTTCAACAAGGTTACAGGTATGAGAATTCTCAGCGGATTCCAAAGTAACATCTGTATATATTACCACAAAAGGAGGATGGTATTCTTAAAAGCAAAGAAAACGTTGTTACGTGCAAGTGAATTTATAGATTAAATTTTACGGAAGCGAGATTAGGGGGGTCGAGATGACGATTCTGCGAATAGTCCGTGGCAATAATAATGTTAATGTTGATATAAAAGGTAGAAATAAATTTCACGAAGGTATGTAAATGTTTAATTAACTGTAAAAACATGAAAGTGTGCAAAAAAGGAAACAATTTATCATTTTATTGTTTAAATCGTATACATGAAAGACGAAATTAGTGTTTTCGATAACTATGTAACAGGAATTACCGAAATACCTTCTCATCTTTCAAGATATTAAAAAATAAACTACTGGTTTGCAGTATTTTTTATGTTTTTGCTTTCAGTGGTTAAAAGGAGAACGTGCTAAACATAAGAACGATAGATCATTTGATGGAAATACTCCATTTTATTAAAATACTCAATATAAAGAATCGCATTATTTTTCTGATCCACTCCTCAGTTTTATATTCTTTGTATTTCACCATTACTAATATTTTAAACATCCATGTTGTATCTTCTGCTTAACTTAAAGATATACCATGGCTCGCATCTCCACGTAGGTATTTGATTTTAGGTTTCTTCTTTTCTTAACGCCATTTACTTAAGTTATTATTGCGTACCTCTGTTATTCGCCCGATTCCGTTAGCGTACCGTGGCATCTTCTTTCTCTGGCGTCACCTTTACCAGACGCTTCGATGAGTCGAACAAAATCAGCGGAGAAAACATAAGAAAGCATGAGATTGATGGGCGGTCATCCGCACAGTCGTCCGATCTCTGAGACCCACCTAGTTTTCATACCTTCCTTTGTCTGCACTCCCTTTCTCCCCTTCCCTTTATACTAACCCACACCCTTCAAACCAGGTATTATCTCCGCAGATGACCACGGGATTAACAGGTATTGGACTTCCTCCTTCCTCCCGTCAAAATCACGGCATCCTTCGCGACGTTGTTTTTCTTGGCAAAGGAGAGGGAAGGTCGCCGAAACATCAACGAAAGGAATCTCAGAGGATTAATTCATCGGAAGCTATCGCAAACTTCCTCAGCGGTGATTAAGAGTGGAACCTATGATGAAGGAATAGGAAGAATTGTTTTCCTTATTACGACGCCAATCAAAGGGCAGAAGACGCGTTGGTTTGTCCTTTATTAATGCGGCGATTAATATCAACGGCCATTGTTTCCGAGATTGAAAACAGGAAGCTAATTAAGGACATTTTTAAATTCAAGGTGTAAAAGTTAGTACAAAGGAAGCGCAGATGCATTTCGTTGGTGTAATTAAGGGTGAAATTAATAAGCCTGTCTCAGGCATTTGTAATCATGGTGTAACACATCGGCTGACAGATATTTTAAGGCAAAGGAGGCTCACCTAGTCACGTTTTTAATATTTGCATCTTATAGGAAATTGGGAGTTACTCATTTGATTTATCACTTCCATTACTTGCTTGCGTTGATGGAAATGAGCGACATTTTCGGAGTTAATTAGGATTGGGATTATGGCGAAAATATTCCTTATATAATGATTGTTTCGCCAAGTCTGACAGTCATTATTTAAATTGCAAGAGAATATTTTTTCATATCAAAATATCTAGTATGGGCTCTTCATAAATCGATAAAATAAGCATTTTTGATTTAGTTAAACAGCTTTTCCTTTTAAACCATAATGTTGTTTTCATGTTACTTACCTGGTCAGGCTAAAGTATACTGGTTCCTCCTGGTCATCTCTTGATTGGCAGAATAATTTTCATTTATATTCAGATCATTAAATAGCGTTCATCATGGAAGATACCTTTGATTATCATGTAGAGGTTTATCTCGTATGTGTTTATTACTAACGGTGAGACAGGTAAACCATGAGACAAATAACAGTTTGTATTTGCCAACACCACATAGAGGCTATTTTCCGTCAACATGTCAGCCATAAAGGAATTTTATTGGAGCCCATCGATGCGAAGACCTTTAAGAAGAGAATCATATCGGGCAAATGAAGGATGTGGAACGGTGCCTTTCTATTTCTAGAAAGACGTTTGGTAACAAATGAGGCAAGTTTTGCGAGTCGGAAGTGACGGTCATTTATTTCTCTTCGCCGACATTAATGGCTCTTCACGGCTTAGGCGTCTGAAATTTCCACGGGAGAATTAAGGGAGAGGGAATTTGTTTTAAGGTTTGGATGTGGAAGGAAGAAAATGATCCATGGAATAAACAGGAGAAGAGAATGCAGATGGGACAGTTGGAGACATGTTGCAAAAGGCAAATGTTCCCTCTAATCTTCTTCCGAAGTACCGAGCGAAGTTATATTTGCACTACTAATCTGTAAATAAATGGTTGGTGCTTCAAAACCATTTAGACTCATCAGCTTTCAATTTATCATTTCCTCGGATTTAGGATAAGCACGATTGCATTCTCTTTATGCTGTAAGACTGTTTTCATGAGACTATTTTAAAACTTCCTTGTCTTCAGTTCAATATTCCTATCCTAAACAACTTAATATACATACCTAGAAAGGTGAGTATCTTAAGGTGAAATTTTTCATTCAAAATTGTTGAAGAAAATTTTTATTCTGGGCATTTTTTACTGGCTGTATAAGTTATGGTAAAGTGGATTTAATTGTAAAATGTGATGCAATTCTGCGTGGTATTTGAATGTTTTTGACCGTATGGTTATTAAATCACAGTGCTATTCTGTTATACTCAGTTTTTCCGTCATTCAACGAAGTACGGCTGAGTCAAGCGACTTTTTTGATAAGAAGTGAAAAAAATGATTTTCAAGCATCAATTTCTATAGGGAAAATTTTTAAGTTCCTATTTCTAGAACACTTCGTTTGATTGACTCTGATCTGATCTGATAAACTCTGATCATTTGATAGCCATCATACTGTAATTACTTAGTAATTTTATTTTACATTTTTCCCCCCTAGTCGTCAAGAAAAATTTTATGATTACGTCTAATCTATATACGTTTAATCAGGTTCAATATTGCCGAGGGTGGTGACGACTCCAGTTATCATTCCAATTGCGATGAAGCTATGAACATTTAGTATTATTCAATAGAGATCGATAAAAGAATTAATATTATGGATGTGTGGGCTCTCGGCGCTGTAGATGGAGTACCGTAGGACATTGTATGCTATACATTTACTTTTGAAGGCTAAGATGTGAACGCCTGTACGCCTTGGTAAATATCTCCCTCTGAGGAGCGGACTTTCTCTCTTTTCTATGTGATTCGTAATCTTCCTTTTCTCTCGCCTTCAGACCCTTTGTGTGAGGGCGCATGTATGAGAAAACTGATTTTAGCGCTATAAATAAATCATTTCATAATGCGAGTGGAAAGAACCCTATGATAGAGATATCAAAAAGTTCTCATAGTGCAGGAGCGTCCTTTCCACAACATTAAACAACAGTATTGAAATAGTATTGCATTATCTTTGATTCATTCATTGGTGATATCTCTATATTTAAGAAAAGCTAGTCGTGCGGAACGCTCTTATCTACTTACCTACCTATACTAAAAAATACCTCGTTCGTAACGGGCCAATTGTTCCCAAATTCGGGTCTAATCCGTAAGGAAGCGTAGCCCTCCTGTATACTCCAACAGCTTGATTCGGTGGGTAGGATAAGCTCGTCATTAAACAAACTAGATAATGTTTGAATATGAAGAGTAATTCAATTGAGTGTCGAGAAGAAACTGACGTTTAACACTTAACGCTTTTTCCTCTATACTGACCTTTCCACATACTGCAGGCATCTATTGCACTCGAGCAGGATGTGAATGTCACGCAGTAGCTTTGGAAATATTCTTTTGGAATTGTGTCTGCATGCTTTTCGATAGAATTGCGTAAGACCGTTCGTGTGCAGCGGATTGTTCTGTTATTACCTGTAGCGCCTTGCCACCAGTATGACATGGGCGGGAATTATACATATATCAGGAAGCCGCTGGGAGGGTGAAATGTTGGAAAAATAAAACGAATGATTGTGTTCAAACAGTTTTTAATCATATCATCATCTCCGTGGATTATCTTTTCTCTTGATTCATAAATTTAAATCATGTTTTTCATTCATATTTATTTCTTTAATATAATTCTTTTATTTCATATAAACTATGCTTAAATCTCAATATTTCATCTTTCTTAATGTAAACATTCGAAATAATAACACTTATCTTTCCATTCCTTCGAAGGTTACCCTTTCAGCCGACTCTCCAGGTGAGTTCTTTTTCCAGTTTTAGGACAGCATAACTGTATCTCACCTTGGATTCTCCCTTTCTCAGGTAATGCACAACCCTTCATTGCTGAACCTCTCTGATTGTGGTCATCTGCGGTAAATAAAGAGATCGGAGTCAAAAAATGAGTCTTACAATCTTAGGTTTAGCAAAGAAAAATGAACATTTGTTATTCTGACCCCAGCGATTGCTTCTGTTCAACTGTGGTACGATCAGAACTCCAAAAACCACTTTCGTCTCTGCTAGCTGTAGAAACAGCTTAATTAGTCCCACAGATATAACATCACAGTTGCTAATATAGCAATTTTGTCACTAATTCTAGCGACGTTTTTCTTTTTCGGTAACCTTCTTTTCTGATTTAGCGACGCATGTTACTCAGTAAAGCTTTTCTTCTCACGCCGACTCTACTCTATTCAGTCTTAATATTACAAAACCCGTTTCTACTACTAAAAATTAAAATAGCATAGTTTTCATTCGATAAAAAAACTCGATATTCATATTACAAATTTAATATTTGTTGCTTCTGAACTAACGCCCAGTTTATAGAAGGGAATTTCAGCTAATTTACCTTTCATCTAACATTTTGCTATACGTGTTTTCTTAGTTCAACAACTTTTCAGATAATTTGCTATAACAGTAAGTAAGTAAGAGTAACATATGTAGCATTTTTAAAAATATTGTTATGTCTTACCACCCAACTGCACTGAAAAACTTCATCGCTCTGATAATAAAAAAGAGCTCTAACTTCCCCTTTCTGAATGGGA
>KZ308683.1:539559-560999 GCA_000376725.2 Ladona fulva | reverse complement strand
AATAACAAGTGTGAAAAATAGCGACACGACTGGGACTCGAACCCAGGTCTCCCACTTTCCGGGCAGGTATTCTAGCCACTGAACTACCGTGCCGCGTCCGCGTTGTTATTCCTTTGGGATTTTCGTAGGTTTTACAATCTACTAAGTTACCTTCCTTTCCTTTATCCTTAGTATTTATTTAGCTTGAAAAAGGCTGAAAAGTAAAGTAACAATGGTTTACGTCATGTTGGGGAAGGTTTTCTCCCCGGAAAGGCGCAGGAAATACTACCATAGGCTGCCTTTGAATTGCGTGGTTAGTAATGGTCATGGTAATCTTAATGGTCCTACATTCAATATGAAGGAAATCGAATTAAACCGACAAAAATCTAAAATTTAATCTTCCAATCCATTTCCACTTGAACTAATCAATGATATTAGTGATAAATATTAGAGTTTGAGGCACTAAAAGGCCGCAAAGCTGCCTGTATTCTGCAGATTGGCTCTCCAGCAATGGTCTGTGAATATAATCTACGAAGTATCGCAAACTCACATAACTCAGTTTTGGCGAACAATTTTTCATTTTTTTCTGTTTGTAAATATGAGATATGCAACTTCAATACTTGTACATGCATACGAATTCATGTTCGTTAAAGATATTATGCTAAGATGGTTTTCTTTTCATTGAAGAAGTGCACATATTTTTGGTGCACGCCCTGTTCATTAAACAGAGGGACTTATGGAATACTTATAACTGCTGTTATTGAAAAGCTTTAACACACTATCCTTTGTATTGCGTCATATAACGTGGTGCATATATTTAGAATAGGATGAAAATGGATGAGATTCTATTTTGCTACCAACTTTCTGATTGATTGACTTCTGGTGTATCTTCTTTTCTCAAAAGGCAATACCTTGTCTCTGTCGCTGTAGATACTCCACTTAGTCTGAAGTAGTTGCTTTTATCTACTCATAGGACTCGGAGTTGGCAATGGACATTACAGTATGTAGTAAAAACATCCTAGGTCGTTCCTAGGAGGATCCTCTTCTCTTCCCCAAAACCTTTCCCTCCATAATGTTTTTAACGAAATCGATATGTCTTTTGGTATGGCCAATGAGTTTGATTTTTCTAGAATGTATGGTTTGAAGAAGCATTTTCCTTTCATTAACATCTTCTAGCGCTTGCTTATTTGTTACTCTCATGTACCAGTTTGTTTTTGTGATTCTCCTCCAGGACCACATTTCTGCTGCAAGTATATTTTCCCTGTTTATCCAGAGTCCATGCTTCCAGCCATAAGTGACTCCGCACAACACAAAGGATTTCTTAACTTTTTTCTTCTGGCGATTGAGAGTTGTTTGCTAACAGGCTACGCTTACTTTTATTTTCGTTGATAGTTATACTGCCCAGGTAGCCGAATTGTCTAACTTGCTATATGGTTGAGCTTTCCACTTTCAAATTTGCTTGTGCATTTCTGTTAATTAATATTATCTACCACTTTCAATTTGGTCTTGTTGGTGTTGATATTTAAGTTTTTTCAATTCTATTCTGAAAGTGGACAACATGTGGTTCATATCCTTCTCTGATTCCGCAAGAACAACTATGTTATCGGCGAACCGGATAGCATGAAGGCATCTTCCATTGATCTTTATTCCATTGCCGCTGTTTTTTGTTCTCTCTATCGCTATTTCTTTTTGAAAGAATTATTTAGCCATTGAAGGTAATAAAAGAATTGGGTCTAGAAAAAAGTATATTTTGCCAGACAGAACATTGCTAAACAAAATAAATTATCATACAGTATAAGATCGTAATGCGTGGAACATTAAGCTTATTCAGGAGACGATTAGCTTTTGGGAAATAAGGAATTGGTAAAAGGGCCGCATGCTTTGGGCTATTGGTTTGTCACCCATGTTTTAGATATTTGTGATGTGGAAACTTCAAATAAAATAACACATTTTTGGGCAGCATACAAAGTTATAGCAAATACTTATTTATTTGTGACTGCTTTGAAAATTTACAGCTGGCACAACTATTCCCACCTGCGGAAATCCTGAATTATCTAGATTAGAACAAAATGTACGGTTTTTAATTAGAAGTTCTAAATACATCGATAATACATCAAACAAAAATAACTTCCTGTTGGTGCAAATATCGCCTCTTACGAGTTGAGCAACATTTGCTTCCTCAGAAAAAACTTCCGAAAAAATATCGTTCGAAGCAAAAGGGTCATTTTCTCGCAGACGGAAAAAAAATCTCTTTTAAGTTTGAAATTCTAAACTCTTTCATTAAACGGAGAAAGGAATTCTTCTTCCTTCAAAGCTGAGTTGGAGGGCACAGAAAAATATTCCTCTGGGAAAACTTGGGATTCTTTCTTTGTCGAAAAAATTATGGGCACAGAGCGAAAATCATACCCCTTTCACGCGACGGGTTTGAGAAAAGCGCTCTATTTGCTCTCTGTTTGATCGAATAAAAACAAAATTTTGTTTCATTTTGGCGCGCAGTTTTTCTCGTGCTTGCTCATTATAAATTACCGACTCTGAAAGTACAAAGGAATCCTTTCTTTGAAAAAAGTGAAGGAAAGATAATTTCCATTACTTGCTGGAAGCAGCTCTATGTGGAAATGCCTGTCAAAAGATGGTCATTTATAACTATGTCACGAGGAAATGTTAAAAGAGGTTACGTCTATTTTTAAATCGATAGAAATAATCTTACGATTCTTTTAGGGAAGTCTTTTGGAAAGACTTTTATCGTGGTATTCATATGCAATGTGCTGTTTATGGCTCTTTAGAATAAATTTTTTTGTGAATAAGTGCAATAACTGAGCATTAGAATAGTTAGCGATACAGAAGATACATTAAGTAAAATTTTATAATATTCCTAATTTCTATGTTTTAGTTTTATCCTATTTCAATGGTTTGATATATTTCTTCGGAACCTTAATAAATCTAGCAGTGTACCCATACCAGGAATGCAAAAATGTAGAGTCCCAATCGTAACGACCGTAAGCCTACTTTATTAATTTAGAAGTATTTATTTAGCTTGAAAAAGGCTGAAAAGTAAAGTAACAATGGTTTACGTCATGTTGGGGAAGGTTTTCTCCCCGGAAAGGCGCAGGAAATACTACCATAGGCTGCCTTTGAATTGCGTGGTTAGTAATGGTCATGGTAATCTTAATGGTCCTACATTCAATATGAAGGAAATCGAATTAAACCGACAAAAATCTAAAATTTAATCTTCCAATCCATTTCCACTTGAACTAATCAATGATANTAATAACACTTATATTTCCATTCCTTCGAAGGTTACCCTTTCAGCCGACTCTCCAGATGAATTCTTTTTCCAGTTTTAGGACAGCATAACTGTATCTCACCTTGGATTCTCCCTTTCTCAGGTAATGCACAGCCCTTCATTGTTGCACCTCTCTGATTGTGGTCATCTGCGGTAAATAAAGAGATCGGAGTCAAAAAATGAGTCTTACAATCTTAGGTTTAGCAAAGAAAAATGAACATTTGTTATTCTGACCCCAGCGATTGCTTCTGTTCAACTGTGGTACGATCAGAACTCCAAAAACCACTTTCGTCTCTGCTAGCTGTAGAAACAGCTTAATTAGTCCCACAGATATAACATCACAGTTGCTAATATAGCAATTTTGTCACTAATTCTAGCGACGTTTTTCTTTTTCGGTGACCTTCTTTTCTGATTTAGCGACGCATGTTACTCAGTAAAGCTTTTCTTCTCACGCCGACTCTACTCTATTCAATCTTAATATCACAAAACTTGTTTGTACTATTAAAAATTAAAATAGCATTGTTTTCATTTGATAAAAAAACTCGATATTCATATTACCAAATTTAATATTTGTTGCTTCTGAACTAACGCCCAGTTTATAGAAGGGAATTTCAGCTAATTTACCTTTCATCTAACATTTTGCTATACGTGTTTTCTTAGTTCAACAACTTTTCAGATAATTTGCTATAACAGTAAGTAAGTAAGAGTAACATATGTAGCATTTTTAAAAATATTGTTATGTCTTACCACCCAACTGCACTGAAAAACTTCATCGCTCTGATAATAAAAAAGAGCTCTAACTTCCCCTTTCTGAATGGGAATGCAACACTAGTTTCCGCATCAATCCCATGGTTGAACGATAGCCCTGAGCGTGACTATGACTTTCCATACACCCTCTTTGAGATATGCTAAAATTGACCTGTGCGTATGAGGCTTCTTTCTCGAATAATAATTTTACAGCTGTATGGAACAATCCGTATCCAGCGAGGCAACAGTTGCTGTTTTGCCGTTTTCAAATATCATCCGGATTCCAGAATCAGATTAGTTTTACGTGAGTTCGGATATCGTTTATGAAATTTACCTCTACTATAACTACTCTACTCTATTTACTCTACTTTAAAACACCACAGTATTCCTCTAGGTTTGTCGGGAAATAATTTAGAATTATGATCTCAGATTTCTATTATTAAAACGTTGACTTTTCTAATGTATCCTAATTCCGATAGTAAAAATTAAGAAATAAACAAATTACTATGAAATAAGTAACACCGATGATGGTGTCCTACATAAAGGGCGCGTAGTAGCCAAAATTCCATAGAGCATAGTAGTGTTGTTGAACTGCTTCGACAGCTAAGGTCACTTCGCACATGAGCCCCCACCGGGAATCGAACCCGTGACCTCTTTCGCCGAAGTCGAACGCGTTGCCCACTTGGCTATCCGGGAGTCCTCCATGGAGCCTCAGGTCACATCTTAGTTGCAATTTAAAAAGTTATTATTCCACAGGCAATGATTCATTATAAATTGACATTCATAGAGGTGAGAGATCAAAGCATATGATATTTTTTCTCTGGGATCATCTTGCATTCCCACGAGTAGAATAAACAAAAATGTAACCTTCCAGATTTATCTTGGTTCTGTATTTTTAGCTGGAGATTTCCTTTTCCCTGCAGAATGTAACAACCCTTTTCCATTTTAAAAACCTTTTGACCCTTACGTATCGTTCATATTCTTCAGAAACGAGTGCTTTGAAATCCCATTACTCACTTCCAAAGAATCCGCGAGGCGGCATCCACTAATTTGTCAAAGTATCGTACTTGCTTTCGCAGCTAAAGACGATTATCCAAAAGAATGAGCCAACAAATCGCTTTATTCTTTTTTACTCTGCATTGATGATTGGCCTAGTTTCGAAGCCTCAGCTTCGGGGGGCAACTAGCTTTCAATTTTGAATGTTTTTTCAGCAATTTCACCGAATATCTCTTCATTTTTTTCCAAATCTACGAACCCATACTTTGAGACTGCTACGTTATTCATGGATAAACCTTACATAATCATAGCTTCCGGAGATTACCCCAAGGAGCAGATTTCATTTATACAAAATTTTCTCCGTCCAAAAGTGTTCATACGCCATAACCACTGAACCTTTGGATTTATATCTTCAATTTTAGCCGTAACTCACTGGAATTGATTAAGTCGATCCTTGAAAATGCGAACGCAATTTATTTTAGAGCACATTCTCAGCGGATGCAAAGGAAATATGTTCCCCCTTTTCTTGAAATGAAGGAGAGGAACTTAGCTGTATTATTCTACAGCTGTACAAATGTCGGAGATAATCTAGCTTTTCAACTTCTCAACTACAGAGAAGCGACATAATCTGAAGTAAAAACGGAATAATACGGAAAAATAAATTAAAAAACCATATGACCTGCAATGTTATAATGTGGGTACAATAAAATTTTTTCGACTAGTTAAACGATTTAAGATGTAGAAAACGGGTTAGGGTGATCTAGCGCAAGATGGTGCGCACCCAGGAATAATCCCAAGGATGAATGTACTTGAAAAAAGTCCATTCTTCCTTGCGATTTAAGATACTTACAAATTTACAGTTTTCACTGAAATTTTAAATTTTGCAGTGAAATTTTAGTCAATTTTTTCTTATCCTACAGTAATTAGATCACTCTCTTCACAAAGTACAGCATTAAACCTCATGTCATCGTTTTCTCATCGATCGAAAATCCTCCTTAAAGAATTTGCCGCAGTAGGTAAATGATGCAATTTTTCTCTCACATCTTTTCTCATAGCAAATTGAATTTCTTCGGAGGCCAACGTGGAATTCCTGTCCGGGCGATGGATTTTGATACTGCGGTCGTAAATAAGAAATGAAGCCCTGAGATAGTTATGAGAGACCGGCAAATTTATGCGCTACCGTATAGCTTTACCCGCCGAAGAGAACAACTCTTGGAAAGAAGCTGGAATTGGATTTAGACTTCCGGGAGAAAAGAGACGACTGAGATAATAAGATTAGACAACTTAAGCTTTGAAATGTTATCCCCGCTAGTCAACGCCGCTAGGACTAATGGAACCTCTGGTAACATGAGTAAGATGAATCCTGTCTAGAGAAAAGGCAGTAACTTTGAAGAACTCAAAGAATGGTATAGTCAGATTTGCAGTAGCGTGTTGTTTCCAGTGAATGAGCGATTTAAAATCTTTGTCTGCAATATGAATGGAAATTGTCATGCTATATTCGAATGTCTTCAGGACTTAACCAAAGCTTGGTATTATAACGTATACTTTAAATGAACTTAAACTAATGTTCTCTTTATACCCAGGTATTATAATAGTCTCTTAAGGTTAAAGTGATGATCATAGTTACTCTCTTCTATTGTCGATGTTCAATAGCACGGAGATCAACTGTAATCGTCTAGTTAACTCTATCAAACCATTATAATACCGAAAATGGTAGAGAATATTATTTAAAGTCCACTTTAAGTATAGATCACAATATCGGGCCTAAGAATCGTACGTGGGAATGATGAAAATGATAATGTAGGCGCTTTATAGCAAATCGGATGGTAGCCATTATTAAATTTTTACAGAATCTATCAATATCGAAGACTAATTTTGAAGCATTTTGGAGATTTTTCATCGCAGGGTTTTTAATGTTAGTTGGTGTAGATGTTAAGTAGAAGATTCGTTTAATATTGCTGAGGAAATTATTTTGTGTGCTGTTTTGGAATGTTATCGCCTTATATAACAGATCCAATTTAATTTTACGCTTTTTTCAATGGTTTGTATGCATTAGTCTCGAAACATTTAATTAAATGGGAATACACAATAATCCGTCGTTTTCGTCATGAATTAAAAAGGGAAGACAACTTTTCACGTGCCTAGAATAATATAAATGCAGCATAGGGTGGAAACATAAATCATAATACTTCTTTCTTATAGAGCGAGATGTTACTACAACCTCTGGCTCATCTTCTAATGCAGAATCGCTAGAAATTGAGACAGGCATATCTAGATTGCGATGAATATTTGAACTATAATCATCATTGAATGCTCAGATTGTAATCATTGATAAGATAAATATATTTATTGGTAGGACCTTGGCTTTTTGTATTCCGAATCACATTTTTCTTCCTAAAATTCAACTTTGTACGTACGAGTGAACTATATGGATTTAAATACCTAAGTCAATCACGCAGTAAAAATTCCTCCAGAAAATTATCCACCAGCGTGTGAAACTTTCCTATAGTATTGGCGAAACTTAAACTTACAATGATTGAATATGCGACCTACTTTTGAATTGCCGAGCATTTAGGTGGCCGCTTTATAAACCGCAACTTTACCGCCATTTTAGGTCAATTTCGAAGAAAAAATCGGAGATATCAGCGTTTAAACTTAGATTAAGGTATACGTCTACTCAGTGCGCATCCCAAATTTCAATGCCATCATCCCCTTTAATACTTCCGGCGAGATTCTCTATCTCGCTGAATGCGCCAACAGCCCTCATTCTCCTCTTCTTTATTACTCAAACCAGACGGTCCAGTCCTTACGTTTTCAAAGACCGAAAACCTTCCTTCCCTCATCTCAGAGAGAGAAAGGGAGGAGGAGGAGAGGGAAGGTTGGAGGTGATGAGGGAAGGTAAGAAGAGATAAGGAGAGTACGGGTGGGTGAAGTGAACGTTTGAACGGAGAGTAGCGGGTCGGAAAATCGGGAAGACGTTCCTGTCAACACCGACCGGAGGTTGCCCATTGTGAAGCGGCGCTTTTTAAACAAATAGGTGCACGGAAAGAATGGTAAATTTCATTTATAACTTGCCAATTCCCTTTTAACTGCCTTTTCCTTGTAACTGTTGAAAAATAAGTTTTAGCTAAGCTAGTTACTGGTAAGGTAATCCAAAAATAACGACATTAAGAACAACACTCTTTCATTACTCGCACTGAAATTGTTCAAACTCAAGAAAGGTCCGATCATGCGAAACTCAGCTATTACTTTTGCTGTATGATAAAAGTATTAGAAATTAATTTTTGCCAACTGTCTTTTTTTATGCAAAAGTGGCAACAGCGCGCGCCGATCTCCCGTAAGAAATGCACGGGGCCATAAGAGATCCATTGTGTCTTCATGATGTTGGACAGACAATAGCTTTATTCGTTCACGATATCTTAAAGTCTACTGAAAACAAAAAGCAAGTTGACAATGTTTTCCTTGATTTCAAGAAAGCTTTAGTCAGGTTTCTTCACTACAATTTAATTTCCAAATTAAAATTAGGAGCTATTAATAAGGATGTTACTGACTGGATTTCCTCTACGAAAGAGACCAGCGAGTGGTACTTGACGGCGACACGATTTGTTAAAAAAGTGCTACGGTAGAAAAGCAAGCGTTACGCAAATGCTCTCAGACGCAGGTTGGGAATCCTTGAAAGGAGATTAGAAACTAGGCTGCGATTGTTAGATAATTTCAGAGGAAGTGCATTTTCGGAAGACGTAATTGGTATTATGCGACTTCTGCTACATCGGTCGATCCGACAGTGAGCGAAAAATAAGAGAAATAGATGCGAGGACAAGTCAATTTAGGGACTCATTCTTTCCGCGAACGATAAGCGATCTTTACGGTTTTAAAATGAATTTCAAGCGCATGTTCGTTCGTATTTAACAGCATGCCATCCTTTATTTACAATGCAAAGATCGTGTAAATATCCTTTAAATACAAAATAGCACCATATACACGTAGTGTAAATGGCAGAATAATATTGTGATGTATACGCAGTTTCCTTTTTGCTACCTCCTTCTAAGAAACCTCCTTAAAAGAAACGCGTTTTTTTTCAGATTGTAGCTTGTAATAAGGAAACCGTTGTTTTTCCTTGGAAAATTCCTCAAATTGGAGGTGAAACATTTTACGACAGAACACCCTGACTCTCTGATCATAGCTTTAAATTCCGGCAGATATGAATTTATCGTCACCGAATTTATAGTTTTTAAAAATGCATTACACATTCTGTTCTGGCAAACATCTTAGACCATAATTTCCGGGTACCCGGTTCTTCGCCCGAAATTCTTTGACTGCCGAGAGGTATAAGAAAAAAGATACTTTCCTTTTCCTTTCATATTTTTAAGAGAATCTCTTCTAATTTTTTTACTGCATGTCTTTCTTATTCCTATTATATATCATCCTTAGCTGCAGCTAATGGGTGAGACCTTCGAGAGGCACAGAAACTCTAGTGGAATAAAAGAGACGTGACGATTTAAAGAGATATGCTCTAATAGAGTGCGATAGGTTTTCAGGATTTCATTCTCCTCGTTTGACGGACGTCGAAAGCCTGTCCCATTAACAAAGGCGCCGGAGTTAACATTAATAAAAAGTTAATAGAAAGACTAAATGATGAAAAATGAAAGAAGATTAGAAAAAAATTATAATTCTCTAGAACTGCAGTAATATCCGCATTCTATTTCCTTTGGTTCAATTAATTCTGTCAGTTCTTATATTAAGACTTGGTAAGTAATATTTTTCAGAATATAGGATAAAGAACCGGTAATCGAATTCGCCATTGAAGGTAACAGAAGGAAAAGGTTTTTTTGTGTCAGACATAAGTTGCTAAACAAAATAATTTAAATTATCATATGCATATGATCGTACTACGTGGAACAATATTATTAAAATCTGAAGAATATTGGTAATCTGATTAACTATCTAACTTGGCAATTTCATCAATGTCTTTTAATTTTTACGACCTCTTTCGGCTACAACGACGATCAGGTTGGCGTTAATGAAGCCATTATTCACATCTTTATAATACATTTTCTCTATAGAAGATTAAAAAAGTTAAACAATGCCAAACAATGGCTTCGATTATGATTTTATACATACTTTAGCCATGAAATCGTGAATAAGGAGCTTCCAAAAACTTACTACAGGGTCTGTTTCAAGTACTTACCATTAACCGAGCGATATCGCCCGGCAGTAGCGTTGCAAGGATCTTTATAATAATATAATGAGTTGAAAATCCCTACAGCACGTCGAAAATATAAGAAAATAGCTTTAATTTAACGATGCTGGGCCCCAACAAAGAAGTTTTGGAACGCAATACTTAAATGTAGCCGTAAATGAATTTGTAGGGTTTGATTTAAGACAGTTGAGAAATGTAAGGTTAATGTGAAAACTTAGTTCGATAGCTAATAAACGGAAACTGCCGGAAAATAAGCTATCATAATCATTAGTCAATATCTTTCCTGCCATACTTTGTGAATCTACCCATAGTAGTAAAAATCACCGTATATTAAAATATATTAATTATCGATTAGAGAAATCTGGTCTTTAGCTTTAGCATTACCTCAAAGAAAGACTTCATAGGCCTTATGAACTTTTTTGTGCCTTTATCTCTGAATGATTTACTGAAAATCTTTCGTTGATTCTTTTATTATACTTATGTCCAAAAAGGTAAAGTATTCCTTCGATTCAATTAATTCTGTCGGTTCTTTGATTAAATATTTTTCAGAATATCGGAAAGAGAACCGGAAACCGAAGTCGCCATTGAAGGTAGCAGAAGAATTGGGTCTAGAAAAAGGTATATTTTGCCAGACAGAACATTGCTAAACAAAATAAATTATCATACAGTATAAGATCGTAATGCGTGGAACATTAGGCTTATTCAGGAGACGATTAGCTTTTGGGAAATAAGGAATTGGTAAAAGGGCCGCAAGCATTGGGCCATTGGTTTGTCACCCATGTTTTAGATATTTGTGATGTGGAAACTTCAAATAAAATAACACATTTTTGGGCAGCATATGAAATTATAGCAGATACTTATTTATTTGTGACTGCTTTGAAAATTTACAGCTGGCACAACTATTCCCACCTGCGGAAATCCTGAATTATCTAGATTAGAACAAAATGTACGGTTTTTAATTAGAAGTTCTAAATACATCGATAATACATCAAACAAAAATAACTTCCTGTTGGTGCAAATATCGCCTCTTACGAGTTGAGCAACATTTGCTTCCTCAGAAAAAACTTCCGAAAAAATATCGTTCGAAGCAAAAGGGTCATTTTCTCGCAGACGGAAAAAAAATCTCTTTTAAGTTTGAAATTCTAAACTCTTTCATTAAACGGAGAAAGGAATTCTTCTTCCTTCAAAGCTGAGTTGGAGGGCACAGAAAAATATTCCTCTGGGAAAACTTGGGATTCTTTCTTTGTCGAAAAAATTATGGGCACAGAGCGAAAATCATACCCCTTTCACGCGACGGGTTTGAGAAAAGCGCTCTATTTGCTCTCTGTTTGATCGAATAAAAACAAAATTTTGTTTCATTTTGGCGCGCAGTTTTTCTCGTGCTTGCTCATTATAAATTACCGACTCTGAAAGTACAAAGGAATCCTTTCTTTGAAAAAAGTGAAGGAAAGATAATTTCCATTACTTGCTGGAAGCAGCTCTATGTGGAAATGCCTGTCAAAAGATGGTCATTTGTAACTATGTCACGAGGAAATGTTAAAAGAGGTTACGTCTATTTTTAAATCGATAGAAATAATCTTACGATTCTTTTAGGGAAGTCTTTTGGAAAGACTTTTATCGTGGTATTCATATGCAATGTGCTGTTTATGGCTCTTTAGAATAAATTTTTTGTGAATAAGTGCAATAACTGAGCATTAGAATAGTTAGCGATACAGAAGATACATTAAGTAAAATTTTATAATATTCCTAATTTCTATGTTTTAGTTTTATCCTATTTCAATGGTTTGATATATTTCTTCGGGACCTTAATAAATCTAGCAGTGTACCCATACCAGGAATGCAAAAATGTAGAGTCCCAATCGTAACGACCGTAAGCCTACTTTATTAATTTAGAAGTATTTATTTAGCTTGAAAAAGGCTGAAAAGTAAAGTAACAATGGTTTACGTCATGTTGGGGAAGGTTTTCTCCCCGGAAAGGCGCAGGAAATACTACCATAGGCTGCCTTTGAATTGCGTGGTTAGTAATGGTCATGGTAATCTTAATGGTCCTACATTCAATATGAAGGAAATCGAATTAAACCGACAAAAATCTAAAATTTAATCTTCCAATCCATTTCCACTTGAACTAATCAATGATATTAGTGATAAATATTAGAGTTTGAGGCACTAAAAGGCCGCAAAGCTGCCTGTATTCTGCAGATTGGCTCTCCAGCAATGGTCTGTGAATATAATCTACGAAGTATCGCAAACTCACATAACTCAGTCTTGGCGAACGATTTTTCATTTTTTTGTGTTTGTAAATATGAGATATGCAACTTCAATACTTGTACATGCATACGAATTCATGTTCGTTAAAGATATTATGCTAAGATGGTTTTCTTTTCATTGAAGAAGTGCACATATTTTTGGTGCACGCCCTGTTCGTTAAACAGAGGGACTTATGGAATACTTATAACTGATGTTATTGAAAAGCTTTAACACACTATCCTTTGTATTGTGTCATATAACGTGGTGCATATATTTAGAATAGGATGAAAATGGATGAAATTCTATTTTGCTACCAACTTTCTGATTGATTGACTTCTGGTGTATCTTCTTTTCTCAAAAGGCAATACCTTGTCTCTGTCGCTGTAGATACTCCACTTGGTCTGAAGTAGTTGCTTTTATCTACTCATAGGACTCGGAGTTGGCAATGGACATTACAGTATGTAGTAAAAACATCCTAGGTCGTTCCTAGGAGGATCCTCTTCTCTTCCCCAAAACCTTTCCCTCCATAATGTTTTTAACGAAATCGATATGTCTTTTGGTATGGCCAATGAGTTTGATTTTTCTAGAATGTATGGTTTGAAGAAGCATTTTCCTTTCATTAACATCTTCTAGCGCTTGCTTATTTGTTACTCTCATGTACCAGTTTGTTTTTGTGATTCTCCTCCAGGACCACATTTCTGCTGCAAGTATATTTTCCCTGTTTATCCAGAGTCCATGCTTCCAGCCATAAGTGACTCCGCACAACACAAAGGATTTCTTAACTTTTTTCTTCTGGCGATTGAGAGTTGTTTGCTAACAGGCTACGCTTACTTTTATTTTCGTTGATAGTTATACTGCCCAGGTAGCCGAATTGTCTAACTTGCTCTATGGTTGAGCTTTCCACTTTCAAATTTGCTTGTGCATTTCTGTTAATTAATATTATCTACCACTTTCAATTTGGTCTTGTTGGTGTTGATATTTAAGTTTTTTCAATTCTATTCTGAAAGTGGACAACATGTGGTTCATATCCTTCTCTGATTCCGCAAGAACAACTATGTTATCGGCGAACCGGATAGCATGAAGGCATCTTCCATTGATCTTTATTCCATTGCCGCTGTTTTTTGTTCTCTCTATCGCTATTTCTTTTTGAAAGAATTATTTAGATTAATTATTTAGATTGAATAAATACGGTGACAGATGTCTCACTTCTCTTTCTATCTCTACTTCTTGTGTAAGCCCGTTAATACTGATTTCAGTGGTTTGAGACTTATAGTCATTAAGAATCAATCTTTTACCCCTTTCTGTGCGTTTGTCAGAGCTTGAAATAGTATTTTTCATTCTACTCTGTTGCCTGTATTTTTTTTTTAAGTCGACGGACGTAAGATAATCACCTCTAATCTCCCTTCTAATATCTTTCCTTATACTAGTAAAGCTTCTCTTGTTTCTTTACCATTCCTGAATCCAAACTGGTCCAGATCCAGATTTTCGATGCATGGATCGATCCGATCAGTTTCATAGGGAGATCGTTCTCTATTTGATACAGTCGCTTCCATTTTCTTTCTTAGGATCATTATAGTCTAGCTTTTAACGAAATATAGCGGTAATTTTCCATTCATACAACACTTTAAGATTATTCTGTGCTTGATTTCCAAGATATTTAAATAGTTCTGCCGACATGTAATCAATCCATGTCGTCTTTTTCTCGTTCGGGTTTTTTATTGCTACTCCGAATCCAGATCTACTAATAGAAAGTCCTTGTAAATCATCTTCAACAGATTCCTCATTCTCTCTATATTCTGTTAGAACTTTTTATGTCAGTTCCGTGGTATAGATCTTCCATATATTCTCTCCTTCTTGTGCTCCATTACGTCTTTGTTTCCATAAATTATATTGCCGGCTTTATTTAATATAGTATTGCTTTTTGTTTTGGGTATGTACTGTAGTGTGGTGAAACATAGATTGCTCCTGTCTAGATTGGTGTTTACAAATTCTTCTTTGATATCTGCACTTTTCTCTCTCATTCTGTTCTCCATCTCTTACCTGCATTTGTTTTGTATCGAGTTTTTGATGGTGTCCTACTCTTTTCGGTATTGTCCCTTACATGCTGTTGTAGATGTGATGTATCACTTGTAGAATAATGCAGTTGTATATCATAGCTGCTTAAATTCTGAATTTGTAATCATATGTAATTTTAATATGTAAGTCGCAACTTTTTAAATTTTAAAAATGAAATAATGCTCAATTGTATTATGGAACTAAATCTGTTTAATATTTCAACTAACATTATTTTGTAAAATACTGTTGTAAGTGGATGCGGTGACTAATGACAAATGTATATATTTTCGGATGTAGAACTTAAGTGTTAGTTGTAGAATGTGAATAGTGTAACTTCGCCACCTGTAGTGTCATCCTGCGGCAGAATTGCACAATAATAATAATCCTATGGCGTCTCTTGATTAACTTCTGAGGTATGAAAAGAGAAATTGAGCTCAGAATTAGGATAGTTACGTTTCGTATTATTTTTATCGCAAGATAAATTCAAATGCAAAGTAATCGCCGACACAACGAAGGGCACTTTCACACTTCAGGCTCGCCATTTAGGCGTGTTATCAAGAAGAAGACAAATTACCAGCGAATGTTTATGAAATGGAGGTAACGCCCTCGTAATTGCCTTCTCTCTCGATAATCTCGGCGTTTTACGCGACTCTATCAGAGTCACCGCTCCGTCAGCCCGATCCTAATGGACCATCGAATCTAATTCAAAGCACTGATGTCTTATCCGGAGACTTGAACGCCATCCATGAACGCCGATCCGCACCTCATCAATCTCGACCGAGCCAAAGATCGCTGATATCTAACAAAGTTTTGCAGAGCGTAATGGAGTGACGGAACTATAAATCTCATCATTGCACGAACAAGTGAGCAGAGGTGAGTGCAGCATTGTTTGGGCCAGCCCTAATTAGGGCGTAAAAGCTGTGTTCGCTTCAGATGACTTCAAAGGAATGAACAATAGGTTGTTTAACGCCTCGGAACTTTTCATGTAAAGATAGGAAAAGGCAGCGTCAGGATAGGGGAACCGTCTGAGGTGAAAGTTAGGTCGGAAAGCTGCCTGAAATTCGCGTTTCAACCCTTTTCTGTTTATTTTGGGTGAGTACTACTTGTTGATTGTTGAATAACAATCAACTTGCATACTTGTTAGGGCCAGGGGACATATACTAGGTATATATATTAATAAGGATAAGTATTCAGCCAAGAGGCCGGTTGGGATCTCACACACTGCAACATTTGCTACCAAAATCAACAGAGAAAACGAGGGCTACTAAGCTAGATGTGTGATGAGGTAGTTCGGAAATGATTTCCTCACTGTGCGAGAATTGGAAATGAGAATAGATGGAGAATGCCAACAAAAGTGCAGTACTATGGCCTTGTGAGATACGATTTCAGAAGTGACAATCAGTAACCTCAGTAACTTATATAGTATTACAGTTATGAACAACGATGAGGCATAGGAAAATAAATAATACATTTTCTCTCTGTTTTCATTTGTCAACGTTTGCTAGAAGGTAACTTAGTTAAGGTGTGAAATATCCAGTAGAAAATATAGCAGGGAATGGCGTTTTGGAGCTAAGGGAACAAGGTCGCTACTGTAGCAAAAGATGTCTCAGCAAAGGAATTTTGCTGGAGTCAGCAATTTATCAGTTGAAACGTTCCGAAAAAGCAACTTGAAAACTGCTCGTGATAATTTAGTAATAATAGAATACGATACAATAGAAATTCTTACATAAATCGTTAGGTGCTACATTGTACATTTTTACCTAGGTTACAGTTTTGGTGTAGATTTTGTATATTTCCTTGCCTTCAAATAACGTTACTATAAAGTATTACTTTTCGAATATTGGTTGAAAGTTAATGGCATATCTTCATAGAATATCTATGCCATATCTTATTTGATATGCTTATGAATGAATCTCTTCGATATTCATAACTAACATCGAAATCACTAATTATTTATAACACATATAAGATAATATAAATGAATATAATTTGATTCCAACTTAAGTATAGTTCAATCCTGTTATTATTTAATCTTTCAACCACAATGCGTATTTGAGTCATTGGTTCTTTGTCAAGATATTGTGAAGTTGTATTCTCCAATATCAATCCCTCTCCATAGTGCTAATTAGGCCTTCTCGCTTCATTACTCAAAAGTTCACTACAAGAGGATCCTTGGCCAGAGCAGCTAAGTGACGTTAAATTTGGAGAGTATTGGCATTTTTTGCCAGCAAGAATGCCCTGATGGATAGAGAAGGCCAATGAAAAATATTCCTAAATAACTTTTCCAATTATCTGCCAACGACTTTTTCATTGAATGGCTTTTATTCCATTTTTTTCTCATCATACTCAGTAAATCAGGCATTTTTTCTTGGCGTTTGAACATTTATAAAAATTATCGGATAAAGAATGAATTTGCGAATCCACTCATTAATTTAGTCCTAAATTACGGAAAATAGTGAAGTATTTTGACATATTAGTAATTATTCCCATGTTGACATCGCTTCCAAGGAACGTCATGATTACATCGGGCAATTGATTGTGATATAATTAATGAAATAAAAAGTTCAGGCTGGATTACTTGCTTTTCAGATTTCTGAATGCAAATCACCGAATATTTATGAAGTTATTTTATTATCTCTTCAGATTTCTGCTTATTATATGAAAGAATACGTTTGCCTGGTTCAAAGTACTTCCAATTATCAATGTTTTCTATGCGATAATGGCACCACGGACATGATAATGAGGCCTTAATCGACAACCACAGCTATCACATTACTGTAATCCTTTATAACCTTTTTCCATTTCAATGCAATATAGTCTATAAAGTCTCTGGGATTATTGATTACGAAACTATTACTTGTTTCACTCTAAGCCATGCATAGGCATGAAGTTCTAGCTTAAGCATGAATATCTTCCAGCAATAAATTAGGAGTGTATTTACGCTTAATGCTTTAACACTTGATATGTATTACTGCTTAAATGAGGGACGAAATTCCTATAGAAAAATTGTTCATCTGTTAAATAATTAACCGCTTTTGAATAGAGAAAGAATTGCCGTGAGCACCGATGAGAAATATTTCACTAAAATATAACTAAAAAATTTGATGTTCGATCTATTTTACCATTGGCTCAAAATGAAACGCATGATAGGAAGAGCGAAGAGAATTGATCATTCAACTTACGAATCACAATTTAATTTTTACAGCACACAGTTTGCATATTATTTATATATGCAAACTGCATGCATGCATAGTATTCACAAGGAGTGAAAATCGTTCCTGATGGCTCAAAAGCTGACGGAGAGAGTAATTGGCTTATTACTGGAGTATAATAGCTGCACAGAATCGTCTTATTTCCTTATATGTAATTTCGTAACTTAACTTATGGCTTCTCACATAAAAATATGAACGTAAAACTACATTCAAGGAAATGGCGCGTGAAAAGAAGTGCCGTTTCATTTGGAGGATATCGACTATGTGTCAGAAACGAAGAGATAAAACGTTTTGTGATACTTTTAGCGCGTTTAGCACGAGCGAATATATCCGTGAAACAGGCGGATGTTTACTCACCGCGATGTATCGCCGGAGCTTCTCTTGGGTCCGAGATGACTATAATCCTTCCAGCGATTCCCTACCTTTTATGGACTCTGAGCAGCTTCCCTAACTGTTAATGCCCAACTGTAAGAAACACTCGCGTGTAAAAAAGCCCGGACCGGATTCCGATCTCAGACGTCTACAGCTCGCTTGCCAGCGGCCGACTGGATCCTCTTCCCGTCCGCTACCTCATGAGTCGGCGAATCACGACCTCTGAAGAGACGCACGCAGGTGCATTTTAGCGTGGATTTTAAGTTCGCGTCGCCCACGGTACCGTAACGTAAACAACAGGAGATCGGAGTGAAGGCATCGGAATCCCCGATGCTCTCGAGATGTAAGTGGTAACGATGCATGCCAATGTGACTGAGGTTATCTCTTCTAATGTTTGGTGATTCATCCTCCATGATTTCCGCGATTGAAGTTCAAAACTGTGAGTCTGTTGGGGAAGAAATATGTAATTTGATGTAAATTTGAGAATTATTTGTAAATATAATTTATGGTTTATTGTTTCGTTTACTATTTGGACCTCTTTTATAATGCTAAAATCACTTTGTAATTCAATACAAGAGCTGCTCTTGTGTGGACGCCGTGGGCCGACGTTAACTAGCGTCACGGCTGTCAAATGTTAAATAAAATTTGCCCCGATTCATTTTTTCAATTCTGCTTCATTGCGCAATAAGTGAAATAAAAATAACTCGTTACGTGAAGTTACTGGTAATCGCGAATGTACCAGTGCCTAATAGGCGCATGTTACTGATGAATGTCTCATTTATTTAATTAATATAACCGAATTTAAGTTTGAAATTAAATTGGGTAAATCTAAACATATTAAATTCTTTAGGAGAAAGTCACAAAATTGTAACTATTCACTGAACAGAAAAATCAATCATGTCGTACCATGTAGCTAGGATCTAGATGTTAAAGTAAGTGAAAATCTTGAATAGAAAAGCAAAGCACGTGGATGACATTTCGCGAAGGCTCATAGAAATCTCCACTATGTAATGAGGAACATATAATAGAGTGGGAATGGTGTCTGAGAAGGTGCGTACAAATACATGTCACGTTTGGGATAGCAATAAAAGAACAAAGCAATGCGCCTCAGCTCTTTCTTTCTCTCACTCTTTAAATCGGAATCTCAAAATGGTAGGGAAAATAACGAATTACATGGTGTTTTTCAAACTGCTCATCTTCTCCAATAGGCTTTCGCAAAAACTGCCACGTGTCGAACGTTAAATCGCAAAGGAATAATATCCTTGGTTGCTCAGCACTCAGATGCATTTTCCACACCATCATTGGAAATCGATGCTCTCATTCTTCGCTCGCGTATAGAGAAGTTTGAAAGAAATTGTCCGAGGAGTGAATTCTGCAGCTCGCGTTAAATGGAAGCATTTTCAGCTCCACTCTTTTTATATACGTGAATTATGCAAGAAGTACGTGTATGCAATTCTATTTTGCCTTTACATTCATACCATCCAAACTGCGTTTAAAACGGCGAGCGATTGTTCTATTTATTTTATTTATTTTTTTAATGCCATTGTGGGTCATTGGAGGGAGAGAGAATCTTTTAAACGGTTTGTCTTCTTGTTTCGCACTCTCTCTCCTCAGTGGATTAATAACACAAAGTATTCATTCATCTTTGTCGATACTTATGGGACCTCGATGTCGATAAAATGGGAGTTTGATTTTCATTTACCGGAAAGTTTTTGTCATGTCATGATCTTCTACAACAGAAGCAGTCGATAATGAATTAAGTTAGTTTTCACAATTTTTAACTGTAGTTAAAACTGTTGGCAGCCTTATAACGCATGTATAATTTGAGCTATGGCAAGAATTTTAAAAAATGTCACCTTGACATGGAGTTATGCTTTCGAGTATGTTGTTTTGCCAAGATTGTGTCATACTTTATCAAGAAATTGATGTTTTATCACTAGATAAAAGCATGGCAGATTTACAAATAAAATATTGCTTTCGGTTAATGTATAAAGGAAGGCGTACAGTTTATTATGATTAATAAAATAACAATATACATATTGCATCTGAGGTGTTTCATTTAGGTTATCACAAAATTCTACCTACTGACACTCGAATAGTTTGCTCTACTTATCCGTATATAGGTGTACTATAATTGTTATCTTATCAATCATTAATTTTTATCTGATTTTGATATCTTTAACGATAAGTTTTAATTAAATCTTTTTCGGGATTTCATACTTTGGTCATACATAGGATGTCATACTTTGATAAAATCTGCAAACATTCAAATTGCATCGTATTTGGAGCAATCTCCATTTTCTGAGCAACCGGCAATAAAAACTCCTTTGCAATTCCGGTCGCTTCATTAAACAATTTTCCTTAATCCGTACTGTACACTACCTCAGGCAAAGATCAACACCGCGTAGTTCTTCCTAAATTCCTAAATTCCATACATCTACCAGGAATCAGCAGCAATACTACGAAACGTCTCCCATTCCAAAAGAAAGAACAAACTATCTGATGAATGCGAAGTCATCTGTATTTTCCTCGCCCCAAAGTTATCTTTCCTTGTAACTTTACTTTGCTTCGCCATCTTTTTCTATATATGAAAATAAATGAGGGAGAGGCATAGATATTCTTACGTAAAGAAGAGAAGTATTCCCGGAACTCTAGGCATTGCTATGACCGCATGGGGAGTTCCACAAGGTGTCATTTTCTCTCCGCGGACATTTTTCGAGGTGCGATGCATGGAGCAGGGAAAAGTGGGATTGGTTGGAGAAGGATAGAAAAAAGGTACGGCATCGGCTCGATAGAAATTCTATCTTGCGATTCCATTACCTGGGAACATTCCTTCGTGATCTCTCAAATGACCCACGTTCCTTGAGGAAAGAGGCACAAAAACGTCGGATGCCGGGGAATACTTTCCTTCGGTAAGGATGATAAAAGGGAGTTCTTGGGGAGGCGTAAGTACGATGTGAGTACGATGACAATGACTGCCAATGCATCCTCTAGAAGGTTAAAGGAGCATTTATATGGGAAGGTTATTAGGGCATAAATACAATGAATAAATTTATACTTATAATCTTTGTTGAGAATTATTACCCCATATTACTTTACCCCATTACTTTCGACTTTTATTTATAAATTTAATTCTCAAATTCGATTTAAAGTTGTGATCCGCGATCATATTTTTCTATTTTGTTTTGATGATAATAATTGGCTAATTCCATTTGCGTTGAACATTTATGTTTATAAATTCACAAGCATAATATTGCACAAATATTTTAAGTGCAGTTAACATACTTTTTAAAGGTTATTATTCGTATATTTTTTCAGTATTTTTACTCAAAATTTCAGTATTATTTTC
>KZ308683.1:483293-539495 GCA_000376725.2 Ladona fulva | reverse complement strand
ATATTTTTTATATCTTAAATTATTTTCGACAAGAATTATTCGCAGCCTTTTTGGTATTAATTTTGGCAGTATTTGCTTGCCATAACTATACGCCATCTTCCGGCACGTTAATTCGAAAAATTGATCAGCTATCCTTAATGTTTACCTTTGTTTGCAATTTTCAACTTTGAAACTTTGAATCAGTTATCACCTGTTTTTATTTTCCATTTTATTTGCAAATAAATTTCTAATGTTTTTGTTATTCGCAATACGTATTTCAAATAAAATCGTTGTTTGTAATTTTTATTGCCAAGCTTGTTCGCTGTTCAATTTCTGTAGTTTTATGAGTAATTTATGACAAGACTTATTGGTATTATTATCAGCAAATTATGCATGTAAATTTTCTTTTGATGCACTAGTTTGTAAATATGACTATGAATATGACAATCAAAGAAAATCTAGCGTATGTCCCGAGAAGCACCGCCATAAATTAACTGCAGACGAATTATATAGAGCAAAGAATTTAGTCATATAAGGTTCATCTTCAAACTCTAGAACGAATTTCTTTTTCCTCTTAACGAGTGATATGAAAGGCTTAAGGTGAGCGAACATGACTTTCATTAATTAGAAAAAGAGTCACAGAGGAGAAAGATAATTTAAGCCATGGAAGGAAGTTTTGGAGGCTAGACGAATTAAATTTAAGAGAAGAAACAGTAAAAGTAAGAGAAGTAGACGGAGAATAAGATGCAGTGAGTGAAGAAAAAGTAAATTTGTGGGACGAAAATAAGGGAGAAACACCGGAAAGAATAAAGGAAAGAGAGGTGTGAGAAGAGAAGGAAAGTAACAGAATCAAATAATAGGAGATAAGAAATTGTGAGAGGAAGAAGCGGCGGACATAAAATTACAAAGGGAACCATGCAAACAGTATAAACATGTATGTGACTTTAAAATGCCATTAAATAGTTCCGTGTCACATTAACCTACTTACACGCAGAGTGACGATGTTGTTTTGGTCAGGGAATGGTCACCCTTTGGGCAGAATGAATCAACTTTTTTAACTGGAGAACAGGTTGCTACATAGAAAGAACCGCAATAAATGTTACTGAAAAATAAATATAAGTCTGAGATCCAGTGTTTATGTTGAATACAAATACATATATTTACTGTAATACACATGTTGAAGGTAAATAGTTATAAAAATGAACTTGTGAGGCAAAACTGTCCTGAAAGAATATGTGTTTACATTAAAATCTAAATGATCAGGCGTAACTTTGTGGAAAGCCATGGTAGTTGACAAAAGAAGAGAACGACTTTTTTGATTTTCCACAGTATATTTTTAACACGACCGGTTTCGCTACCGGAGTAGCATCATCAGGTGTGTCCTGAGTAAGACTACTGCTACTCCGGTAAGCTACTGGAGTAGCATCATCACCACCTGATGATGCTACCCCGGTAGCGAAACCGGTTGTGTTGAAAATATACTGTGGAAAATCAAAAAATTCTTCCTCTTCTCTTATCAATTATGTGTTTACATTGTTTTCATCTTTTTGTGACCTACAGATAATGGATCCTGCTAACGTGCATTACACAAAAAGTAGCAATTTTATCGACCGATATTTCAATAAAAAACTTCATTTCGTATAACTGTACAACTAGAACTGCACATAATTCCATAATGAGACGTAGATATCTCCGGAGCTGCATTTTGCCCCTGTTCGTGGTAAATGTTCCGAAATTAGGTTTTCATTTCAGTCATTTGATATCCGAAACCGTCTATACTGTATATCTATCCTGTCCACAGCTTTCAATCATCGTTTTATCGCTAAACACCGTAGATTCTGAAAAAGTTTTATTTTAATTTTACTAATGAAGTTGTTCAGACGAAAAGCCGATATACACCGACTGCTTAAATTTGCTACTTCCAATTTCATTTCAGTTTATATTTCCAAATTTCGATTTTCTTAGAATTTATCTCTTCCGTTCACATTTTCCAGTTTCCACTTCCACGTAGGGAGTGGTGTAATGTTATATTCGCTTAAAAGACATCCGGAAGTAGGCATGTGTAGCAGAATTCGGAAGACCCTTGAGCTATTTTGTAGGAGTCTCAGCTCAGGGGATGGAATTTAGGTTAGCGAAGAGTAGCATTGAAAGTGTTGAGAGAGGGTTGGAACTAAACGTAAGCGAATAAAAGGGAGTGAATGGAGATACAGAGTTCCCATTGGGAGGGTGGAAATGGACAAGGAAATGTGGAGGGGTCTCCTTAGGGAGACTTGTGACGGTAACAAACCAGTCATAGAAGTTGACTAAAGTGAGAAGGGATCATGAGAAGCTCTTCTGGTGGTTATAAATGTAGTAAACGTTGGGTTGAACCGGAGCGAGACAAATGAGCGAATCGGCTTCGCTGTGGATGAAGGTGCTCCATTCTAGGATGCAATATTTTGGTTTTTCTAGCTGCGTATCGAGCTCCTTAACTCTATTTCAGGTCTACGTAATGAATTCAGCAGATTCGTTGCTAAAGTTACATCAAGATTGTTAAAAATGTTTATTATTATGCCATTTAAGATTGGAACTGAGTTTGGTTTGTTAAACTTCCGATATATGGGACTGTCAGAATGAGCCTCAATATCAGGGCGATCTCTTTCTGTTAGTTGTTTGGAAACACTCCTTTTTTATGATAGTGTTAGCACGGCGTACATCGCAAACACATTTCTTATCGGCGACGTGAAAACACCAAAAATACATGTGCATGCGGGTCACACCAGGACACCTTTACGTTTCGCTTATGCGCATTGAAGTTTTCGAAATATATCCCTGAACTGCTAAGAGCCTGCTAAAACTCTATTATATTCAGCCATTTACGATCCAGCAGAAAAACCTTACTTGCGTCGTCATCAGTATTGGTGTTCAATATTCTTTTCATCGCTTCCCCTTTCTACCCTCCCTTTTTCTCTCTCAGCAATCCTTTGCTGACTGGATTGGAAAAGGATGAATTCGAATGGTAGTGTTCTTCCTCTCTATAATGATGCTGGTTATTTTTTTAAATTTCCGCTGCTACCTATCTGGAGAAGCTAAGCTACTATCCCCGATTGCATTCACTTTATGATGTAAGAATATCGGTAGATGAAAAATTGCCAGCCGGGAAACTTGTTTGGAAGTGGCAAAGTACCAAAATGTTTGCAAAATAAGATTGTAAATTAGATCAGTAAGGTATAGGTGAAAATTTTTCTCAATTTATTTCTAGAAGTTATTTATTGTCGGGAGTTTACAGTTGTTTATATATTTGTGTCTTTTGAAATTAAAGGAGCGTTTTCAGAAATACGCATCAAGAAAAGTTTTCTTCGGATAAAGCTCGATTTCGTAACAAGATGCTTTAACCTCATAAGTAATCAATTTTAGGTGCATACTAAACATCTTAACTCTGCAAAAAACCGTTTTTGTTAAAAAGAGAAAACGTGATCGGAAGGAAGCAAATAGAGTTAAGTTAGGATTGGAACAAAAAATCAGAAGCATAGAAATGAAATAAAACGGAGGAAATTGTATTTGACGGAAGCGGGAAGTGAAAGGTGGTGTGCGGAAGAAGAGGAAATTGGTTGGAAGTTCACGGAATCAAATTCTTGCAAATGTTCGAAAAAATACCAGCTTATAAAGGAATATTATATACTCTTGGTCGCAAACTGAAGCATTTTCCTTAAGAAAATATGGATAGGGACGAGTAAGCATGGGAACATAGGGTTGATATAAACCTTGCGAAGTGTTTTTTACTTAAGATTTTTAGTAATCTATATAAAACAAATCAACTACATTCAAACGAAGAGAGGAGAACGTGAGAAATCAGTCTGAGTTTGAAGAACAACCTCTAATAGTTATAGTACTCGGCTCATCTGCATAAGCTTCAGGCGCTGGTTGATTGCAAATATTTGAACGATCCTTATAAAAGATGAATATTTATGACCCGCGAGCTAAAATTCTAGACGATAGGAGTAAACGCTTGATACTTACTGCTAACAGTAATCCATTAAGGACCACTTAACTTTAAGCCCGAGGTCAAGATACTAACCATTTAAGGTCAAGTAAAAAACAATCGCTACCGTATAATTGATGATTCTTATTTATCGTTCCTCCGCTAGAATCAGTCTATTCTCAGCACTGAATGAGGTTAGGATTAATACCCCTCGAGCCGCTAGTGGCGTATGGCAGCGGGTGTATTATAATCTTACCTGATCTACTCTATTAGCGTCTCTTTTGTTCTGCGAAAAGGACGACGAGAAGTAGCTCTCTGTTTTAACGATTAATTTCTTGTTACGCCATGTAGATATCTTTCGAAAATCTCGCTCATTGTTGACTCGAATTGCAGTATAGATATCTAGATGAAGGTTATATCACCTTCATCGAAATATTATGAACCAATGCATTTTTCGAAAAGGTTGCGTATTATTTGTAACTAGTAAACGCCCCCGTCAAGCATGACGGGACTTAGTTTAATTTTAAAATATATGTATTTTCGTACAAATCTGGTCCTCCTAAGCACAAAAAAATATGCCGTAAGATCATAATAACTCAATATATTTCTTAACATATAAATTATTTATAATATTTATTCTACTGTTGAAGCCTGCTTTACGAAGATTTCTTATAAAAATTATTAGAACTGGTTATCCTCCTGCACTTATATGGGATAATTCATGAAATCAACATTCAACAATGGCCTTAGCCGTCAAAGGGATGGATTGTTTATTTCCCAAATGTTTAACGAAATTTCCGTGTGTTTTATCAAAATCTTCCAAAGTTCGGATCTATATCAATATTTAACGACTAAAATAAGAATCTACAATCTTTCTTTTGACACTTCTCTTGATTTCGTAGGCCCATTGTTTTTAATTTAATTTTGTTAAAGAAATGACCTCTGCAGGTAACGAAAACCTATTTTACGTACATTTCTTGTGGAGAAGTACACTAACTGATTATCCCCATGCATTTATATGGGAATACTGATGAAATCAATGTCCAACAATTGCTTTGGTCGTCAAAGTGATTGGTTGTTTATTTCCCAAAAAAATTACGAATTTTCCGTCTATTTTATCAAAGTTCTCGCAATTTCGAAATTATATGATTGATCAACGACTAAAATAAGAATCTATGATCATTTTCCTTTCTTTTGGCACTTATCTTGATTTCGTAGAACCATTGTTTCTAATTTAATTTTGTAAAAGAAATGACCTCTGCATGGTCATGAAAAGTAATTTACGTTAATCTCTTGTGGAAACGTATTATGAGCTCCTGGGTTCGAACCCGGGCCTTTACAGAGATAAGAATAGTTTTCCTGGGGATTTTCAGCATCGTAGAAACACAATGCAGTTTGTTTCAGATCCGTTTCTGAGATAAATAGGGGGACGGACAGACGGACGGATATTTGCTTTTTATATATATGATGACATATATAACAAATATAATTTACTATACAATATACTGTAACAAATATAATATACAAAAAACGAATCGCCCCCGGGTGGGCTCGAACCACCAACCTTTCGGTTAACAGCCGAACGCGCTAGCCGATTGCGCCACGGAGGCTTAGTTGTTGATGAAACATGATTTTCAAAATTTTACTAACGAGCTTATCTATAGTATTTTACAGTATGAAAGTTGATTGCTGCCTCTTGTATGAAACATGATAAACAATGGTTCCAGTTATTTTTGCCAGTAATGACGGCTAACGAAGTAATCAAATGCTATGTATTGGTCCCTTTTCAGCAAATACACGGAAATGATCAGTTTAAAAACACGGAAATTTTGACAGCGAGCTTATAACAAGTATGGCGATACGATAGGGTAACTGATCCCGATAGAAAAGGAACTGAAGATAGTAATTGAACAAGTAAAAAATCGGCAAAATGCTCTTAAGGCGGCCTCACACCAACTGGCACCGACTAGAAGCCGGTTTGGTGTGCAGTTTCCTTTTTCCTGGCAGAAGTTGAAACTAACAAGCACATTTCTGATATGTGTTAGAGATTTCCTATCTATCCATCCAAAGAACTTCACCGTTCAACATGCACTCGTTTGAGTGTTAGTGAACGTGGTGCTTTGGTTTTACTACCGAGGGAATTCGTTCGTAGTAATTTGTAGTGATTCGGTCAGTACCCGAAGGGAAAGCATGAACTCTGTCATGGAAACACAAAGTTAAAAAAAACCATTTTTATCTTCAACAACTGGTTGAGACTGGTTTGGGCTTTGTATGTAAATCTATACAGAGTAGTTATGCGTTATTTTAGTGAGGACATTTTTTACACTTCACTTACGCAAGCTGGATTTCAATTAACGCCCAAATAAATTGACACATCTCAAATTACGATATTTGGCGGTACGAGTATCTGATTGATTTGTCAATAATTAATAAGGTCACCGAAACATTATAAGATTCATTCAAGCTGTTGAGATGTGTAATACCCGGCTTTTGCAGTCAAGAAGAGAAAATACTAACTGTGCATGAAAAATAAATAATAAAACGCATGAAATTCCCTTCACATATTTATTTTTGTATTTACGCCTACGTATATGACATAAATGTTTATCATAATACAATATAGTTCATAATATATCGGTTGTATAAGTGATGTTTTTCATCGGATATTCCTGCTTGACTCACATTTCAATTACATTTAATTCTATTAACAGTTAATCCTGATGAGAGCTGGCTCAAATCTACTTGATAAATATGGCCTTAATACACCATATGCATAAATCTTAACTATTAACTGTAAAGCTTATTGAGAAATCCCTTATATATAATACCTTAGGAGGAGATAAGATAAGACGTGTTGATTTGTGTGAACCTCTTTAAAAAGGAAAACGTTGTATAATCTCGAATGGTTTGCCAATAAGAATTTCGAATCGGTAGCTATTGAAGGATGATTAAGGAAATGGAAATAAATAGTGGTGGAGATCGAAGGAGAGACGGAAATGGAAGTGAGAAAGTAGTGGAGATGGAAGAGAGAAGAGAATAAACGGAATGAGGCGGTGCAGGAGGGGTGGTGTGATGTAAGTTGCCCCTCGGCCATTGACAACCGTCTGTAGGAGTCCCAGCTAGACGTACAAGTTATGCAAATGCGGATTCTGGAATAAATTCCCCGGCTGTTTATGCCGGTTAGCCGCTTTGATGTAGGATTCGGGGAAAACGACGTCGAGGACCACGAGAACGGGGTTGCGTTTCCAAGAGGTCGTGGAGGATCTTTTATACAACTAAGTGCTTATTGTGGTCAAAGTTTATAGATTCCGGACCAATTTTATGCCTATAAAGAAAAGGAATACGGCTGTGTAAGACAGAGCTCGAGAAGAGCTCCAAAAAAAGCCGTTGTTTGCGAGCAAACTAACAGTTAAAAGTTCCAACCAGCGGGACTTGGGGTTCTCAGTTTCATGGCAAAGTAGCCAAGTAGCCGCCGAAATACAAGTATCGAGAACAATATTTTGCAAGTATCGAGAACAGTATTTGCAAAGCTCGACAACTTAGAACTCCATCCCCTGCTGGTTGAAAATTTTCAACTGTGATTTTGCTCGTAAACAACGGGTTTTTGGAGCTTTTCTCGAACTCAAACGACAATTTTATGTCGCCTGCATTTTTGCTTTTCCTTTAACTAATTAGTCGAAGCCCCGCATGGTAATTATGCCAAACAAGCAGAATTGGAATGAAAAAATGTAGTCTTTACTTAGGCGTAGTTTTATCTCCGCAGTAGGAGTGGTTCCGTATGCAATTGCCACGTTGGATACATCCATCCACTCGCTGCACTACACAACGCATCAAAACGAGATTAGCGTCTGATGATAGAGTTTTCTCGCCAAACGGTAGATGGTTCCGTAACATTAGGTAGACTGACTGATTGCCCCCACGCTATAATGACACCAGCCCGTCAAATGCAGTTTGAATGTTCGCATGCAAAGATCTTTTCCGTTCAGATACATGCACAGGGCATAAAATCATAGGGATAGTCAATGAGTGCAAACAGGAAAATAACTTAATCGCAGTTCTGGAAGTGAGGGTTGAAGTTCGATCGAAATCCTTAACTGTCTGCTTTAATATCCGCGAATTTTGTTTAAAGTTATGTATTTTAAAGTGAGGAAGTGAACGGAGACGACACATAAAAAGGTTTCTGTCATCGCATGATAATCCTAAATCATAATCATTTTTAATGGAAACTGGAAGACTTTTATTACATCTACGTTAATCATAATAATTATCAATAAATCCACAAAACCAATCCCAAACCAGAAAAATCGCAATTGAACTTTGGGCCTTGAGGTTGGAGCGATAGCACGCTTTCTGTGAATTAAAATAAATTCTTTATAAATATTTAGCGACAAGTTATGCAACTAAATCGATATATACGTATGGGTATCCGCGGATAACTCGGCAAAGTTTAGAGAAATATCTCACAAGGAAGACCGTATCTCGGTCAAACGATATAGTTTTTAATATAGTTTTTATTTAAAGGTTATGCAAGTCAACTTGAAATCAATGCAAGAAAATGCATCGTGGTTAATTTCTTCTGAAACAAAAATCTACGTCAGAATTCCAAGTAAAACTTTAGTGTTATTATCATAAATAAAGTTAATTAGATTGAATATCTCGGGATCAGTACATATAGATACTTAAAGATGTAGGTGTAGTACATATATATGTAGGTGTAATATATGTTACATACAAACACACAACGTTTCCGGATTGAGAAAGACTTAACTAATAGAATCGGTAACCCTGTCTTGCCTCACTCTGGGTGACATTGTCATTTTTCCTATTTAGATGTTTTAGTCACTAACTAATGCTTCTAAAATAAGCTAGATAAATCTCAGTAATGAACAGCTCCTTAACGCTGGAAACCTTTTCTACGAGATCCTTGTTTGCTATTCTTCTTTATCTCCATCTCCCGCATCTAATTCGGGGATGCGCGTGCTATCAGTCGGCCAATCCACTTTATCTCAAGGTAATGAGGCGGCTTCCTTTTTATCTCACCCGTCCCTTCTCCTTCCTCATTTTTTATACCTTCCCCTGTCTGTTTCATTCCCGCATGTCTTTCACCTTAGCAACCCTTTATACGTCGCATTCTCAAGCTGGTTTTTCTTCCCACATTCAAGTTTCCTGCGCGTTCATTCTGGATTATAGGGCTAATTTTTAAGAGGAAACCTCGACTTTGTCGATCTTTCTTTTGTCGTTAATCACCAGGTGGGCCAAGTAAACAAATATAAACTCATTCTTCAGTTAACCAAAGCATTAGGTAATAAGCTAACTAGATTGGACAATTTCCAATAGGTGGATGTAACATGATATCAACATACACAAATACTGTTGAATGTGGTACTATTATAGCTGTTATTTTCAAGACAAAAGTTACTATAAAACTAAAAACATGTCAATTAAATTCGTTTTATATCGCAGCAGCTCAGAAGTTTTCATAGCTTAACACGTTGTTTGCGCATACCTCCATTTCCTATGCATTTATCACTCCAGCGGTGGAGTGATCCGCAGCGAAAGTGTTAATTGAAGATTTTTTGTTTATCGAATCAAGTGATAAATGAAAATTGGTAATAGTAATAGCTCGGCTTCGATAGCTCCCAGTGCCGTTCCCCCTAAAATTTCGATTTTTCTGTATCCACAGGCAAATTGTACTGAATCTAAAAGCAAATAACAAGAAACAGAAATCACGATGATAGAATAAGCTTCATATGGAAAAAGGACGAACATAGAGGAGATAAAAGAAACAATAGAGAACCTCTGTTTGAGTACTACCATTCAGAAAGTCAATGTATGTTTCTCCGAAGTCTAAACAATCATAACTTTGGCATAAAAAGCCTTTCCGATTTAGGGAAGCCTCAAATGATGTATATTAAGATTGAGCAAACAAGAAAGACATTTGTGAAAACCTTTGTTTTGAAAGTACTGGCAAACGAATGAGAGACATGGAGATAAAGAAGTGAGGAAAGATCCAAACTTGAAGAAGTTTGATTTTGAGAAACTTTACAAGAATTATTCGGTCATGTAAAGACACTGTTGAATATATAATAGAAAAAACACCGGCGGAAAATATTTTCTTGTAAGTCGGAAGAAAAAGTCGCTATGATGTCTTGCAACAATTTGGAATGAGATATTCCACAGAAATACAAAGAAAGCGCCAATTCACTTCCTTATTGAGTAAAGAAAAATTGTATGCGCAATGCAGGATGAGATGTAAAAGATTGCAAAGAACCTCTATCTGGTGCGGAATCGACAAGACTTGCCTTTAGGAAAATTATGAAAATGATAATAGTAGACCTTTTGGAATAACTTTCAGCATTTCCTTTTGAAGGATTAAAGATGCGCCAATTTTGTTTATTCCTATGGAATGAATATCTTTCTGTGTCAAGGGATAGATAATACTTGCGTGTGTCAGTACCACTACATACAATATCTTCATTTAGAGAATTATCTATTCTAATGATCTCCTATTTGCCTCTTCTATCTTATTGTTTGTCTTTCATTTTATATTCTTTATTATTTCTTCTGCTCCGCCTTCGATTCAACAACCTCTACGCTTCTACTACCACGGTACCTTTTTCTTAGCAGTGCCGAAAACCTTTAATTTGGACATGGCGAAATGTAACGCTAACATTTTTCACGTCCAAAAATATTTTCCTCACGTAAGCAGTTAGTCTTCAACCTTCTACACCTCCCACACTTTGCTAAACCTCTCCGCAAGACTGGTTCGTGGCAAGTCCTCCGCCTCATTACCGAGAGATCTCCGCTATCTGGCCATCTCTCCCAACTAAAGCACCGGAGACAAACGGAGTAATGGCGTATTCAGGTACGTTGAGGAGGGAGGGCTATCACTCCCTATCTCTCCCTCATTTTTTCACATTCGGTTCTCTGATGCACTATCTTTATCTCGTAAAACGTTCGGTTTTCAAATCGTAGACTCCTACGGATGTTACCCGCAGTCAGATTTTATTCCGAAAGCAGAGGAGGATTCAGTTTGCAATGTGCGCCTTTTTGATAGTAGAGGTAATACGTAAGATTACTGAGTTTTGTGTCCTGAGTCTTGCTTTTCTGGGTTGCTGATGTTATGTTAGAATTATTTGGATATTCATTGTTTGCAGCGTCGTATTTTCAGAGGAAAGTGTATAAGGTAGGTCAACAGATACCATTTCTGTTTAAATTTTACGAGTAGATATCATCTATGACTGACCTTTACTTCGTAATGCGAAAAAGAAACATACAGAATATTTACCTTTATTCTGCCGAATGTAGTAGTGTACACCTATAATACTATGTAGTATTATTCACCTAGAAAATTTTCCTTGAATTACTAGTATTTCGTACGCTATTTTATCCTAATCATCCGAAAAGTAGTTACAATAAGTAAATATTTGAATATTTTAACACATCTTTCAGGACATATCTTTTTCGTGAGCTATTTTTTTATGATAGTTTTACTATAATAGCTTTTGAAATATTCAGTTCTATCCGTTAATATTTTCGTCTTTTCTGAAATCAATGTAATTGAATAATTCTATTTATTTACGTAAAATTTTGTAAACTAAAATATTGTTGATTTTTATTGGTCATGAGAAGGCAGTAGTACCCAAAGGAATCTTTCATTGTTTAGAATTACTTGGAGGATTTTTGGCCAAAGATAGGTAGCATGGATGGATCATAGGACGAATGCTTAAGGGATCCAAATTTGGTTCTAGGACATGGTTATTAATTTATCTAAAACTGTATCAAAAATTCCTTTTCTACCATTTACATGATGTGCTCCCGCGCTGTCGTTTTCACTTTCCCGTTTCTGCTCATTCAATATTGAAACAGAATTTCCGAGCTCATCGCATCTCAGAGAGGAACGAGAAATCTACTATTCATTTTATGAGAAATTCATTCAGAAATCATTTTTTCATTCGCCTGATTTCGCTCCGGCTCCACACATTATTCTCCATAGTGAAAGATAAGTTAGCTATATACTATTAACCGTACATTGGTGCAAAAGAAGTTCGTTGCACGAATTGGCTTGATGAAGACGTCATCTTTCGTTCAAAATGTTCCTAAACTGGAAAAGATTGAAATTGTAGAGTTTTAACTCTATCATAACTAGTTTTCTCTCATCGTTTTTCTCTGAAAACCTTTAGATGAATTTTTTTCCCACAACCCAAATCTCTTTGTTTTTTTGATTTTGATTTTTGATTGTAACTTATTCAGTTACTTTTGAAATAGTTTAATTTTAGGTTAGGTGGAAGAGAGGCCACGTTGCACGAAATGAAAAAACCAGCAACAACAACAAAAAAGCAATAATAATAACATCAAGATGCCGAATTCGGACGAATGATTCGCCTTGCCTATAACGTCTTCTAAAACACGGCTTAAGGCCGCTCTGCGAGATAGCTCGATATTAAGAGAAGTCATTCTTTGAGTGGAAGATTCCGCTTCACGGCCAAATCCCGTAGGACATTCTTCAAGTCCGTTTATCCTTAGGGGTTCCTGAAAAGAATTCCTTGCCATGCTACTTCAATCCTTCCCTTGGAGGCGTTATAACCGGCCTTGACTGTTTCTTATTACCGAACAACGAATTCAACCTATTGTTTTGCGTTTAAGACATGGAAATTACACACAAATTTCCATCCAGAACTAGGTTTAGGTGATCATGCAGAATTTCTCAGCGTAATTGGACGGTTTAATTTCAGATTTTAAATATTGAAAATTGGGGCCCTCAGACTCCACTGTGGGGAAATTCCATATACGTAAACACCCTCGCACTTATTAATCATAAATAAAGACCTAAATTATCAGAGATAGTCGCCCTTAAAAACCTTGCTTATATCTTTGGAACACTTTTTATATTTTCTGTTTTCCATCGCTATCTTGTTTCCTCCTCGTTTCAAAGAAGCGGGAGCGTATGTAAATTTGTTCGTCCAAATTGCTCCGGGAATATTTTGCTCTCCTCTTCAAAATTACACTAATTGCTGGGAAGGAGAGCAAACAGGCCACGATATTTAAGTCGCGCGTATTCGAACAGAAAAAAAGACGATGATGGATAATGGGCTATATTGATGAGCCATAAAAGAGTAGAAAAAATTTTCAGGTTAAGTAAATTACTAGAAAAAGTTTCATCAACCGGTTAGCTACATATAAACGTGCTACGTAGTTTATCTTTTATTAATTGAACAAACTCTTTGCTCGTAATGAAAAGATACGGAGTTTGTTGAAGACAAACTAAGTGTTACTGGGCTAGGGACTCAATTAAGAACTTCTATCGAAGTTTAGTTTACAAAAAGTTTGAAATGTTCTCGTTTCGTTAAATTTGTGCTATGAAGATTCTCACCTTCCCTTTTTTGATTGGTTACTTTAGTTTATTCAGTCTGCAGCCTTTGTGCAATGTTTTTTGGCTTTATTTATGTAGGATACCGTTGGAATTGATCGATATTTTTGCTGCATTGCATCGACTATACATTTAACGCTGCTTACGGAGGTAGTTTTTCATTCTCGCCATAATAAAGACGCCTATTACTTACTCATTTATTTAATAATAATAATATTGATTGATGCCCTGTGTTAGAAAGCCTCCTAAGAACAAAATCAAAATCATACCAATCCATTACATTGTCGCAGAAAACTAAATAATAATTAATTATGTAATACTGTTTAAAATAATATAAAATATACACTATTTAAATTACGATACACAATTTTACTACTACTGTGTCCGAAGATACAAGAAAAATAAATATTTAAATTTATATAAACTCCTTGTATTTCTTATGCTATTCGGAAGGGAATTTTGAAGATTGATTGCAGAGAAAATGAAAGATCTCTGGAAAGCCGTAGTTTTGTGATAGGGGTAATGGAAGTAATCATCAGGAGCCCTAGTATTCATGCGGTAGCTGACTGAAACTTTTTAATAACACAGGTAAATCATTATGAACGAGAAAAAAGTAATCAATAATTGGAAATATGAGAGATGAAACAAGTTTTTTTTTAATACGGATGGGTAATAGATGCTTATTTAATTTTATAGCGTATAGTGTAGAATACACGTTATTTCACACACAAGATACATATTCAGTCCACGATAGATTATTATTCAAAATTTGAATTCAGAAGTTGAGTATTGAATTTCGTCACCGCCAACAAGAATTTTAAGGAGAAGGTCGATATTGAGGGAATTTAACATACGCGAGCTCCCAAATAATATGACTTTTGTATTTGGGACTACTAAAGGCAATACTTCCAACCATAAAGACTTTCAATATCAGCATTTAATTTCACAATAGTTTCAATGATATCGTCTACATTACAGTGACAATAAATCTGTAAATCATCAGCATAAAACATGTACAATATACAATATTTCATATTATTGTGCAAATCCCTAACATATAACGAGAATAGTAGCGGCTCAAGAACAGACCCCTGAGGGACCCACAAGATACCGGTGACAATTGAGATAATTCACCATCAGGTCCCTTTACAGCTTGCTGGCGCTCAGAGGGATAAGAAAGACACCAGTTTAGGACCTCATAAGATAAATTAAAGTATTTCATTTTTTTGAGGAGCAAAGTATGATCTACACGTCCAAATGCATCGCTAAAATCAAGAAGAACTAACATAGTAACCATTCCTTTCTCAATAGCGAACCTTATGTCATCGATGACACGAGACATTTTTTAGGTTCGCTAATTTACATTTAAGAGTAGTTTCAGGATTATCAAGGATATATTTAGAATTTAATTAAATATAATTTTGAGTAAATCGTAAATTTAGTGATAAATTTTCAGTAAAGATGTGCAAATAATAAAATAGTAGCTGAGGAAATCATGCTGTTCCTTGTCTTTCCCTAGTTACCCTGTTTTTGAATTTTCATTTCCAGGAAAATTGCGGCAAGTTTCTGATCGATCAGCGTTACGAAAAATGCTAAATTGGCATTTCCAGCCTTGTATTCAAGTACATTCATCTGTACATTTACGCACGTGCATTTATAAAAGGCACCTTCTCAGCGGGAATGGAATCTCAAAATCTATTTTATGAGATACGATTTGATGAAAGTGGTCGATGCCGATTCTTTAATTTGTCAGGACAGAATGACCGGCCAACTCTCTGCTTTTAACCTTTTCTGCTAAATTGGAATGAGTATCCGTTTAATTTTCGTCGCCCTTTCGCATCGCTTCTGATTATAAACACTCACGCTCTGAATTTCGGGTAGTGCTACAGTAATCGATATCAAAGCTTTGAAACGGCACCTTTCAATTAATTATCTTCTTTTGTGTTTAGGAGGAATTTCTGGAGAAACACTCTCAATCATTGCCTCAGGCCCTTGTCCATTCTTTGTGGATCCCTTTTGGCAAAGGTTATCCTTATCCTCTAGTAATCAGTATCTTTCCCGCTATTCCAAGGCCCTTTCTCATCTCATCCATTGTTCCCTCCCAAGTTCATCTGTAGGGGCTGTCTCCAAGAGTCTGTTCCATTCACTATTACCAATCTTGGTCAACGAATATTCTTTCTTTTCCAACTTCGTTAGTTGACGTCCCTTTCATTTGTAATAATGATTCGTCTTTGTATCCAATAATTTAATTTACACCGACACACTGCTCTCATCTGGGAATATTCTTTTAAGTCACCCTGTGATAGTCGTAGCCAATGCTCTTTCCGAAAAAAAATGAATAATTTATTTACCTTTTGAGTATCATTTATTGTTTGATTAATTTTTATGTAAATTTTCATTGATTTTTCGTTCATTTTACTACTACTAGTTCGGTCTAAATTATATTGCGTCATTAGAGCTATATGTCAGAGCGTTTCAGCAACTAAGGACGGAAATTCTTTTGAGATATAGCACTGATCTTTCTTTAACGACTTTAATGAGAGTCGAATTTATGGAGTTTATTCGACATGTTTAATTATCAATATTCGATACTATATTTGCTGCGTAATCCTTGAAAGTCATTCTCGTTATGTTAAAACCGACACTGAGCCGAGTCGAGCCAATATTTAGTGGTGAAAGTTCAATATCTTGTTAATCATAGGAGCATTTTTTATTATATATGGGACAATTTTCGAATTCAATCTGAAATTAACTATTTTCTTGACGAACTCTTGTAAAATAAATTCTCCACAAAGCATTGAATTTGGCTCCTTTCTTACTTAAGTCTCCTTAGCCATGTGGTCATCTTTATTCCGTTGAAAGTATATTTAGTCTCTTGGCATTAATTTATATGAAAAACCAATCATGATGGATATATCACCTTAAAGAAGGGTAGTTTATGCTCCTCGTGAAAGCAGTACCTTTCAAATGGTTGCACATTTATTTCTCTTTTAGGAATTTTTTGAAATTTTCTGCGGAAAAGCAGTTAAAAATAACATGTCACAACCCCTTTCGAGCAAACCAAGAAAAGAGAGGCGTTAGCTCTGAGCAAATTGCTTGAAAGCATTTTAAATTTTTTACGCATTTATTAAAGGATTCATGAGCGCTAAAATACACCGACTTTCCGTTGAAACTCTTCATACGATCGGGGGAAGAGTAAGCAAGGATAAACATTGCTGTTCTTTTACGTTATCCCTTAATTATCAACTTACAGAAAATCGGATATAGAAAAAAGAAATGAGCAGGACAGACTGGGCCAAAAGTAATAAACATTAAGGCAAGCAAACTGCGATGTTTGAACAATCTACTTCTTGAGCGGTCTCTATGCCGATGCTGAGTACACCAATTCCATTAATATTCCTTCGAAATACTTGGTGGAATTCTATCATTACAATAATTACAAATATAAAACCACTATCAACGCCATAATAATTTTATTTTTAAATGACGCAACATTCTATTCCGCACCCATACATGCAAACAGATTCATTGGTAAAAATCGAAATCAGCATCATCTTAGATATAAAATGAAAAATTTAGAGTTGGTAGATAAAATATATTTTCCCGAGGAGAAACGGGCGGTCGGACAGTACCGGAACTCGAACCCGGGAATTCGCTGAGAAAGCAGAAGACGCGGGTTCGAGTCCCGGTCCTGTCAGACTTTTTTACGCCCATTTTTCCTCAACATATATTCCTAGCCTCGTGATGTTTTGTACCACACCTTCCTATTTCATTTTCATTGAAGTTGCAAACTAACCTTTCGCCTTCCGACTATAATATTAATCCAGAATTTCGTCTCCTTAGACATTACTACCGGAGGGATGATGAGGCAACAGTGAGGAGTGAGATAGGTCATCCTTTCTTTAGACAATGAAGCATAATGCCACCAACGGAAAATGTCCTCAGACATAATATCACCTTTTACAGAATACAATAGGTTACAATAAGTTACAAAGTTTCGCTATTCACACCTCTTTATCTGTGATGTCATTAGTGCTATGAATATTGTAAAAGTGACATTTATTTTTAACCTGAACAAAATACAAACGAGAAATGTTCCACTTATCGGGATATGATAGCAGGAACAGGTATTTTTCTCAAGGGGATAAAAAAATATTCTGTATAGGAAGGAAATGGTGTATAGGATGAATATTTGTTACAACATAGATTGAGAGGTGATGATCTCCAGTAGTTTTTCTTGCGCAATTTGTTGATGCTTTTCTGCAGTTTTAGCTCGACTTTTGCAGATATGATGAGGACAATGAAAAGCTGAACGTAATCAAACCACTTAGCTCACCATTTGCTATTTGCTTACTTAAATAATGTATAAGATGATCGTTGTTGCGTTAAAATATAAGATTAGACGGGGAATAGACACTAATAGGAATTGAAACCACCAAATAGCAGTTCAATTAATTATTCTCTTGTACCCTTTGAAAGGCATGGCTTAAATCGCACTCGATATCAGGGTTTCCTTTCAGTTTCTGGTGCCCGTCCTCTGAATTTGAAATCAATCGGAATGATGAATTGGAAAGGGACTAAAATATTTAAACTTAATGGGGCGTAAATATTATCTCAAAAGGAAGATTTCATTCGGGAAATTTCTGATGGATGTGATTTGCTGAGAAATTTCAATATTATTTCTCAGCTTGAGAGATCGGAATTCCTGATTATGATCGATCATTTGAATTCGAAAACAAATCTTAAAAACAACTAGCATGCCTCAATGAGAAAAATCATAGAATGTGTATTTAAAAGTGGAAAAATACTGCTGGAGAAGAACATTTAAGGAAGTAAACTTTCCTAACAATTTAACGCATTATATATCCTACATGTTACCAAGAATACTTGCGTGTAAACATTTATTTTTTTTGGTTCTTTTGACTTTATTGATCGCAGTCGCCTCCTGAAAGATTTATATGCGAAAGAATGCGAGTGACGCACCGGTTACCTCGCTCCTCTCCTCTTCTGATCTTTCTAACACATGACGACACTACCTCCCCTGGCCGCTCCAAACACTGGTGCCATCGCCACTTGCTGGTCGATGCCTCGGCTTTAAGTGCTCCATTCGTGCACAGCATGACGTTGTCTATGCACCACGTAGCCTGCTATCACTTTTTAAGCGTAGCGAATTAGCGTTGATAATGTCCCGCGTGTGAAACTCCTTTCACTTGACTAACCGCCCACCTGAATCCGGAAGGTTTGCTATAATAAATCCGCGGCATTTGAAATATGCATTTTCGCTACAGTTACAGTTTCGCTACCGAGGTTTTCTATAAAATGTTCGCTACAGAGTGTTTGGAACGGAAATTTTTCTCTAGAAAAGCATTTTCGCTTCGAAAATTTCGTTATGAAAGAATTCGCTACAGAAATTATTCACCACAAAATGTTTTGTTACAAGAAGTTTCGCAACAGCTCATTCGTTACATACATGTTTTAGTAGCAATTAATGATTAGCTAAAAAGATTTCCTTTAAAGTTCCCCGCTACCGACGTCTTTTCGTTATCGTTTACAGTTACACAACCTTACATAATCTACTTCCACGATATATGCTCCAAAAATATTTCGGTTCAAAATATTACTTTACATTTGCTCCAGCAGGTTTGCTACAATAATATTAACTTAATAATTAATGTTTCGCTAATTACAACGCATTTGAAAATGTTTTATGTGGCAACTTATTGCTCTCATATATTCCTTTCACAGTTGTCATCATCCCTCGAGTTTAAAATAGATTATTTGGAAATTATTTTATTAAAATAGACAACCTTATGGACCACATAATATAATTCATTCATCTTCAGTTGGCTAAACGTTAGTTCATTATATTTGCGATGCATACTATTCTCATGTATAGCGATGTATTATATATTGACGTGTGGAGAAATAAACAAACTTTACATTAACTTAAAAATGTTTGAACAGTTTTTAGTAAAGCTTAAATCAACAATCAAGGAATGTGACCAATTACTATCAATAATATAACTTGATTCTATCCTTATCACCGCTTTCTCACATCTTCAAATATATCTATACCGCACGTCCTTATATTAAAACTAATTGTAATTAAATTTCACTTCTGTCACAGCATTGTTTATTTTGTAATGGCTCTAGTAATTATGAATAACAAAAAGCTTTGACGTTCTCAAACAGGAATAACAAGTTCAAACAGGGTGATAAGGTACGAAATTTGTTCTATTTACAATGAAAGTTAAAGAATAAAACGTTGGCATAGTCGTCAATAAACGTTGTTGAGTCGAAAATCTAGCAATAACTTACCCATCATTCATTTACTTAATGGAGAGGAGGGACGTATTTATAGTTCTTTCATAAGTTTATCTTTATGACTAATAGGAAAAGTCCCTACTCCTTCTTCAAAGACCTTGGTTATATTACTTTTGGGAGATATAGTTACCTGAGACCCTCTGTACTATCCGAGCAAGACACCATACCTTGGGGATACGCTTACGTATGTTAGTAACTCATTTCCTAGGTGATTACCTGCATCCGCGTTAACAGAAGTAGTTTTGACCATTGACTATTGGGATGTTCTGTTCCTCAAACCAAACAAGCAAAAAGAGGATGAAATAGATGTTAAAAGATAACAGCTGATGTGGGTGACCTTATTCTTCACTCTTTCTTGTACTGCAGAATTCCTGAAGAAACGCAAATTTCTCAAATGTGAAACATCAGAGTGCTAACTTTAATTAACTTTATTCGAAGAAAGCTATAAGGATGAGGAAAATGATAGAGTAATCATGTTAACTCTACCAGTGCCAAAGTACTGTATCAACAGTGACTTCGAGAAGGAAGTGAAGATTAAAAGAGGAGTAAGTCAAGATTGTCTACTTTCACCTTCTCTATTCAACCTTATATGGAAGTGTGACTGGTGACTATGAAAAAGAAGACTAAAGTTCTAAAGGTGAATGGAAGAAAAGTACATTATATTGGGTTTGCAGATGATATTGTTGTCTAAGCAGAATTGCCAAGAGAATTAAGTAAAATACATGTAATTTTGACCATAAGGATGGAAAAATTGAAAGTAAAAATAAATCAAAACAAACTATGGTATGGCTATGGTAGTTTTTAAAGGTAAGATAGAGCTCCACTTCAATTTAATGTTAAGTAATGTAAGAATAAGCCAAGTGTATGAGTTCCCTTATCTTGGGAGCAAAATTGCCAGCGATAACAGATGTTTCTCGGAAGATTAAAAGAAGGATATCTGTGTCTAAGAAAGCATTTGAGACTGAAAAGAATGTTCTCAGAAATAAACATGAGTTTGGAAGAAAATCCCTCGTAAAAACATTTCTGTGGGGTGTAATATGAAAGTGAGACTTGGACAATGGGAAGGTTGGAGAAGACTCGGATGGAAGCTATGGAAATGTGCCTTTGGATAAAGGGTAATAAGAAAAGTTAGGTTGAAAGGAGAAGCAATGTGGAACTTTTGATGGAGGTCAAGGAGGAAAGGAGCTTAATGAAGGCTGCGGAGGAAAAGGAAAATAAAATTTGTTGAGCATGTTCTCTGGCACAATATCTTCATGGTATAGTAGAGGGAAGAATCCTTGATAAGAAAGGGAAAGGAAGACCTAAGAAGAAGATGACATACAAAGTTTAATGGATATGAGAACCTATGAGGAAATTAAAGGATCAGAGTAGGAAAGATGGAATTGGTTGCAACGGCAAGGCCCAGCCTTTCTGAGATGAGATTGATGAAGAAAGCCGATTGGGTGGATGATTTGATTTCGTTTTGTCTTGCAAAATGTTTACTACTTGTGTTATGTCACTAGTTAAGACTTCATTACATTTAATAATTATAGAGAACGAGCCGGTGTGAAAGAAACTCTTAGCATCATTCATATTCCACATTCTCACTGAACGAATTTATTAAGACAAGGGTAGAAATCCTAAAGCAAATGGAATAGTGTTTTTACGTGTTATATATGTTGTAAGAAAAGTCTAAGATGGAAGAAAAGTTTATGATCAGTACGGTTGCCTACTAGAATATGGTTGCGTATGAGCTTGTTAAGAGAGGCTTGAAACAAAATTATTTGTTTTCAAATATACTAAAGGAAGAGTCTTTCAGGCGTGGATGAGAACTTTTGATTTTTATTCCACATTTTTCTGTGTTAGGTTGCTTTTCATTTTTGTTATTTGTTTACCTCTAGTATTGAAGTCATCATAAGTCATCAGAAATCGCTCTGAGGAGTCACCATTGAGAAATCTTCAAGATTGTCTCATCACTTAGAAAGCTAGGAACTTAACCGGAAAGACTTCTTCAAAAACTTTATTAAAGCAAAAAATGATGTATATTATTTCATGTTTAATATTTACACTTATATTTGGAAAGGCCTGAGCATGTTTAATTTTGAAGCAGATTTATTTTCTGAAAAGGACACTATAAGTGTTTTGTTTTAAGTTACACACTAAAAAATGTTTATTAGTTCAAGTCGTCCTGCGGTAATTCTTCACTGCCTCCCTTTCTTATTACTATTTTCTCCTAGGTTTACGGAAATTCTCTTCAAATCCAACAATTTCTGAATTTTCACTCAAGCGAAAATATTTACGATGGCATTCGTACCAAAATCAGGCAATTAATTTTTATTGTGAATGCTTTGAGATAATTTCCCAGAATTTCGAAGGATTGAAAATTTACCAATCATTAAAAGAGCGTCACCTAGGAAATCTTTAGAAGTTGCATTTAATAAACTAATAGACATTGAATTGTCATTTAGACTTGGAAGGTTGCTTTTTAATGAAGGTGTATAAGGAAAATACATAATGTCCGTAAAATCTATCGTCGATATCGAGAAGAAATTGTAAAATATTCGATTGAATTTTAGGAAAAATGTGACATTTTTGGACATTATGAAGAATCGAAAAGATAAAAGTAATAATAACAGTAACAAGAACAATCATATCTTTACTGGGAGAATTTTAGTTTAATTAGACCACTTTACATCTACGTATGCAAGCCGCCTTTCGGTGTGTGGCAGGGGGTGCATACGCCATGACTGTACTTCCCTAATCGATTACTTTCGCGTATCGTTAACGGAAAAATTATTTTTTGAAACGATTTGTTCTAGCATCTATTGCTCTGATTTTTGTCTCAGAATCAGAACGGCCTATGTAACTGGGAGGACGCATAATATCGGCTACATCTTCGAAAGATTTATTTTACTTCTCTGAACGTATTAAGTAAATTAAGTTCTTGTTTAAATCTTCTTATAGTTAACCCTATATCAACACGAACTGCCATGGNTGTCTCAGAATCAGAACGGCCTATGTAACTGGGAGGACGCATAATATCGGCTACATCTTCGAAAGATTTATTTTACTTCTCTGAACGTATTAAGTAAATTAAGTTCTTGTTTAAATCTTCTTATAGTTAACCCTATATCAACACGAACTGCCATGGCTGCAAACCACAACCTTGTAAGGTTTGGATAGCAAGGCAACCCCACATACCACCGAGGCCCGCCGAAGTTTGGAAAGCACGATATGACCTGGATACAAACACAAGCCACATAGCATCTTTGGAAGGGTAGTCAAATACTCTCAGAGAATGGCACGAGTTGAATGAAGAAAAAAAACCTCTTCACGTGAGTCACGAGACTTCCCCTGAAAAACATGTACTCAATTCCATTGCGTTTAGTCCCTTTCCTTGCGACATTTGATATTTCATGAACCTGTTGAGCTTCCGAGGTGACCGCGTCCTTCAGGCAACAGCAGCAAATAAAATGCTCATTGCTCGAGGCTATTGGAATGTAGAGGGTACCCCACTTCCGAAGTTACTTAGTATCTCTTCTGCCGGCCTTTTGCACGGAAGTTTGAGAAGCTGCTGTTTACAGTTCAGCTTCTGTTACTGTTAATTGATTACACTGCATCAACCTCACAAGCTGGGAATATCAAGTTCATCTGTATTGGTTGGTGTATTCGTGTTTTTCTTGCGGAACAAGGTTATGCAGCATTCTCAGTGGAGATAATAAGAGAACTGTGTGAAAAGAGTGTATGAAAAGTGCCAGTAAAATTCTCAAGTAGAGAATGAGTGTCATTTAGGAGAAAAATCGGTTATCTTTATCGGTTAAGTTGTGTGTGCGTAATGTTGCGACTATTTCGTATACAAGAGGAGAGTTACTCCAAACGGATATTCTCGGAATTTGAAACCAGCAATTTGAACTAAAGGAGTACGTAAAGTTAACAACTTGTAACAGGACAGCAATGAAAGGTACGCTTCCAGCTAATTATCTAGTTCTCTTCAGGAGGCTCTCCTGTCTTATTGTCAGCATTTCTACCTCCAGTGGAAGCGGTCTCAGGTTTGATTCCAGTGAGAGACCAATATTCCCATTCGAATTGGCGATACCTAATCGAATCGTTAATTACCATCAGTCATGAAAGAAAAGAAAGTTGGAACACAGCTGTTCATGAATTAGAGGCTTAAAAGCACTCCGTAAGCCGTCTTCCGGCAAGCGGAATTCGCGCTAAGAGACAAACGGGAAGCTCCGGATTGCCGATTTCTGGGAAGTCCCAATGATCATTTCAGAGACAGCCTCCATCGTCAGGGGTCTCAACACCAGTTCAGTTTTTGTTCCTTTGTGGAGACCCCCTGACGATGGAGGCTTTGTCTCTGAAATGATCATTGTGGCTTCCTAGAAATCGGCAATCCGGAGCTTCCCATTTGTCTCTGAGCGCGAGTTCCGCTTGCGAAAGACGGCTTACGGAGTGTTTTTAAACCTCTAAATCAGCCATAACTCGTACGCAAACAAATATAACGCTATAGTGAAAAATCTTACTTCTCTAAAAGAGAGAAAGAATTTCCACTAACCTCTTCGTGGAGACTATCTTTAATCAAGTAAAGAATATTAATATCCAAGTGAAGAGGATAAGGGCGCATCTCAATCACAGTCTTGATTAGAGAGATTACATCAATTATCATTAGAAATATCGCGTGTGTGCAACATCTTTTCAATGGATCTCCGTTATTTTTTTCTCTAATTTTAAATTTCCTAATTTCCTCCTCTTGAATTTTTAATTTTCTTGATGAATGGAATACTTCCATTTGTCTTTTGGTACAGAAAAGAAGAAATGTTATCTTTCAATTATTGGTAACTTATTGCTGGAGTCAGTCTTGCCCATGGCAGATGCTGAGGCACGATTGTCTCCGAATAAAGTCATTATGGCCACTTCTTATTAAGTACTATGCTTTGTTATAAATAGAAAATGTTCGCTCTTTCTTGTACAACTTCCTCCTATTCCTGCGTTTGTTTAATATTAAGCGATGAAAGCGTAGTATTTCCACAGTGCTTAAGCACTGTGGAAATCTGTTACACTGTAGCACTGTGGCACTCTGTTTAATTTTTTCAAGCATTACTTGGCGGTGTCACGAGCTAGCACAGTTTACTGTACTTGATATTTTAGATAAATGTTTCATTTTAATTGCATTGAATTAGCTGTGAAAATCCAAAGTAACTTCTCTCTCAATGAAATTCACAGGATTAGACGATATAGTGTGGAAATCCATGATGTATAATGAAGGAAAGAGAAGTACTTTTTCCACAGATTTATTAAATACAGTGATCGTCAATTTCTGGTGGAGATTACAATAAAACAAGCAAATATATAAGACAACTGGCGCGGAAAAAAGGTTCTCTCTCGATGGTTTTTCATGTGCTGTTGGTGTTTCGTTGGTAGTATTTGCTTGAAAGGCATATGTTAAGCAATTAGTATAATTGTTTCTGGAAAATTTATCAAAAATCGCGGATTTATCTAGCTGAATTACCTAACTCTTACAAAATGTATATTGTCAACGGTTTCTTGCTCCATAGATATCAATGGCGTGTTATTTACTTTCAGGGTGGCTATGCGTCTTGTAAAGATCTATGCAGCCGCACAGCGCCATTCTGGACCGCAGAAGGATTCTGAGGGAAATTCAAATCAGTGAGTCTCTTTCTTTTATTATTTCAACGAATCGAAATATTCCTTTTCTTTTTGTTTCCATTTTTCTTGTGTAGTTGCAGTAATTACTTTCCTTAAATTCTATGTAATAGCAATGTAGCAATGAACAAAATCAATGCATCTAGTAGAGTTTCTGTAGGAACGATTTTTTAACGAAATTGCGGCCCTCTAAAATTACGTATTTATTCTTACCAAATCACGAATAGTGGCAATGTTTGTGAGACGGTGGTTATTTACGAAAATACAATTTAACGGAATGCGTTTTTAGGTAATCAGTATTTTAAAATGTTATTTAAAACTAATTTTGTGGTGGTATCAATGATTTCTAAATATGGAGTAAATTAGGTTCATATATAGAATTTAATCGTTAATAGGACGATCTAACTTGGCTGAGTTAGGGAAAGAATCCTCAATTACGGCGTGTATTCACATCAACGTTAGTGAAGGGGTTAATTAAGAGGTGACAATGCCAATAAGAAGTGCATTGTGCAGTTTAATAATTAATTATTAATTAATGAATGACATAATAGCGGTAATTGCGCCTCTGGAGAAGCATGAGTATTGGCTGCAGTTAAAATGGATTTTCTTAAAAGAATATTCTGCGAGAACTAGACAAGTACAGAATTAGTGTTCCTTACGTCTGAGTAAAGAATCAGTGTTCTAGACCGACGAATTGGTAAGGAATAAGTAGTTCCTTTTGACACATGCTGAAAGGTGGTTCTGACTGTACATACATGTGTGGATAAATGTAGACTTAGAGAAAGGCCTGGGGGAAGATTGGGAAGGGAGGGTTTAAGCCCGTTTGGGATCATTCAATGTGGTTGGGCGAGGAATAACTAAGGTGGTAATACGAGGACAGCATAAAATTAACGCGAGTGGTATTCAAATAAATGTAACGCCGATAACAAGTTGCTTGATTTTGTAAGTCAGATGCGGAAGACATACCTGATTGCAACTGACGTACATGAATGAAAGAGAGCATGAACTTAAGTAAACTGTATGGACTTTATGAATAGATGCGAATTTGTCTGAAGCGAAGGATACACAATTATGGAAAATAGCATCCTTACCTCGTAAGGGATTAGTAACAGTAATGTGTATATGTATTTATATATACACCAATACTGGGATCAGTCAGTTTGGCCTCTGCTTTCCGATCGAAAGCCGCTTTGAGTGTGAACAGATTTGCGTAAACTAGGTCAGGAAAGGCATTACGGCTCGAAGTTCTCTTCATTAATTCACGGCTTCTTACCGATTTTTGCTCTTTCAAGCGCATTATTTAACGGATTTTTTTATATTATTCCGGAATGTGTCGTTTTATGGCATCTGAACATCTCTCACTCAAATGCTCTCAAAATCTTGAGTTCATGAATACAAATGGAGAGGTTTATATTCACAGCGTTCTGAAAACAATTCCCTTTTGAGAGCTTACATTAAATCCTCTTCTTGAGATACGAGGAAAACATGCCGGAAATCATTTTCCGATATTCGAAAGCATTTGAAAATGCTGCATTATGCAAATGAACGGATTTTATTCTCATTTTTTTTCTAGCACACTATGGATTTTCGTTGTTGCAGCTATATCTCACCATTGATTTTTCGCTTATTCCTGAAACTCTTATGACGTAGTATTTACCATAATCGTACAAGTTAACTATTCCTGTCTAAGCAATGAATCGGAAAATGATTTAGACTCGAGTTTATTTGAATAAACCGATTCAACCTTCGAAAATTTATGTCATTCAAAATCGCATTTAATTTACCATTATTTTCCGATGAAAGCCATATCGGTGAGGGCGATGAAATATTCCATGGAAGTCGTAACTTAGAGTAACGACTTCCATGGACTAACGACTTAAGTCCTTACGTAACGCTAGAAAGGTATAAACGTAAACGATCTGGAAATTTATCTCTGGTAGTAAATGTTTTGAAAAACATTACGTTCCCAGGTTAAACGTCGCTGCTTTTCGAACGAAAGCCATTAAAACTTAACTACAACTCCGAAAACGTTTCTTCGCGTCCCTGAAATAAATTTTTAACGTTTATCCCGCAAACTGTGAGACCATGCTTTTACCTTTTACTTTTATCTCCGCACATTAATATTCTGAATGGAAAATTCTTCATTTTTTCACATCTTAGCGCCTCTTCCCCGCATTTCTTGAATTAAAATATTCTTTCGTTTCGCTATATTATGGTTCCACCCTTCTTTTAATGCCTTTTTAGTTTCTTAATTTCCTGTGTGATGAAGAATAGTAGATTCTTGTGGGATAGGCGAAAGTCATTCCTGGAAGATTAGAGATTTCATTACTGAAAATGGAACCTTTATGCGCTTGTTATTAGATGGAGAACATAAATGTTTGGCACTTTCATCTCATGTTCTACCACATTTCTGAGCTACCTAGGGCTCGATATGATCTGTCTTATATAAATGAAGCAAATTGTACAATAATGATAACAGATTAATCTACAAAAATACAGCCGAGTTCTGATAACATCGACCTTACCTGGAATATTTTCTCTCTCTTAAAGTCCTCTTTTAATTCAAAAGGACGTGATAATCTGGTGGTGATGGGTAGGAGCTTTATGGGGCGGTTGCATTTCAAATTTTTTAGGTGTTTTTAATGGCCAAGGCAGAGGATTGAGAGCGATGAAGCTGGTATTTTTTCAGTAAAAGCAGGCTTGGAGTTTGTCGTATTCTTTGCTAGATTTTGAGCTGGAGCCGGATATCTGCTGGACGAAGCCAATAGAGTTAGGCTTAAACCAAGGACACCGCTGACTTTTAGGTCTAGGATATTTTTCTTTATTTCGTAAGGGGTGAAAAATGTATGAATATGATTTAAAAATGAGAAGAAAGTGTCAGATAGTCCTGTTCGTTTCTCCATCATGCGCATTATGAAAAATTTGGGGTGAAGAGAGTCTTGCAAGCAAGACTTCAAAAGCAATGGCATACTAACGTTTTCATGCACTTGTATGAACTCATGTGTTACGTCAGTGCTAATCTTGATTAGCTGAAAAGCGCTCAATCAGATCACATGTATGAGACAAGGGAACAAAATATGCTGCAATATCCGATAAACAAATTAAAAGTGTTTGAAAATAGCCCTCAGTATATGAGTAGAAGGATATACAACAAACTAACTATTGCTATGAGACAAAAACTGTCTACAGAGCATGCAGTATTCTTAATAAAATTAAAAAATTATTTGATAAAAAAATGTTATTATTATATAAGAGAGTTCTTTGAAGATGCTAATGTAAATATGTAATATGGTGTAAATTTTGTAAAAATGTAAAAAGAATCTTTTTGTAAATCTAAAAAATTATTTTTTTTTGTAAACAGTTTTAGCGCATAACTGACGAGATACTAACCTGCAAACAGTTCCTTCATTTGTACTGTTAATGTTGCAATTGTTATGTATCAATAAACAATTCTATTCTATTATGCCAGACCACTACGAATTTAGCATTTGTTAGTGGTTATTCTTCTGTGCAATTGCGATCCCATGCCTTTGTATCCATTCGTATTTCTAAAAGTTATATTTACTTTTTGTGCCCTTTAATTATAGAAAAGAATCGCGCGCGAAAATACACGTCGGGTGAACTCCAAAGAGCCAAGCCTATTTCCCACCTCCATCATAAACGATAACCACATTTTTTAACTCTATAAAAGTAGTTCCGCGAAGTTGAGTTATAAATTGAAAAGATAGAACCTTAGGGTCAAGCGAGGGATCTTGGTTGGCATGAGAATAGCCGATGAGGAGCACTCTTTGGAATTCTATTCATCTCACGTACTCAGTACTTCTATCCAAGACTCGTTGTCCTTTCTTCTCCGGCTTCTTTTCCGCCGCATCTCCAAGATATCGGTGTTTTGGAAGTATTCCCTCGCATAAGCAAATGGGAAAAAACAGCCGAAAAATGTTCCTTTTATTTACCCGCTGAAAAGGCGAAAGAAAGTCTTCACTCTCGAACCCTTCGCATCAGCGGAGGTCAACATCCCATTCAAAAGAGCACTTCAACTTTGCTAAAGGTCGGGAGACGAATATAGGGGCGATGGACGTCCCTTCTGGACACAATGCAAAAGAGTAGAGGCGTGGTGCGGTCGTGAATAAATGGTCGGCGTAGCGTGAGAAAGGCCGTCTCAAATCAAACGAAAAGTGTAATGGGCATTTAAGCGAGCAAAGACGTACAACATGTTATCGTGGTTCTCTTTTTGTCTCGCAGAAAGAGGGTCGCGAGATTGATGTAATGAGATTCTTCCTTCCTTTCGTGTTTCCCCACTTGAAACAAAAGCAAATGTGCCGAGCGGCACGATTCTTCTGTACATAATTTCCGCATTATAAATCCTCGTGATGCCTTGATTAGTAGCTTGATTAGATGTGACGCCGTCCTGACGCAGGGAAACTAGCTGTATCAGTCGTTGATTTTTCTCTTTTGTTCCACATTTTGATATTTTCGTTCGAATTCATCGTTTCCTATCGCTGTAAATGTTGCTAACTCCACACTATTAAACGACTTTCTTCCTTTTCCTGGTTCTATAATTAATTCTTAACATCTGCGTCTACTACCCTGTTATTGTTACTATGGAGAAGCTTAATCGGACCTCTACTCTTCCTGATATATATTAATGACCTGAGCGACGAGAATGGTAGCAATGTAGAGGGTATTTGCGGATGACTCGATAATACAGAGAGAAGTATCAAGCGACGATAGAAGCATTTCGACATCAAATGATTTACGTCAATTTTAGCTAGATCTTAATGTAATTATGCAGTTATTTTTTTCGAAAAGAATCGATTGCATCAGAACTATCCTTACGAAATTAGAAGAATATATAAACATTTAGTAGACTCATTTAAATATTTCGGAATCACACACATAATTTAAACTGGAGTACAAACATCTGAAATATCTCCAGTAAACCAACTTTAAAGATCGTTTTTTTTAAACGCACTGTAGGTAGATGCGATGAAAAAGGTAGAGTGGTGTAAGCTCCGCCTTGGTCAGGCCCCATCTGGAATATGCGGCGAGTATATAGGATCCAGCGGAAGAAAAGTGTATTCGCAAACTCGAGAAAGTGCAACCCAATGTTCAATGTTTGGGATGACATACAATGTTATCAATTCCCTTTAGATTATGGAGGAGTATAATGAGGTAAGTTGAGGTGAAGTCAATCGGTTTAGGAGGATTTGCATATTGAACTGACTGAGGCTAACGAGGGGGAAATCTGTCATTGGCCAAACGCCCAGTCCGAGGGCATCGAAAGCAGATTTGTCATGAGCGCGGCCGTCAAGAGACAGCGACCCCAGGGAACACAAATCATGCAACACAAATTATGCTTGGTTTTGTACATGGCGTCACTCCGTTGATGAGCTGTCAAACGAATGTTTTGAAAGGTTTTTACGTAATGAATGAATCTCATTAATTAATTGTCACGAGATTTTTGTGTCCTGCAAAAAGAAAAAATTGGAGTTATTTTAGCGCTCGAAGTCGTTAAATTAAAATGAGGAAAGGTTAATGTTTCTTAGGGCATTGTTACGTTCACTTCTACTAGCCTTTCTTTCTAGAAGTATAAAAAGGTATTTCGTTAAGCTGTTTTGTGGGCCCTCTTCCTGGATAAAGAGCAGATTAAAAGATAAAAATACACCAATATCCGTGCACTAGTAACTCATTAAGTTGTATATAAAAAAATGGCACGTTCGAGTAGGGAATGTTGCCTTATACATGCTTGTGAAGCTTATTGCCGATGCATGCAAACGTATTTTATGTGTGGACTCAAGCGTTCTTGTGATTTACATTNAAAACAATGTCGGAGAAAATGAATTGCTAGATTGAGCAGAAGTTAATCTAAGGTTACTTCTTCTAATCTATTTAAAAACATATATGCTCCTCCTATATCCTCATCTAAATTCATGAAAATAAACGCGGAGATATTCTTTAATGCATTAAAGAATATCTCCGCGTTTATTTTCATGAATTTAGATGAGGATATAGGAGGAGCATATATGTTTTTAAATAGATTAGAAGAAGTAACCTTAGATTAACTTCTGCTCAATCTAGCAATTCATTTTCTCCGACATTTTTTTCGATCTGTGCCAACTTTTAAAGATTCACAAAAAGAGTACCTTGGATTCATTTCAATGCAACTTCCCTGGCATGAAGGATGCCATTATCTCTTCTGAAGATACATCGCAAGTCCTCCAAATTTGTGACGGAAAGTAACTCAAATGTTGGGATGTGATGGTTATCAGCCAATTATCGACATCAGATAATCAACTACAATTGGAAATAACTAAATAGTTCTGACATCAATCAACGTATTGTAAAAATGTCAATGTAAATGAGTGACTTTACATGGTATAATCGAAATGTTGAATGAGTCAATCATTGAAAATCAAGTCTTTTTTCGAGGACAACAGATAATTATTAATCATGCTGCATGATGTATAGGGTGGATAGTTCTTAACTGATCATTTTTGCAGCGTGAGTAATCTCTTTATTTACGGACCCAGTGATTTATTTCAAGAAACTATACGAAAAGATAACTTTCAAAGCTCGTTTTTATAGTATTTTCTCTAAGACAATTTAAAGAATATCTCAGGTAAGAATATTTCAAGTAAGTCAATCTCAAGTAAGTTTGATCTCAGTGACACAATCTTGCGTTGTCCTTGAACTGAAGATCATTTTCTATGTTATAACCCTTTGGGAGAGTTATTTATGCTATTTCTTTGTAGGTATTACGACGAGTTTCTCTTTTTTAGAAAGTTTCATCATAATTCGCTTTATAAAATTATAAACGTGTATCTTAAAATACTATTACCATATTCATCCTAAATATGTTGATGAACCGTAGCGTTAAATTCAAATATCACATAATTCTCTACCGGAAATCGAACCTGCGACAGCTTTCCCCAAAGGCGAAGGCATTACCCACTTAGCTATCCGGAGCTCTATATGGGATCGTGTCTCAATAAATTCACACACTTTCACATCTTATATTTTGTCGAAGATATTAGATAATAAATAAATAACAGTTCACCCTTACGAAAATGCACATATTGCTAAAATGTACAGCGTGACATTTTCCCTAGTCGAATCGCAATGTGTAATAGATTCTTTTCTAATTGAAAAAATATTCATTTCGTTGAATACATGAAATTCAATGTAACATCACGAAGAAATCCATACAAAATTCAAATGTGGATGGAATGAAGTAGGAGGTGATCTGATTCTAAACCAAATTGTCAAAACTATCCCAAATCTTTCTACCACCTCAACTTCTCTGCAATCATCTCTTGTTTAACAGTTCGATCTTCCATCACTGAGTTTTTCTCCTCTTGTATTATATTCATGTCTATTTTATCGTTTAAAATAGAGAAAATGTGTCTTTTGCCCCATAAATTGGGGCTTAATTCAAATAAAATGTAATTTAATAATACAGGTGATTATAAAGAAATTACAATTACATTCAGCACTTCCGGCATTTAACTTTGATTCAATAGTTTGGCATTCTATAAACTCCTAGTTTAATCCAGTTACATCTACTTTCTCTAAATCAAAACTTTGGGAATGTTGCATACATGGAAATTAATGATACCGACAGGACAATTTGGTGGCAAGAACAGATAGTAAAACTCAAGGAAATTCCAACATGTGAAATTTAGGTGTGCTTGAAAGATGGAAGTCATTCTTTAACTGCACATGAAATCATTTTGACAGGATTTCGGTAATAAATGTACAATTAGATATGTCTTACATAATGACCAGGAAGGCAATTACAGCGTGAGAAGTAATCTTCAGTAGCAAACATTTTTCTTTCCTTTTTTATCGGGCTTCGCAAGCCGTTATACTTTGGAAAATTACACAGTTGCACCAACCTTTTTTCCGCTGTTCTTCTTAAGGCAGGAGAGCCAACGCCCAAAAACAAAGGAACGAGCAAAAAATCACTGCATCCTGAGTAATTTGTCTTCGTCACGGTGGTCGAGGTGCGTGGTGGGTTTTATACCTCCTTCTCATGCGAAAAAAATCGAGAGCCGAAAATAAGTGAGTGGCAAAGAAGAAGAGGAGAAATTAGCCTGGTTTCGAATAGTCCAAAATTATCTTTCATGATTAGGGTGTCCAGACGTCCTAGTTTTCCTGGATTTGTTCCAGATTTTAATCACCTCTCCCGTTGTCTCGTAAAACATTTCCGGGGCCCAAATCCCCCGGTTAATTTTAATTCTCTTCTTAAATTAATTTATTTCAGTTTCGATTAACCAACTGACCATTTATTTAATCACTAAACTTTGTTATCATCGATATGAGTGCTAGTTTGACTCATCTTATAACATAAAGGAGAGATTTTAGCCTAAATACAACCATACAGAAGTATTTCATTGTATTTCTATTAACGACAGGCAAGTGGTATATACAAGTGGTATAGCTGGTGAAGTGCAACTGCCTGCTCATGAAACTTTGTGAAATGTAAACCCTTAACTGCAGTCCACTTAGATAAGATAGATGCCGGTCTTGGCGCAAAAATATTCATTCAATATTCTCTCAATATATACGTAAAAACCCTTTTAAATTTAGCATTAACAGAGAAACGAAAGCGAGGAGCTAATTAGAGGTATTTCTAACCTTTGGTAATGACTGAACATGAACATGGTCCCGGATATTTATTTATATTCTTTAAGGCTGCAAATAGGCACCAGGCCAGGTGGTGTTGTTGTGGAAAATAAATATCCCAAAACATGGAAGTACATCTTACAATACAATTACAAAATTTAGACGACACAGAATCAGGAGTGACTTTGTGGTAATGATGAACGTTAAAAAACTCCATTTTAACAAAACTTTTACTAAACCACAAGATTCATACACGCACGACCATGGTTTCGCAGAATGGCTGCATCATCAGGTGACTGATGATTTATCCCTTTCAGTCACCTGATAATGCAGCCATGCTGCGAAACCATGGTCGTGCGTGTATGAATCTTGTGGTTTAGTAAAAGTTTTGTTAAAATGGAGTTTTTTAACGTTCATCATTACCACAAAGTCACTCCTGATTCTGTGTCGTCTAAATTTTGTAATTGTATTGTAAGATGTACTTCCATGTTTTGGGATATTTATTTTCCACAACAACACCACCTGGCCTGGTGCCTATTTGCAGCCTTAAAGAATATAAATAAATATCCGGGACCATGTTCATGTTCAGTCATTACCAAAGGTTAGAAATACCTCTAATTAGCTCCTCGCTTTCGTTTCTCTGTTAATGCTAAATTTAAAAGGGTTTTTACGTATATATTGAGAGAATATTGAATGAATATTTTTGCGCCAAGACCGGCATCTATCTTATCTAAGTGGACTGCAGTTAAGGGTTTACATTTCACAAAGTTTCATGAGCAGGCAGTTGCACTTCACCAGCTATACCACTTGNAGTGAAAAATGAAGTGTAATATGTTCTATTTCAGTTTACTCAGCGGATAAGTTCTTTTCCTCATAAAAATATCGGCCTTTAACTGTTTGATTGTGTGAAACGCGCAACATAAGACCGACCTGTTGTCACATGCGGCCTTTTTGGCGGCAGAATGGTGAATGTCACCCTCCGATCGAAAATGGGTTCCTCATCCATGATTTGGTTAAAGGAAAAAACAGAAACATATCCGTACTTATCGATGTGCTATTTGAATACACCTCATTTAAGAAACTATGATAACGCTAAAATTTTAGCATATTTTCAGCTCTATGAATTCATTTTAGAATCCAGATAATTTTATTTTTTTAAATTGAGTTCAGGTTGTTGACAAGAACAAGCAGGTTCGATTTCACTTAATTTAATCACAGATTAAACCATCAAAATAAGATAACACTTTGTGATTTAAATTATTCGACAACATTCGTAATTGTACATTACAATTATGCTTAACTATTCATCGTTTTCACTTGAAGTGTTTCAATGGTATTAGAATTCAATTTGATCGCTACTCAAACTGTTATATTTATGACAATAAAAGTTACTTCACCTGACTTTATTACGTAGCAAGTCTTTCAGTGAATTCACTAAATATTAATTCGTTTGCTCTCTTGACGTAAGTTTACCCGCATGCTAGCCTACCATTTTCGTCAATAGTTCCTATGATCACTTATTTAATTTTAAGTATAAAAATTCTTTTTGTTCACGATAATATTATTGTTCTCATCGTTAGTAGTAACCTCTCCATATACCCACAATGAACTGAGACCCAAATGGTCAACATATAAATAGACATAAGGTAACACAAATGCGTCCCAGTCAGCCAGGATAATACCAATCTTTTGCAGAGAATACCGTTTGCAAGGCAAAGTGTAAAAAAAGCAAAACTTGAAAATAATTTAATTGAGAATGAAGATATCATAACCACTCATAGGAAAGCGTCATTACTGTTACATATGCTCAAAACAATGAGTAGAACTCCCTTTTAATATATAGAACGGTATCAAATATTTTCTCTAAAAGAGGAGCCAAGGTTTAGAAAAAGCGTGGCATCTCATAACCAACGAAATTAAAATTCTTGTGCGAGTTTTGATTTTTTGCTCCCACGACATTAACTATGAAATTGCTGTTAATTGGACGTGAGCATTGAAGGTGCTGCATAACACGGTATATCCTATGACACGCAAGATTGAGACTGGCCTATAAAAATGGGGAAAAACGACCGAAATCTCTTCATGAAAAATACAGCTTTACCTCGTGCTAGTGACCCAAAAATAATAGCATAAAACTAAATTAGAGGAAGAGATTCTTTCAAGAGGAAAACATCCCGCTTGTAAAGTTAATTGACCATCATACGGTTTTGGATTTTTATTTTCGAGCGCGAGAAATCAATTACTTTGGCGACGGGAATTATTTCCTCCTCCTTCAAATGTCGTGCTCCGGCTATCAAAGTCAATCTTGAATTTCTCGCTGAATTTTTACCTCCAGCAGGTGCAATTTAAAATCAATTAGGCGCGATTTAAAAAGTGTTCGTAAAGAGAGGAAGGTGGTGAAATTGTTTCCAGACCCATGAATCTATTCGTCGGTCCTCATTAAAAAGATGAACTTGCGGAAAAAATGCAGGCTGTTAATTAACGGTCGTTAAGTCTTATTCATTTGGAAAATAAAGAGAAGAAAAATACGCTCTCAACTAAATACTGTTGTGACTCGGTCGCGTCACAGTTCAAATTGCCATTGATTTTCTCGTGAGACAAAATACAGAATGTGTTATTTATATGTAACGATACTATTCATACCGTTCGTGAACATTTTGGATTTGTTAAAATCGTATTCGATTGGTATTTTATGTCGTTGACACGTATGAAAAGGCATCGTACGAAACAGCGGGGCTAACAAACAGTAGATAGTAGTTCAAAGGGAACTGTTGCTTCTTAGAATCCTAGTTTTTATTGAATTGGAATATTTTAGTGCCACATAAAGTAATGGCTTTCCATTCCAATTAATTTTTTTCGATATTATATTAGGCTTTACAGGTGAAGAGAACTGATTTTGAGGAAGCATATCAGATTACAGTTAATCATAATATGTAAAATATGGAAATCAGGGGAATGGAAGCCAGAGTACTGAGTACAGACTTAGGATTCGATTTAAAATGAGATGCGTTACGTTCGAAGAGCGTTTAAGAACTCCTGATATAAATAATCATGTGTATGAATTAATGGGTGTGTTCGCCTAAAGCACAAAAACCTAGAATTATAAAATTTTTAAGAAATCGTCACCTATTCCGAATTTTGAAAACCTTTTCTTCATTTTAAATTTCACTGAGGATTTCCATGAGGAAGTCAACATCAGTTGTCAAAGATATTAATAAAATATGTCGGCAGTAATANAAATCAGGGGAATGGAAGTCAGAGTACTGAGTACAGACTTAGGATTCGATTTAAAACGAGGTGCGTTACGTTCGAAGAGCGTTTAAGAACTCCTGATATCAATAATCATGGGTATGAGTTAATGGGTGTGTTCGCCTAAACCACAAAAACCTAAAATTATAAAAGTTTTAAGAAATCATCACCTATTCCGAATTTTGAAAACGTTTTCCTCATTTTAAATTTCACTCGGCGATTTCCATGAGGAAGTCGACATCAATTGTCAAAGGTATTAATAAAATATGTCGGCAGTAATGCTTTTGGAAAGCAGTTCATCTTCTAATTGTATGTGCTGCCTCTTGATGTGTTTCATTTTCCTAAAACGTCACCGTTGTGGAGTGCACTGAAAATAAAAAAAATGTTATGATGGAGGGAGTCTTTATCCTACTTACCGATCTCCCCGATGGAATTAACTAAGTCCTCCAGTCTCGCCTCTGGGTGAGTGCTTAAATCTCTAAATCTTAAGCCTCTTTTCTTATCCCTAGTAATTTAATTAACGTCCGGGCAAAAAAAAGGAGGGCCAAAGTAGAGCATCGTATTTTCCGGTAAGAAACCTGGAGGACATTTTCTCCAGGGTGTATGAGTTTTATAGAGGAACGGCCGAAGTTGAAAATTGTTTGAGTCGTGTGAAGTCTTTAAATCGCTATTTTATTATCTTCTACAGTTTTTGTAATAATTATCGGCGGGAATATTCCTCTAATTTTTGTAATATTTCTTAAAAAATGTGTTGCGACATTTTATATTGGCATACTAATTAAATTTGCATTGTATTTGCACATTAATTCAATGCGCTTCCCTGTTGAAAACGTTACAGCGCCTCTAGACCGTCCAATTAAACTACTATCAAACTTTTTATTACCTTTACTAAAAGTATCTTTAGTTCCACTTGAGATGACTCCAAAATAAAACCATGTAAATGTCTTTGTTTCCTTTTTTACAATTCAATCTTTCGAAAGAATAAGGAATGTATGGAGAATGAATGGAGATCTACCTTTGTCAAAATGTTCAGTGTGACCGAGCAGTGTTGTTAAGAACGAATTGTGAAAGGATTAGACGAAAAAGATTTTAGTTGAGATTTAGGTTTAAGATTACTTTGTAAATAAATTTATTGGAGTTCTTTTATTAGAAATCTCGCAGAGAAGTGATATTTTATTTTATGCCCTATTCTTCCCATCCGGCAAAATGTTTCGATTCGAAAAACATATGATAAAATTCTAATCAATTCCGAAGGAAATGCATCTAAGATATTTACTGTGACTATTTGGATTGCATTTAAATTTATTTATTATTATCAAATTAAAGGGGAGATATTTTCTTAATAAGGCCCGTATCAGAATTAGTCTCTCACTCGCGTGTAAAAGAATCTTCGGCAGGAGCTAAGAAAAAGTCAGCGACCGATGTTACGTTGCGTTGGTCAGGCCTCACCTGGAATATCTGTGTAGTGTATGGGACCCTGCAGAAAAGTGTTGTATTCGGGAATTGGAAAAAGTACAGCGAAAGGCGATACGCTTTGTAAAGAATTGTGACGACATGTCAGTGAATGTTACGCAAATGCTTCAGGACGCGGGATGGGAATCTTTAAAAGATAGAAGGCTTAAAGAAGGATACATCTGTTTAATAAATTTAGCGAAAGCACGTTCACAGATGATGTAACTGACATAATGCGTCCCCTATGTTACATAGGCCGTTCTGATACTGCGAGGAAAATCAGAGAAATAGATGCTAGAACAAGTCGTTTCAAAAATTCCTTTTTTCCGCAAAGGATACGCGAAAGCAATTGATTAGTGGATTAGAGTCATGGTGCTTGCACCCCCTGCCACACGCAGAAAGCTGCTTTCAGGGTACTTATGTAGATGTAGATGTAGTGGATTTCCGAGTGAAATATGCGCGCTATAGCATGTATAATCTGATGCAAAAAAGTGTGATGAATTATTTTAACTCCTATTGACCCCGATGTACCTCTTTCCATAAAATTTAATCGTCCCCCCTTGAAATAATTCGAATGGTTCTTATGGAAAGAATTTTGTCCACGCCTGAAGTCTTTAGCCTCTGTAATTTAGCGCCTGGCCTTATGCTTCCCTATCTGAGCTCTGTTTATTATTCCGAAGTTTGCAATCGTTTTGGAAACCTGTATCTGGTACTAACGCGGTTAACACCGTAGGCATTCGAATCTCTTACCGAAGAGTTTTTGGCGGGTATAAAAATGTTGAAACTCTCCGAGCTCATGAGTTACTGATACTGCGTAAGGGTCTGCAGATATTTTCGTAACCTCTCATTAGCTTTCCCTCCAGATTCTCATTTCATCGTCGCACGTCCATATTCGCTATCCGGCATGGTCTTTGAAGAAAGTCTGAATGTTTCCGTGGGCTATTTTGGACATCGAAAATCCCACCTCTCGATTATGCATTTTATGTAATTACAAGCAGATGCTCCGCAATAATTTGATGTGGATTTATTCGAAACGCGAGAAGTTTTCGATGGTATATCCTTTCGAGCAGACATTTCAAATTACTCAAATTCTTGGGAAGGATCGGTGGTTATAGTAACACCGAAGGCGCTGGATATAATGATGGTACAAAATAACGCATTTTTACGAGTTGGAGATTTTTAAAGTTGTAAAGAAAAGAAAATGCTGTACAAGATGACGGCAAATGCGTATAGCTGACATTTAAACCGGCTCAGGGATGTGGGTCTAAAATGTATACGGAATATAATTCGTTTTACAAAGATTTAGAAGGCTTTGGTAATAATTTCATCAAACTAACTCCGGGCCAATTTAAAAATTGTTAAATAGATTAAGATGATTTCAAAGGTTTAACGAACATTATAATATGGAGTTGAAAAAGTCTTTAGAAGTATAGGATTTTCGATATTTCCTGAGTATAGAGGCGTTTTGATGATTTAATTAAATTTGTGGAACTTTTCAATTTGCATTAATGGAAAGGGTTGAGTGAAAGATTCATTTAGAGAGTTTTAGAAGATTCTGTGAAAATCCTGCACCAACTTTCAGCTTGATGAAATCCATTCAAATGCATATTCGAGAATAATACCGTGAATAGATTACTTGATTGCAGTATTTCGGTAAACCTATAGTGACTTCGGAGAGCGTCCATCGAAAGAGAAGTAATTAGTACTAGTTTTAATGGCTCACGAAATTCAATTTAGTTTTCGTAGGTTCTTACAAATCTCTTCTTGGGACAATGCAACGACGAGATTATAATCTTCGCAAAATTACGTGGAAGATTATTTTGCAATTTATGCTTTCGACAATCACCTTCCAAAATCACAGAGAATGTTTCTGTAATCCGGTCTGTTTCAAAATCCGTAAGACGGGGATCACTTATAAATTAATCAATAAACAAGAATTAACGGGAATTTTTAATGTAAAAGATGGATTTTTAAAGCAAAAACTGCCAGTGAATATCACTAAAGTTACCAGAAATTATCAATAAAAGTCATCGAATTCAATGTCTTTTTCCATCAAAAGATGAATCAGTTCTGGCTCCATGAACCTCATTTGTTATTTTTTTATTGTTAAATAAGTGCATGTTACATTTTCATTTATGTGTTTCGCGTCAAATAAAAAGCATGTTTTCTGAATGTCTACATTAAGAATGTTTTGCTAAACTCCTGTGAATTATAAACATTTGACATCTAAAAATTCTTAATTTCGAAACAAATATAATTTCTTCTAGGATTTTGAGTTAAGTATACTCAAAGTCTTCCTAATCGAACCTAAAATATAGATACATAAATATCGCAAGAAGTGAAGTAAATAAATACCTGATTTAATTTTTAACGATCAAATTAAATTCTGTAAATGTTATGGAGCAGTTAATTTTTAGAAATTCAAATTTTTATTAAAATCATTACTACAATTTCTGTTTACAGAAATTAAATATCAAGAATTTAAACTTGTTAGCGGTGATGTAATGCTGGAGTCAGAACTTCTCTAGGTCAGGGGTGGGGATTTTTTTCCATCTAAATGCCGCATATACTATTCACCTGCATGAAAATCAATCAGGCTGCATATTAAACCAGTCGAACTATCAAGAGGCAAATTGCCTACATTCAAACAGATTAATATCAAAATTAAGAGAGAAGTCCATATCACTAAGTAAACATAAGTATAATATTTGCTGTTTAATTTTCATTTGGGGAAAAGGATGGTATAAAATAGTATATGGATTTCCACAACATCAAGCCTGCCACAATCGATTTTATTTCATTTGGGGATTCCGGATAGCCAAGTGGGTAACGCGTTCGACTTCGGTAAATGCGGTCCCGGTTTCGATCCCCGGCGGGGGCCTATGTGCGAAATGACCTTAGTCATCGAAGCACTTTTAACAGTAATACTACTACTAATTTTAATTTGACATGGAAGAGGAGACTAGGAGTCAAAATTGCTTCAATGTGTGTATTAGCTCCTGGAGGTAAAGAAAATGCCCCACTGAACGCTCGATTAGGCCGCATGCGGCCTGAAATTTGCAGGCTTCTCATCTCTGTTCTGAATTAATCTTTTCGCTATTGCATTATTTTCTCCAGTTAGTAATACTACAGAATGATAAACACATTTGCATGAAAGCATCCGGTCTGGAAGTTAGTATGCCCATGCTAACTAGAGATGATCCCTTTAGAAGCAGCGATTGACGGCTCAAACCCAGATCCCTAATCCCCAAATCCCAAATCACGTTATCCCAGACATGGCGTTAATTTTCTTGCGAATCCACCAGATTGTGAGGCGACAGGCGAAAATACCGGACGTTTGCCGATTTCCTTGGTGATGTGTATTGGTGGCACATAATCAATACAGCGTGGCACACAGGGCGGTTAGATTCAAATGAATCGGGAGATCGTTTTGCAGTTGCCGGCGTTCTTTCCCTCCTCGGCTGCAAGAAGTCATCGACCGGTTCGCTCCCCGGAGCACTTCTCTTTGACCACATCGCTCACCTCTTACCGTCCGCGTGTGGCTGAAGAACGCCGCTCGCCATCTGCGGAAACCAGGTTTTGTGGTCAAGACGTGGGCGTGAGGGTAGAGCTTTAGCTCAGTTTTGCTCATTCCCCCAGAGAATTCGAGTTTGGCATGGAAATAGGTTGGAGATGAAAGGGTGTGTTATCAAATAATTGAGGGGTGGGTCAAGAAATGAAAAACATCTTTGAATGGAGAATTTCAAAAGGAGTTGATAGAAAGGGAAGATATAAGCTAGTGAGGATACAAGGAGGAAATAGATGGTTACCTTTGGAGGTACCTTTCTAGCTGTTCAGTCTTCAGATATTGCACTGAAAATTTTAAGGTGATTATACGCTTCTTCTGTATCTTTGATGTGGGGAATTTTAAAAGTCTGCAAAAACAGACTAATTAATGGTAAAAAAACTGAAAAAATGATGTAAGCCTTATGCATTACATAACTGTCACATATATGTGACAGTTATGTAATATTATTTAAATTAAGTTATCCTTTGACAAATGATACATGTAAAGTGCATACGATCGCGCTATCTGTCAAGTAGTAGAGAACGTGTATGTGAGCTTGCTTGCCATCTATAGGCGCATGTCTAAATCTTCGTACCTATGCTCGGCATCTGAACCATACTCTTCCACGTAGCATTTTAAATATTAGATTATTTTATTTGTTAGCATATGAAAAAAAATTCCGAAAATAGAATCAACTGCTTGGGCCGTGACTTCGTGGTAGAGCTCCATCAGGAACAAAATAAAAGATAAACCTTTACACACCACAGAATATTTTAATGGTACTACCATGTTTCGACTCATGGAGTCATCATCAGGTACAGAGAAAGAAATTGTTATGGCCAATATATATACAACTAAGGAAGGTAGGGGAGGTTACGGAGGAGAGGGGTATAGGTTATTGATGACAGCGGAAAGGATGGGTGATGGGAAAGGGGAGAGGTATTCGTTGATTACTTCAACATTAGGGCTGGCGAATGGCCACGTTGCATTCGAAATGGAATACCTCCATTTCGCGAAAAAAGGTTCTGAAATGAATGCCCTAGTCAATTAGAAATCCTGAGAAATATGTAAAGGTTTATCTTTTATTTTGTTCCATTTCCGAAAATGTTCAAATAGCGGTTATGATTTATGACCTCATGATGACATTCATAAAACTAATTGTTTGACATATATTGAATGACATTCATAAAGCTAATATATTTGATTTCGTGATGCCATCTAATCCACGTTTTACAAACATGATGGAGCTTGAGCTTAAGGAATATTTCCAATAAGTTCATAACTCTGCATAAAAGTACACGTTTGTCGTTCAGGATAAAATCACTGATATTTTATGAGTAGGATTCACTTGAAATAATTTCTCAGCGGTATAACATTATTTATTTAGTAACTTATTTATCAGATATTTCTTTATCGGTATAATTTCCATGCCTTTGCATGGGTTATTTTGGTATATCATGAATAATAAAGAGATTTTGAGGTAAATATATTTAGAGAAGGTCAGAAAATGTTGCCTTGAAAACCGGAACGTGGGAGAATAATGATTTGGGGTTGCAGTGCTATCAACAATATGCCCGTTCCAGGGATTATTTTGATTACCTTCTCAGTGACCCCATTACGCTTTGACAGAAAACGAGTAAGTTGCGGATATCGTTTGTCAACTTTCAAAACACAGTACGCTTAAAAGTTAAAAGTTATTGGTCTCCTATTGGTTTTCCAGTATCTCTTACGGAGGAAAAATCTCTTTAGAAATGTCATTGCATTGAATGTCCGGGCAATGAAGCCTGCTAATTTGTTCTACGCCAAACTCAGTCGCCCTTTCATTTTTTCTGCTGTTCTGTAATAGTTTTATTTAGCTGGGATATTGGATAAGCATGCCTTGGGAAGTATATATTGAAACAACGCAGACTTTATTTCTGATATTGATTTGAATTTTTATTTCCAATTAGTTCGTGCTCCTTTGATTACTTTTCCATTATTTCAAATATTGGATATTTTCCTTTGGGATTGTCAAGGGTAAGATATATTTCTAGCTTATTTTACTTTTAGATATTATCTTTCCGTAGAAGTTCCATTACTGCAGTCCTAGATCTTCTGCTGGGTAATTCTTATTATAAATAGTTGACATAAGGAAATTCACTGTAGAAAATAAAAAGAATCACGTTTACCTCATTCACTTGGACTTACTTACTTTGGCAGCGTGCATATTTTTACTTTTAGTCATTTAATGCCGAAGAAGCATTTTCAAAATTCGAGTTATTAAAAAAATAAAAGAGACAGCAGGATAACGTTATAACGTGCAGTTTTCAAGAATCTAAGATTCGAAGTTGAAATAAAAAATTAAAAATCTACTAGTCTAAGGTATATTTTACCTCGACTGCAATAAGAGAATGAGAGAGGAATTCCTATATTTATATGCAGGATTTTTTGGAATGAAAGCCGAATGGAAGTTTGGATTGTGGATGGTAAAGGAAGGGAGCTTGGTAACGATGCCTTTATAAAAGCTGCCTTGTTATCGCAACGAAGGAAGTCGGCATTCCTAAGCTGAGGGTTAGAAAATCGATCGAACATGCATCAAATGTTCAATTAGTTGGATTAAAAAGGAAAGCAAATTATTTCTATAAAAATTCTTCAAATACGTTCCAGCATATTTTCGAAACTCATGTAAATTAGGAATTTATGGAAGTTTAAATCAAAAGCCTATATAAAATCCAACGCTGCTTCCCAAGTTTGAAAATTTATCGCTATATTTTAATAAAATAACTACAAATATATATAAAATAACTATATGAGGCTATTGTGCAATTTAAGAGATCAAAAGAATAAAAAATCTCCTTCGCGTAGTGGTTGCTCGTTAAATAATTCTTTACAGGAATGTGTGAAAGAAAAACCTTAAGCCGTATTTTGTAAGTGACGGTGGTATATACAACAAATTCCCTTCTATTTCTTTTCCCTCTCTTCTTTCCGCTCCTTATTTCCCTCTCCACCCAAACGTATCTATCCGTAAAAGAATTCAAAACAGCACACCTATGCGGATCGAAGAGGAAAACGCCCCAAATAACGTCAAAAGCGGCCCAAGTACAAGACACAAAACAAAATGAACAAGATAAAATGTACCGCACGTGTGGGGCTAATGTAAACGGGTAAACCTGTGATGTGTCAATGGAATAAAAATTCAACGCAATGCGTGTATGTCAAGTTAAAAGGGGATAAAAATGCACATAAAACCAGATCACAGGCACAACCTTTGTTTTAAAAGTAAAAGAATAAATCCCGATTCTAAGAAACCAAAGGACAAATACAAAATTGACAAAAACAATGTGTTTTTGCAAAAGTGTAAATAACGACCAAAAATTGAAAATTAAAAACAAGTCCTGAGCCACTCACCACTTACAAAAAACACCTACTAGTAAATACCTATTTCGATAACCATGTTGTCATCATCAGTAGATAGTGAACAAAGTGGAGTTTTTCTTTCACATTTCATATCAGCCGTGTCTCCTATATTCATATACTTTACAGGAAGTTTTCTGAGGGAACAAGTAAAATTAAGCATACAAAAGATTTTTTTCATTATCTATATTTCGTCTTCCACGGATTAAAATANACTTTACAGGAAGTTTTCTGAGGGAACAAGTAAAATTAAGCATACAAAAGATTTTTTTCATTATCTATATTTCGTCTTCCACGGATTAAAATAAGTAGTTAGGCTTGGGAAAGGAGGGGACATATCAGAAGAGTATTAATGAATACTACTAACATTATCACTTACTAACAAATACCACCACCACTCTCAACCTCCTACTTCCATCTGCTTTACTTTAAAATTCCTCGAAAGCATTTCTGTCTTATACCACAGAGTAAATGATTTTTTTTCGTTTTCCTTTCTAATGTAAACAATGAGATACTTGGGTTCCCAAGGAGAAACGAGCATGAAAAATGTCTGACGAGACCGGGACTCGAACCTGGGTCTCCATCAGACTTTTTTCACGTCCGTTTCTTCTTGACTTGACTTTACTTGTTGTTTATTTATGCTGGGCCAGATGAAGCCGAGTGGCCCCCTCTTCCCCTGGCCCAGCGCTCTCTCTAAAGGTCAAGTACAAAAAATACATCTATGGAATTTGTACATAGGTAAAAGTAATCACACTCATTACATGTATCACTCACACTCACTGCCACCCACACACACGTGTTTTAGATAAATATAAGTACACACATATACACATACATATGTACATACATACACATATATATACATTCTTGGGAATGTTCCTAGGTGCACGCTTTTACGTGCAACTTTCATTGCAATTTTCATTTAGATTTCATTCAATTTCGAGCAGTTTTCATTGAGATACTTACGCATTCGAAGCCTGACATATGCCCTTTAAAATTTATTAAAGGGATCCGCATGTATGTGAGCTTGCCCTTAACGGCTTAAATTAAACCTTAAAGGATGCCGCTTGTTATTCAGGGGAAAAGAATCGCACAGGAAGTGAAATTAATTTCATTCATAATCTTTTATAAGTAATAAGAAAGCCTCCATTCAATCTTTTACCTACCTAAATTACGCTAAAAACTTTAAATTAATAAAATTTACTTCACGAGTCTTCTATGGCAGCAGCCTTCGTTGAAATTTACGTTAATGGAAATAATGAATGGAAGGAATAAGGTCTGGAAAAGAGGAAGTGATGAAGAAGGATAAATAAATGGCTAAAGAGAATGTTTAGAAATGGGGTTTTCTTATGATTATGTGATTTAAAGTCCACAGTTACGATAGATTCATTAGAAGATAGAAGATTTAAATAGAGGATACATTTACTAAATAAGTTCAGAGAAAGAAGTTATATCGGCTACACTGACGTTGTAGCCGATATATCGCGTTCCGATACTGCGAGAAAGAACAGGAAAATAGATGCTAGAACGAATCGATTCAAGAATTCATTCTTTCGGCAAACGATGTACGAATGTAATCGATTAGGGAAGTAGAGTTACGGTGCATGCACCCCCTACCACATTCTGAAAGACGGCTTGTAGGGTATTTACATTGACAAATATGAATTGACCTATGTTTGACCTCGAAAAAGATTTTTGAGCATAGCGAGAGAGAGATACAAAAATAAGATTAAAGAATTAGGCCATCTCCTTATTAACCTAGTGAATGACAACCCAGGAGGGTGAACAACGTAAGAATTGAATGCAAGGCAGGAATGGGAAGTATGATGAAATGCAGAACTAGGAGTTGGACATATTTCTTTACGCTGTGTAAACGGAAAATCCTAAACTGGATTCGGAGTTCTCAGTGGGATTAATGATAGTATAATTTTTAAGATTGGAAAAGAACGAAGCCTCCAAAGCTGCGTGTATTTTAAAGCGAAAATGCTTTACTCATTTGAAACTCTCGTAACCAGATTGCATCTAAGGATTGGAGCTTGAGATATGCCAGATTCGTTAACTACAAGGATGGATACTTAGAATTAGTTTCCGTAAATGTCATACATAGAAGTAAAAAATCATAAATGAAATGAATATGTGTAATAATATTTTTTAGCTTATAATATTAACTCATCCAATTTTAGGATCTTTTCTAGGTAGCTTGGTAGAGCTTAATGGAAAATTTAGATAGAAAGAGGGGGAAATGGATTAGAGTATTTGCGTGCATTGAATTTCTACTATGCTGAAACCCCCAGGAAAACTATTTTCATTTCTGTAAAGGCCCGGGTTCGAACCCAGGAGCACAAAATACGTTTCCATAAGAGATGTACGTAAATTACGTTTTCATGACTTGCAGAGGTCGTTTCTTTTACAAAATTAAATTAGAAACAATGGTCCTACGAAATTGAGACAAGTGTCACAAGAAAGGAAAATAATCATAGAATCTTATTTTAGTCGTGAATCATTCATATAAATTCGAAATTGCGAGAACTTTGATAAAATAGACGTAAATTTCGTAAAATGTTTCGGAAATAAACAACCCATCCCTTTGACGACCAAGGCAATTGTTGAACATTGATTTCATGAGTTATCCCATATAAATGCACGGGGATAATCAGTTAGTATACTTTTCCATAAGAAATGTACGTAAAATAGGTTTTCGTTACCTGCAGAGGTTGTTTCTTTTACAAAATTAAATTAGAAACAATGGTCCTACGAAATTGAGACAAGTGTCACAAGAAAGGAAAATAATCATAGAATCTTATTTTAGTCGTGAATCATTCATACAAATTCGAAATTGCTAGAACTTTGATAAGATACATGGAAAATTCTTTAACTTTTTGGGAAATAAACAACCAGTCCCTTTGACGACCAAGGCAATTGTTGAATGTTGTTTCATGAATTATCCCATATAAGTACACGGGGATAACCAGTTCTTATATTTTTCTGTAAGAAATGTACTTAAAGTAGGCTTTCATGACTTGAAAACAGTAGAATAAACATTATAAATAATGGTAAGAAATATAAGTCATTATGCTCTTACGGCAGAATGTTTTTGTGCTTAGAAGGACCAGATATATACGATAATAGATCATTTTAAAACTAAATAAAGTCCCGTTTACGAAGGGGCGTTTACTAGTATAACATAATTTATAGCTTGTTTCGATAAATTAGATTAAACAAGTTATTCATCAGTTCTAATACTGTACGTTCTGTTGTTAAATCGAAAAATCCGATTTGATATTAGATTCTTAATCTAATGAACATTTTCAGTTGGATTCAGTAGTAATGTATCTATCCTGTTTAGAGGTTTTCCGAATTCGTCAAGAATACATTTAGAAATGGGATTGGTGAATATTAGGATGTAAGGATTTTTTATCATTTCTATGAAGTGTTGTTCGGTTTTATTACAGACAAATATCGTTTGTAAACAGTGAGAGAGATTTATTTCGCTTATTTTGCAGCCATACGACGGCTACTAACAATTCTGAGGACAATTCTTATTTTTATACAGGTAGATACAATTTTTACCATTTTTAAGTAGCAAATTCAGCAAACAAAAAGAAGAGAGAGAAACGTGCAAAAATGCACTAATTAGAGAAAGTGGGGATTCCCACCTAGATTTTAAATCTCAGCTGATTTTGAAATTAACTATAGAACACGTAACTCTTCCTTTTCTCCAAATGTTACAATCTCTCTAGACTCGTTCTGATCAGCTAACTCTTTTCATCTAGGCTTCTATCAAATTTTCTCTCTCTCCTCCTCCTTTCAACCTTCAGTCCATTTCCATCCCTTTAACCGTCTTCAGACATTAAACGATGACCGCGAGGGTCTCTTGTGAGAAAGGCCAGAGGCCGTATCTTGAAATTACGGCCCAACCAACCCTTTGCTGTGATCGGGTTAGGGAAGTGAAGGGGGCGTGGCAGGAAGGGAAGCGTGGGAGGGGATGCACGTCTTTGAGATGTACAGCCGAGAAGGCGAAGCTTTTCCCTCTATGACCTTTGCGGAAGGAATTGATCATAATGTGCGTACAAAAGGTTTTACCTTGTAGGGGTGTCCAAGCATTTACCTCCTGTGACCCGCATTATCTTGTGTTAAGGCTTCGCAGGCAGCAGATAATGTGGTTCGCTGTGTTTTTAGCAATAATACAAGATCTGGGTTCGAGTCTCGGTTCTGTCAGATTTTATTCATGTCCATTCCTTGGGAACTTTCCTAAATGTAAAACGTGCGAATTCACCAAACTCCCTTTTTATTCTGTTATCCTCAACTGGTAAACGCCCCTGTTAAGGATGACGGAACTAACTTACTTTAAATATATATCTGTTATTGTATATATCTGGTCCCCCTTTACCTAAAAGCGTCAATTGTTGTTCTTTGATAATATAACTATGGCCAGTATAGGGTTTGATTGGTGAGGATAAATTTGGTATAAATTTGCCCGTAATTAAAAGTATGAAGTACTATTTTGTCAATTATCATTATAAGGTGAACACCCATAATATTTTTATATTGCCCTCTCTATTTAAATTCTGCCGTTAGTTCCTATCATTAATTCTTTATGGACGTATAATCCCCGTGTATTCGTATGCGATAATGCATTAGCTCGAATTAAACAATCGCTTAGGTCGCCAAGAAATACCACAGAAATTAATGAGGGAATATTTCTGGTGTAGCTAGTGAGATAAATATATTTCTATTGTACGTACACGTACGTTGAAAATAGTTTATACTGAATTTCTATGAGTTTTTCTTGACTCCAAAACTATTTATATTACGATTAAAGGACATCTAACAATTTTGAATTTCATTTTGCATTTCATTATTTAATTAATTTCAGTTTTGTTTTTGCATACACTTCTTTGCCTAGGTCAAGTCAAGGATGAACCTGAAAAACATAATTTGCTATATCATTAACGGAGTTTTTGATAATTTTGTGAAACATTTAAGTTTTCAACTGCTGACTATTTTAGTTAGCATAATTCCTCATAATTTAATTTCCTCTCGAAACCAATTTTTAGTTAGCTTCTAAATCGTTCCAGCACAGGCAATCGACAACCCCTTGAAAGGCTTCGAAAGGCTGGTAACTCTCGAAAGTAGGAACTTCTAATTTTTCAAGAAGGAAAGCTTTTGACCCAAACAGAAAGATAAACTGGAAAAATGAATATTTTGAAGTCGAGTCATTAGTTCTTTGGAATATTTGAATTTATTCAGACAAAGTAAGGTTTAATAAACTTATTCCTTTGGTCGGATATTTCCAGAAGAATATGAGCTCTGGTCTGATTCCATGCTTCTGCAAACTTTCCGCTCATAGGGAAGACGAGAATTTTCCCCTCGCGGAGTTTAAAACTAAGACGATTTTCCTGGAATGGAATTGAAGAAAAACGTGAGAAGATTATTATGTTCCCCTTGCCGAAATATGGCGGTACGGCGCACCGAAATAAGGAAAAATGGAAATTCGAATCCCAAGTTTTAATCATTTTAAGCCTGCCGGAAAGGAATGAAGTTTTAATAGAACTTAATTTAAGTTCCTTTGTCCATCGCGTAAAGGTTCTCGCGAAGAAAAAATTGTCTCGTTGATAACTTTGGAAATCTACCAGATTCGGAACACAGTCTATAATTCTAAAATCCGGAAAATGCGGTAACAATAATTAGGGACCCAGAAGCATATGTGACCAAGTTTTGGAACCGGAAAAAATTAAATTGATATTCGTCTTCGTATACATCACTTACAACTTCATAGTTCTTTTTTACGTGTATTTTCAAAACTTTTATTGAAAATTTGCGAGTTTTCGATCCTCAATAATCAATATCAATCCTCGTATTATCATTGTATTAGATTCTTTCACTGAACTTAAGCGATATGAAATAACTGCCCTATCATAAAAGCAGCGTTTTCATTGGCAAAATTGCGTATTTTTTATTGCCCAAGAGATCAAAACTGATCATTTGCCCTTTTAGGAGTTGATGAATGAAATAGTTATTTGATGCAACTTTATGGGTCTTTTTTTATTTCTTTCTGGCAAAAATGATACATTTCCAGGTTACCCCGGAATTTTTATTCTCAGGATTGATAAGAATACAGTTAGGAGCAATAATAATTTAAAATCAATCACAAAAGCAGCTGCCAAAATAAAAAAAAAACAATTCACTGTTCCCATGGGGATATCAATGCCTATTATTTTCATGGCTATTATTTTCGGCATCGAAACAAAAAGACGAATAAAAATAATGTTTCTAGGCTACAGAAATTCCTCTCTCAGGAAAGTGATTTCCTCTTTCATACCGGGGTGAGCTGACTGTTAAAGCGCCTTCGCAAAACACATTTAAGTTATAAATAATGATTCACGAGGAAAGTGGCAATCAAGAGGGCCGAAAGACGTGGTAAAAGCCGCGAGGAACAGACGCTATAAAAATACATCACCGAAACTTCTCATGCATTCCTTTTCTGGGGGTGAAGTTGTATTAACATAAAAGAGGTCCATGGGGCCGAAACATTCCCAATCGTAAAAATCCTCGGCCCTTCCCTTTTCAAACTCCGGTGTGGGAAGGTTAAAACGCGGGAAGGAACCAAAAAGTAGTTATGAAGCGTTAATAGCAGTAGAGGGGAAAGTTGACTCGTAACTGCAGGTGAGATGGGGTGGAAGATGCGAGTTGTTAAAGGAGAATCGGCAAAGGGTAGGAGTATCCAAGGTTTCAAACCCTTTTAGTCGTGTTAGCTCCTAAAAGTCTTCGCATACCGTTATTACAATCAGTGCAGTGCACTTTTCCAATCAAGGCAGTGCTTTGAAATCTTAACAGTAAGTAAAAACTTAAGTTTGATCATGCTATTACAGTAGAATTTTAATTGAGTAGACTAAATAAAAAGATCAGGACTTCGTATTTTCCACAACTAATCTTTTAATGTGACCGGTTTCGGCCATACAGCCATCATCATGTACATTATCAGAGATACTGAGAGAATTTATAGTGGGACACTCAGTTTTGCAGGTTAGGTAAAGAGTGGGGAGGGGTTGGTAAAGGTGATTTCGTTTGTTAAATTAAGCGGAGCTGACACAATTTGTTTGATATCCAAGCAATCCAACTTATTTCCTTTGGATTGCCTGTGTATAAGTTCAGGTACAAAGCAGCTGGTATGACAGCTCTCTAGGAGGTGGTTGGGAAGGGAAAGAGAAGTTGGAGGAAGAATTCCTCAGCAGATAGCACCGTAGCCACTTTCAAGCTGCGTCCCGTCTGCCCGAGATAAGACGCAAAACAATGATCACAAATGAGCTTGTAAAATCCGGACAGGTAACCAATGTCCCTTTTGTCTTTAACCCAAAATTAGCCCCCAATGTCCCTTAAACCCCTTCCCATTTAACCCCCAATATCCCTTTTGTCTTTAATCACGTTGAGTTGAGTAGGTTTAACTATTGATTTGTAGGCTGTAATCGAAATTCGCTTCTGTCCACTTCAGTCAGCAAGCTTCAAGATTGCAAATGAAATGAAAATTATGGAAAGAATTACCTATTTGGCTGCACATAATTGCTTGCGGGACAGAGGGTTAGATGACGCATGCTCGAAATGCTGCCATTGAATGAGTTTGTTTTGAGTACATTTTAGGAACTTAAACGTTAAATAACGTCACTTAAAAATCAAACGTGATCTTTAAATTATTAATTTCCTCATTGAGTCAAATTACATATTTCTTCTATTTAGACATTATCACTATCGAGGACTTAGTTAACTAACGATTATGAAAACTATGATTTTTAAGTAAAATTTGTTTCCATTGCTCCAATTCTTTAATTGGGTCGAGCGCTGATAACCATGATTAGGAATTACGACGAATTTCTGTTTCGGCGCTAATTTAAGTACTACTTGTCCTTCGTGGCACTGACGTGTATCGGATGAACCGGGATCGAACGGGGCCTACTTATATTAGAGGAGGGCGCGTTGGTAATTAGGCTATTATTGTGCCTTGATCATGCGTTTCATTTTATACGCATTAAAAATACATAGGGGAATGGGGAACTTTGACCTTTTTCCATGCGATGAAGAGGAAGAAGTGAAGCTCAAAGCAGTGGAAGCCAAGGAGAGATTGCTCTTGTTAGGAAAGAGAGCTACACACTTAAAGGAGAAACTAAAAATGAAGGATCGGTATAAGGAAAAGGGAAGGCATGATTGGTAAGTTGATAGACGTCTCATGGCAACTGGGCGGATCGCTGTGGGGCGGTGGAAGTGCATACATCTTCCCTAGAGGTTTGTGATTAGAGTGGAAAGCTTTCCATCCACTCGGTCTTCTCCTCCCTCCATTTTTGCCTAATTAAATGATTGAAAAGCCTCTTCTCTCGCATAATTAATTCCGAGATGAATTATCTCTCCTAGGATTTCCGAGTCGGTGACCTGCTGCCCCTGACTTAGCATCGGAGTCATTTGTTCCTCGAGCTTTCTCCTCATTCCTGAGCGGTGGTGTTTTGATGCTTCGTAACACTCAATTCCTACCCGTAATAATCCAGTCAAGCCTTCCTTCAGCCAGGGTCCTGAATTTTAGACTTTTTTCGAGTACTCTCGTTCAGTGAAAACCTAGCGAGAAATTTCTCCGGCCATGGTCTGATTGGTTTCCACAGAGAATAAATGAAACTGAAGCATTTTTTTCTTCATGTATATATAACCGTCTGTTGAACTGTTGCTTTCGAGTTAGAAAGAGATGATGGGCATACGTCCCATCTCTGTGGAATAGTTTCACTCCTTGCGTTGTTTTCACGGAGTCGCGATTCTAGGCTTGTTTCTACAAATGAATTCATTAAACTGACAATGAGAGAATTGCGCTGGAGAAATTGCTAATCTAAGAATGAGGGTGTCCAAACGTTCGCCTCCATTGGGCCGTAAAGACTTCGTTAGCCGCAGATAATTTCAAGTCTAATATTTTTAAATATTGGTCATTCTTCTGTGATCGTTACTCATTATTACTATTATTATAACGATACTTGAGACCTATGCCTCAAGTATCTATCCCTACCTCTCCTGCCACACACCGAAAGAGATTGGTGTACAGACTTGCAGGGATGTAGCTGTAGATTATTTAAGCCCGGTGTTCTTTCACATCTTCCCCATCCTTAAAAACGTGTTTCATTTCACAGGAAAACGTTTATCTTTCCATACGAAGGCTTTTATTCTTTCCTCAATTAACTTCTCTTCGCCTTCTTATTCACCACATTCAGAGAACTCCTCTTCGGTCTTAAATTCCCTTCATCACCATTAACCAATATCAGTCTAACTAACCGATTACGTTTCGCGAATGTAAAATGTTGCTGTGGAAGAAATAAAGTAACTATTCTAAGCTAATGCACTATCATGAGTTCCGTTTACATCAGCACATATCCTCCTTTGGTGGTGTGACAGGAGGCTCATGAACTGTGCATTGTACTTCCCTAATCGGTTACTTTTGTCTATCGTTTGCCAAAAAGGGAAATTTTGAAACGACATTTACTTCCTTGATTTTTCTTGTGTCTGATTGGCTCATGGGGGCCAGTAATGTCTGTATCGCATTCCAATAGCTGAATATTTCTGACTTTAATGAGAAAATTCAGCACAAGGTTAAATATTTTTTCTTTAAAATATTCACGTCCTATGTTCTGAAATATCTGAGCAACGCTTACTGATTTGTCACAATTATTTTTGGTTAAAATGATTGCCTTTTGCTGTACTTTTCCTAATTTTCAATGCAAAGTTTGTGATACACTGCATGCATTCTCAGGTTGGGTTCAAGTGGGCTCAGTAACTACGTTCGTGGACTTGAACCCATTCTTACGACGAATACCCGTGGAAACCTTATTTCTTTCAGTTCTCATAATTATTTTAGTCCTCGAATGTTTCATAATTTAAAGCAAAATGTCATAAACAACAGAGATTAAATGACAGCACAATCTTGATTTCCTCAGCATTTCGAATATATAATTATCATCTTTAATCATCACACAAAGCAAGTGTCAGATCCTCCGTGTGCGTCATGTCGCAAGTTGACGCGACATCGTTTTCGTGTTTTCAGTCCCGTCATCACGCCGACTCGAGATTCCATTCTTTCGCTTATAAGAACAATTTCATCTCCCATTCGTATCCCCTCTTGAGGCGAAATAAGGCGACGTGGGCAGTTAACGCGCTATGGCGATGGACGGCCTGTCTACCTTCCCGTTCCTTTCTTTGGTGAAAATTCCTTTGACTCACCTTGCAACTTAATTGCAACTGGGAGGCCGTCCCAGTTGGACAAGTTTCTGCCTTCGGAGATACGGGATTCCTTTGCAAAATGAGGTGTTTGCATATGAGACGAGATAATGGAAATACAATCAAGGTTTGCGGACAAACTGCCTAAGGAAGATATCCGTACTTTGGAAATAGTTTTCTTGTTGGTTTGCTTTCTTCGTTTCGGACTTCTTCTCAATCCCTCGACTGAAAAGTTTTTTCTCGGTGTAATTAACATCTGTTTCGTTTCAGATGGAATACGCATTCTCGTATTTTCATGATCAACAATATTCTCATTAATAGAAATTTACTTTATTATTTAATTTATAACCAATTTTTAATTAATTTATTAATTTTAGTTAATTTATCTAATCAGTTATTTATCTTATTACTGATTTT
>KZ308683.1:460095-483143 GCA_000376725.2 Ladona fulva | reverse complement strand
GATTCATAATTATCATAATATTTATATTATTTTTAATAATCTAATTATTCACGATATTTGTAATCGATAAAATTAAGATGATTTCCATTTTGAAGTCTATTTATACGGAATTATTTATTTGTGGTTTAATTTTTTACCATTTAAAAAACTCCATGGAGTTGTACAACTTCTCTTTTGAGTAGCGGCTCTCCATAGAAAAATTAATTTGGAAAACGTAGCAATAGTTCATTTTTAAAAGTTTATTGTTAAGAAGACTTCACATTTCATTTTAGTTTTATGCAAGAGTTCATTAAGTATGAACTCTTGCATTATATCTAAGAACATCAATCGGAATTTGTTTGTTTCTTGGCCTTCTTTTGTTAAATATTTGTATCTAAAATAGATTTATGTACTTATAGTTATGCTAAATATTCATGAGTAACATAGTAATCCCAAAGGTCTACGTACTTAAGTGTTAAAATTCTGGCATATATTAGTTTTGTTGTACCACCATTTCTCTCAATATGTATTCACTTTCATTATATGCATGTATATTTTACAATTTTCACAATTTTCAACCGAGAGGCTATTAAAATCTACGAAGGTGGCCGTAATATTGTGAAAATTCATGATATTACACAGTTATTTACTTTTTTCACAGCAATTAATTATGGAGCTACCGGTTTCGGCTACATAACCATTGTCAGGTTCACAGAACACTGTTACGTTATCTTTCTCTAAGGATGTTTTTGTTACTACATGCATTACTTTGGATTTTTTACAATTTATCATGATCTTATTATCATGAGACCATCTTAGCACCCTCTCAAAGTCATTGTTTAAAATGCAATTAGCCTCAGAAAAGTATGTGTGTGCGCTCATTAACAGAGCATCATCAGCATAAAGTATTAATTTACTATTTTGAATAACAGAAAATAGATCGTTAAAAAAAATTATAAATAAGATAGGACCCAAAATAGAATCCTGCGGTACTCCTGTGGTAGTAGTGAATATGTCACTAAATGTTTCATTGTTTAGCTTTACCATAATATTCCTATTTATTAGATAGCTTCTGAACCACTCTAAAATGGGGCCTCTTACACCAATGTTAAATAGTTTCTTTAAGAGAAGGTTAACATCAACACAATCAAACGCTTTACGGAAGTCTATAAAAGCTACCAAGACATTAATTCTATTATCAAGATTATGATATAAAAAGTCAGACAGTTTTTGTAAGACTTGTTTTGTACCCTTATTCTTTTGAAATCCATACTGATAAGAGGATATGATGCTATATTTTGATAAGTAGCTCAGAAGGATGTCAGCTATATGTCTCTCCATTATTTTATTGATTGAAGATTGGATTGAGATTTAAATTTAACCAAAATAATAATCATGAATAAAACAGCATGAGATACCTGAGAAATATTTGACACAATGAGAAATACTCACAAAAAGCAGTACTTTGGTAAAATTGGAATCACTTGCCATTTTTCAGCACCATCGAACAAGCAGTATTGGATATCTGAGGCTGTAAACACTTTTTCATTTGGTATCGATTCATATTTAGTATTACTACTCTGCTCACGTTTCTCTCCCGGAGGTATTTGCTTTCCCTCTCTCTCTCGAATGCAATATCTATCATCTCCCAATACTTTCTTTCGCCAGCTGTTATCCTTATTTTTCTATGTGTTCTGCATTCCGTCTTGTCAATATCCTTCTCTTTCGTTCTGTATTCCCTTATTTTGTCGATTCTCTTTGAGTTATCTGCGTAAATAAGAACGATGTTGCATTGCGAAGTCGGTTATGTTCCTTTTCAAATAAAAATACGACCACTGTTTTACGACCATCATTCCCTCGTTGATTCAGGTCACCATCATAGTTTTTCCAACGGTTTATTCTAAAACTTTCTTTCTTTTGAATTTTCCTTTCTCTTCTTCCATTCAACTCTTCCTCCCACGTTCTCTACTAACTAAAATTCAACACGTGCAGCAAAAGAGCAAGGTAAGGAAAATATTGAGTTCAGTTTTATGGCTCTGAACCGTCGACTCACGCAAGGCTTTTGGGAGACAAAAAGAGGCGAAACTTTCTATATATTCTCCACAGAAGGAGTCGACAAAAAAATGATTTTTCCCAGATGTGATTTAGGTTCAATGCCTTTGCCATCTTGCAGAAAGGGTGCGAGATAGAGTTGGTGAACGTGGGTGTTTCTTCACGGGTTATTTTCCGAGACCTCCTCTCGCTTGTATCCGTACGAAGAAAGGATGAAAATCTTTAGAATACAAGATAAATTAAAAGGCTTTCAAGTACTTTTCAGGAGATGTTTTCGTTGAAATTTTCTTACTTTAATCGGGTTCTCTTGAGGAAGTGTTTAAGTGAGTTTATTTGATTCATTCTCTTCTAAAGAAAAGAAAAAAAAAGATGAGTCATACTGAACTGGTGGAGTGGTTAGTGAGCAAGCGAATCATCTCTAAGGTCCCGGGTTCATGTCCTGGCAGATAGAATTTTTCCGGTCAGGTAATAGTTGTTTGTTTCTGTCGATAATGATAATTACTATTTTAATTGATGTAAGGAGCAATTGAAAAAGCTTATTTATAAATAAGAGCCTAAGGCTCTAATCTAAGATCTAACTAAATGTTATGTAGTTGGAGACTTCCTCTTTCCATTAAAGTTTATCTTTAATTGTGTATAAGGTGAATTTTGGTCTTAAGAGACCACTCAATTACAACTAACCTTTTCTCAAGACACGAACGAAAACAACCATGCCCTAACCAGGGTTCGAACCCGGGACCACGGCGTTGCTAGGCTAACCACTACGCCATGGCCGGCTATATTGTGAGTAATTGTTATGTATATAAAAATTATTTTAATCCAAAATAATTACTTAACGGTGTGTTAATAACTTAGCTTCATTGTCGTTGTGGCTAATTAAGCACCTCTCTCGCAGTTTTACCTTTTGCCGAACATTTCAGAGAAGCGGATTCGTATTAGTTGAGCCAGCTTTCTGTGACGAAATGCAAATCGAGACGATTAGAAAAAGAAAATTGAATAATTTTCTTAAATGACTAAAGAGTGCATTAAACCTAACAGAGTTTAACATGGCCCATGCAACTGAAATTAGAGCATCAAATGTTTTATAATATTCAACTTCTTTGACAAGTAATTTTTCTCGGCATTTCTTATTTGTTTATGATAATGGGCATTATTTACGTATGATCCAGTTTTATTACACTAATCTGTTAGATTTTATACTATTTCTAAAAACTTCTCTTGTATTGATTAGAATTCATTTTCTTCTCTAGGGAGAGAATTTCAATATCAAATAAAACCCTTCCGTTACGGTCATGTAGTCCCGGGACAAATTTCAGTCCCGTGTCCGGAAGCTATTTTGGAATTCTTCTCGGCAACATTTCTTTTTGATTCTCCCATTGATATATTTTGACTTTTTATCAATCCTTTTAGAAATTATGTAAAAGATAAACCTGTTCGGGTATTGTGATTTTCTCTCAGAGTCTTGTTGTCTTAAATTCTACGAGAGCTGCTCATGGAAGTCATAAAATTAAGAAAGTAATCATAATAATTCATCTTTACGGGCAGCATAGCTGCGTCTATTCCGTTAGTGATATCTGCCGACTTTTAATTTCAAATAGTTAAAATTGAATTCTTACTAGATCATTGATATATCAGCAATGTTTTGAGAGGAGAATCATAGTTTAAGTTATAAATATGCATTCTGTAAGTATAAATATATATGATATTTATACGTAGTATATCTACAGCGTATAAGGTGCGTTCAAGTTCTAAGATTCCCCAATATTTCTCTGGAAAAATTACACGCCACTGAAAGTTTAAATTTCTATTACTTTCCGACGTAATCTCCTTAAAGGCACATTGTTCACAACGTCGCACAGTGGGCTAGAATCGAAAAGCGATTTTCCAATGTGCAAAATACTCCCCTAAAGAGGTGTTCTCAGCAGCCATGGAATTACTGTGACGACGCGCAGTGGACAGCAATCGAAAAAAGCTGGCCAAAAGTAAGATAATGGTTTCTTTTTGAGTGCGGACTTTGAACCCTCGCACGTACACTCTTGAATAAATTCTGCATTCAGCTACCAAAGTCATCCACAATGGTTTATACGCATTAAAACTATACAGAGGGTTAAATTTAACCAACTTTTTTCGATCTTTGCGAAATTCTTCAACTTCAAGGCGATGCTGAGCCCAAATGAGGAAAATTATCGGGTGAAATATAATCCTATCTTATTAACCTATTTTATATCCATCATAAAAGTCGATTCTAATGACTACTGTTGAATATTCTCATACTTAATGTAACAAAATGGCGGACCCATACTTTACAGAAAATTTTTACCGAAAGGGGGAAAATATTAGAAATAGACATCGATAGACAAGGGTTATCACGATATTTTTACAACTTTCTAAATATGAATCTGTAACAAAATCTTGCGACGACTTGCGACGCCAACTGAGCACTTTCTGGTGCTGCTATGTATGTTATAATTTAAGAAATAGATTACAGAAACATGTAACTTCACCTAAGTTGAGATGAGCATCTTGATAGCCCTCAGAAATTTTAAGCATCAATGTTTAAGCATAAAAACGTATCGTAATTAATATAAAACTAGAGCAAATAGTTGGTCCCTTCGTAATCCTGTTGCGTATTCTAGGTTAAGGAAAATGAACCATATCCAATAGGAATAACTGTTTGAAACCTTCTTTCCGTGGTAAAAAGTGAAATCAAAGAAGGATGATGTTTTAGAATTATTTTCGTGAATACAAAACCTGAAATAATAGTTTTCATTTTTTAAAATACCCTATTTCAAAGGTGTAAGATACGAGTACATTACTCTATCTCCGTGAGCCATAATCTCCTTTTCTAGGGCGACAGAACTCGTTACTTCGGTTTCGCTTTAAAAATGCTAAATCTAGCATTTTTATCTATCTGTCTTTTGCAGTGATATCTGAGGTTCCGGACCCATCCTCTGAAAACCCAAGCCTCGTATCTAAATTGTAAAGAATGTATAGAAACATTTTTATTTGATTAAGAGAAATTATATAAGGATCTATAGAAATATTTTTATTTAATTAGGAGAAGAAAGAATCTCCGCGATGAATGCTAACATGATTGAACTGAGAAGACCGTAAATGTGTATTATTGCTGGAGAGACAAACCATGAGAAATCGTTCAAAAAAGGTTTCTGTTATTTGGTAAAACTATTTTAGGTTACAATACAGATCTCTTTCATAAACTTGTAAAACTGATAATTTTCTGGATTACCTTTAAGATATTGGAAACGGAAAGTGTAAATGAATGTCCTTCCAATTGCATATGGTTTAGATGCATATGTTTTCCATTCTGCCGCAGTAAACACCTCAAGGTCTGAAATGAGAGTGCAAACATAATTACTAAAAAATCTATCTGAGGCTAACGCAAAGTTTTGGGAACTAGGTCGATGTTCTTCATGTACAAGAATTCATAAGTATCATTCTATTTAAGGTGGATATTCAAGAAGCTCAGGTGAAATCATTTCAATTTCTAATGGAAATTGCTAGTCACTGCAAAAATTAATTTTCCTAAACACATTTTCGCGTGACGGAGCTTATCAGTTTTTTTTGTACGTGTAGCGCAAAGAATTAGCTTTCCAAATTGAGAACTTTTAACATGTTATATTTTTGAACAAAGCTCAAAAAAGCCGTCGTTTTCAGCAAACTAGCCGTTAGGAATTCCAACTAGCTGGAGTTCTCCGCGGCTGCACTGTGCAAGACTATCATTCTCAATGCTTACTTCGGCAAATACGGTACCATCTTCAGGAAATGAAAAGAACTGAGGATGGTGGGAGTGAGATGGGTTTTTTTTACCATTTCTGGGGTGACGTTAAGTAGGGAAAACAAAACAGAAGAAGGTATCGATTCCAGATCGCAAGGTTAGTTTTATTAATTTATGTCACATTGCATCTGCCGATTTGAAAGCCTTACGTTGATTCAAGTTACTATATTACATTTTTTTTAAGGTTTAAGTTATTAATTCAACATCATTGTTAACGTCATCACTATTTAAGAAGCAGAATCTTCAGTTGATCCGGTAGTACGAGATTCGTCCCGAATTAATTTATATTCCGGAGAGTAATTTGAATTGCCCAAATGTCTCTGGATAATGTATTAATTTCGCGCAACTTGCAGTATTGATAAAAGTACTGCGGATCTCTTTAATGCCTGGATTGTGTCCAACGTTTGATAACGAGCTGCCAGCCTGAATGAGATTTATTACGTGCAACATTAGAGAAAATTTGTGTTAAATATAACCGAACCTCATCTTTCTTAGTGGTTCTATATACGTCAGATACATAAAGGCAAAAAGAATTCAATTCATGTCTCTTGAATGTGGAATGTCCTACTTTAACCTTCTTTTCGGTCTACCCTATAATTTAAAATGTATGTTAATTTCATAGAATATAACTTACGTTATATGATGAAAATAAAATTATATTATTATATACATTTTTATAATTCATAAGGTCAATCCTTTATTTTTTTCTGAAGATCTCGATTGATATACTTCTAGTAACCAGACGTCCATAGTCAGGCGGGACCTCTCCTCGTTTGACATGATTCTTTTTCGACGTTTTGCATCATGCTTGAAGCCTGAATCCGTCCCGTCCTTCGTGAATATTGGATGCGAGCAAAACTGGCATATACATTCTACGAACGGCAGAGTAGATGTGTAAGAGAGGTGGCCTGAGGGTTGACGGAGGATTAGGACCAAAACCAATTCCCCTTGGGCATCTTGGCCGCAGGGGCGTTTCTAGATGGGATTTAGTTCCCGATGGGTCAACGTTCTGCCGCTTCAACATTCCGAACCCCATTTTCTTCCGTCACCTCCACGAGGAGGAGCCTAATCTCCGAGGACTGCGATGCCGTGGGCATTATGGGCGTATGAGAAACGGGTCACAGGCAGAAAGGATACGGGGCGAGGTAAATGGAGCTGCGTGCGGTACGGAGGCTGGAGGCTTATTTCACACTGGCTTTGAGGTTTCAGTTTCCGTTGTAACGATCATTTAGGTTGGGGAAACTGTGGCCTTCAGACCAAATCTGGCCTCTTCGGCTTTCCCTAAACAAATGCCCTTATGAAAGGAATGGAAATTGGTACATGGCTGTTAGTGATTTAGAGTTTTAAAACTCTCTATAAGCCGTCTTTCTGCAGATAGAACTTGCGCTTGGAAAGTTGCGGATTACCGATGACATCGTCTGATCTCTTTATGTCACTACAAGAAGGCGGGACATTTCTGGACCAATGCGGATAGTGGGACAGCCTACATCTGTCTGGCCACCCTATATATGCTGCAGTATCCAATAGATGTTTATTGTCCAGTCAAAGGGAACTTAGTTGACGATCTTTGTTAGCTACTCACCGTAAGTGTCGTATCGCTTTTGTTTGAGATCGAAGATTATTTTTCAAAAGAGAAATGTTTGACGAAAGCTGCACCGATTAGATGTTATCCCCTTCCCAATTCGTGTAATTAGAATCCTAATGATTTAATATAAATAAAAAATACTGTCAAAAATGAGTAGTTCAAGGCAATCACAAAAATTCTCTCCAGATTTATGAGCTTTATAGTTGAGGAAGTATCACGAGGGGATTTATTCCTTTAAAACTTAATTTCATTAATGCTAAAACTGTCCAAACAACAGTCAGCCCAGCGAAAGATTGGATCCGTGGGGTAAAAAAGGGACATGACTCTGTCGGGAAAGCCCCTTTATTAATTAACCAATTAAGAGGAGAGAAGAATCATATAAGATAAGCACTTTACATTCAACCTTCTGCTCACCTCTAAAAATAGTCTTCCCCATGAAAAATAAAGACCTGTGACGTCACAGGGGCTCACTTAGCATGGGTAGAGGAGTGAGTCACTAAAACGGAACTAAAAAGAGAGGAAAGGCTCCAGAATCGAGGGCGCTATGGATATTAATCTCATACCAATCTGACTAAAAAATCATAAAAGACTCGGCTTTGCGCCTCCTCCCGACGAATTTTCTGACTCCGAAGTCTCGCACCGTGAAGAAATTTTCGAAAGTGGGGGAAGCAGTTAATTATCTCCATCTGCAAATGGCGATCGGAGCAGCTTAAAAAAGTTCCACGTTTCAACTCTGAAAGGGTATTCTACTAAATGTAGAAGGTGGACTTCTTTACCTCAATGTACATCCGTGCCTCCTCATTATTTCAATGTTTGAAATTAAATAATCGCACTGGAGGGGATGAGAACAAAAGTTACTGCTGCAAAATGTATGACTTAACTCCACGTTTGATTACTTTAATATCAGACGTGGTGTAAAACATTTGCAAAAAGAAAAGTTCTTTTTTTAGCCTTTTGGCATATCCCTCTCTGCTTAAATCGGATGGGTGTGGCAGAGCTTTCTCGTCTTGGAGCGTTAATTAACGATTGAAAGTGATTTATTAATTGATTCTTCTTATAGAGATAAATATCTGCTACGGTTTAACTCCTTTCTCTCCCCACAGATAAAATGATAAAATTAACGCGCTTTATTGAGTGGAAAATCAATTCGGCTTGGATGGGTTTATATATTCAGGAAATGAAATTTAGACGGCACTCTTCTCAGAGGAGTCATGTAGTTTCTCCCTAAGAATGAATAATAAAAGACAGAGCTTCGAAGAATCTTCGTAATTGAAACAATAGTTATAGAGATAAATATCATATCATACTGGCTCAGAATAGCAATATGGTTTGCAATTTCGACTGAGGTGTAATTTGAACCATATTTGATTCCTGGAGAGGTCCATAACACAGTGTCTTGAAAAAATTTGGAAATATCTGAATGAATAGGATCCGTCATGGTATGGATAAACTGAACTCAATAAAGCGGTAGAGGCAATAAGTTGGTACGCTGTTTAGTGGAATTCCCATGCCACTTTGTTTATTTTTCATTGGTTAGAGCAGTGTTGCAAAACTATACTGGAATGTACATCCAATTAATATCAAGTTAGAATGAAATTCTAAATTACGAGTTATTACGAAATCTGACTCACGCTTATGTTTCTAGAAGGCAGAATTTGCATTAGATTCAAAAATTTTAAATTATATAATTCATTATATATTTTGGAAATCGACTGACTAAAGTTAAATAATTGCCCAGAATGCCTTACATGGCAAAATAAGATATTAACTCGAACCACTTTTATCTGATTCACATCAAGGGAGGGAATTTTACCGGTTTACAATTAAAATTTTTCCTTGCGTTTCGATCTTAAGCTAAGTGTTTGAATATTTTCATGACATAAAACATATTAAAAGAATGATTTACCTAGTAAGCTATCACAGGTTATTTTCGGGACGAACCAAACATACTTTTTAAGGAATAACGTTACATGTAGTACGCCGATTTCCATTCTGCTATGTATCTGTTACAGCAGCTGAAAATTGTTCAAAATATGATTATACATAAAGGAAATATAATTCTTACACTATCTCATTCGTATACTTTACTTTCGAATCAGTTTCGATTAATCACCTACCATTTCCTACTTCGCATACTTCTACTCTCATGACAAGAGCTCTTGATTTGTTTTCGAGCTCGCCAGCAATCGCTTTCCGAGAAATATATTGTTTTCAATTGCCACCGCACACATCACTCCCTCTCCAATCCATAATTTGACGATATTAGCTTAATGAGAGTTTTGTACGAACTTTTTCGATAGGATATTTGTGAGGGGAATTGCACCGTTCAGATAATACGCAATTTAAAACTCTGGATTAGCCTAAAAAGCGCAGCTAATAGTCAAAAACGCTCTTATTCGATTGTGGTATCTTCTTCAGTTGGCCAAAGTCTCTCATATTGGATTTCAATGGCGATATCGATAGGACAAGTTTTTTTTGTGAGATTCGTGGGGCATCATTGAATTGGAAACGTAAAATGACAACTCACCGCTTCCATAAGCAAATTGCAAAAAGATCTACATTCCGAAATTCTCGTTTGAACATCCTAATGTCAAAGCACTGACAAATCGAGATTTTCCGTAACTTTGGATTGCATTAATGGATAGGTGTCCTTTCGCTATCATTTTATCCTATATTTTAACGATTTAATTTTCATTTCCAAATTTTCAATGTCGTCGAATATCGCTTCCACCCAATTATTCGCTTTAAAATGGGAGAATGATATATTTGTATTCGATATCAATTCACCGCACTTCGTAGAAAGCCACCTATGATTAGAACTAAAACTTTTAATTTCACAAAAAACGTATTTTCTCTGATAATTTACAGCCCAAGTGCTCTTCGTGGATTAACTGTAAATTCTCGACGCAGATGAAAGAGATAACGGATAAAGGTTTGAATACGATTACAATCATCCTACCTGTTTCCATCAAAGTCTAAATTGCTTAACGATGGCTACAATGCTTTATATATTTGCATGATATTTTAGATACTCACGTAAATTGTTATCATGATTAATATATAACTATATTCTAATTAAATTAATACGTTTAGTCGGCGTTTCGCTCGATCGACATCATACATAGTTTGCTTCAATTTTGCTATTGTCTCTTCGCTTTATGTCTTAATCAAACGTTGACATTCCATTTGTTTCCCCATTTGGTCAGAAAAATGTCCATATCTTCAGCGTGTCGCATTCATTTCGCTCTAAACGTGATGGGAAACGCAACTAATGGATCAAAACAAAAGTTCATCGAATTTCAGCCGAAGCCGAGCGATGAGGATTCAGTTCGCGGAAGTTTTAGAGGGAATCGTGATCTGAAACCAACGCGGAAACAGCTCAAAACTATTGATTAATTACTTTATCTTCGCTGACATGCCTACTGATGAGCAAAATGTACGATTATTTCTTGTTTGCTGAGCTCCTGTTTTCATTTCCGATATTGCTCTCATCAGGGTTTGGAAGATTTTCCTAGATATGAATAACTCAAAATTGATATGAGAATTTCCGGAACAGTTGGAGGAAAATTGTCATCCTCTTCGGCTAAACATAATTGAAGCGAATTCTTGCTTCTCTGGTTAGTTTCACCAAGTTTAATAGCAGGTACCTCTTTCGATGGTGTTTCCTTTAAAGCGATAACATTTTAGTTTGATTTACGTACAATCAATGAAAGATGGACGAAGTATGTGTTTCTTCAGTGCCTGTGAAGCTCCTCTACTCGTTCTAATATTGCCTTCTTTGGAGTTCGGAAGCAATACAAAGAAATAAGTAACCCAAAATTGGTTGGAAAATTTCCCGTTCTACAATGTAACACAATGTTGCCTAACCGATAACTCTGAATAAGAAATATTTTTCAAAAGGGGAAAAAAGTAGGAGATTATTTTAGCTGATTTTCAAGCCATAAACTCCTAGCATGTTACATCTGTGAATGAATATTGTAGAGATCACTACAAGGTTCACATAGTAATAATGCATTGATCAGATAAATCCAAAGGATGAAGAAAATTTACTCAAACACGAAAAAGATGAGTCGTTTTATTTTGAATTCCGATTCGAGTCTGACAAGTCTTGGTTTCTGCTGTGGAATTTTTGATAAATTAATATCCAAATTTAATTCTCTCCCTCCGTGTTTATGAAACGTTGTGGCCTTCTTTCAATTAAGTCTATTCATCCTCGTGCGTATCTAAAAATAAATTTTTGGCGCTTTTAAGTCTCCCGAATAGTATTTTACTTTAGCTTTGCGAATTAGTATACAATTATAAATATAAACTTAGGAGATATTACGCATGGATACACGTATAATTAGCTTTATCCTCTGACCTTGCTTGCATCTCATATTTAAACTGTATGCACATAAATCTTAACGAAGCTATACATATCTTCATGATAACAATATTTCTAGTTATGCTTAACGTATTACAACATATTTTGAAATTGGACTTACTTTTCACTTTTTCTCATAAATCCTTGGTTTTAAAAACGTATTCAGAACTATTATTTTCACACGGATTTGGATTGCAAATCACATTGGAAAGGCCCTTTAAGGATCTCAATTCCTTTAATGACTAAAATTAAAGAAAATGACGAACCGTTAGATTCAGTTACGTAGCTTGATAGATATTTAGCACATCCTGTAACCATAAAATGACCATGAAATAATATCAGGCAAATGATCGGTTATGAAGAAGATGTTACTTTTATTTATGGCTAAGGTTTTATTTTTTCAGTCATTTTTTCCCCTTAATTTGACCCTTTCACGTCCTGATAATTGGAATTAAATGAACAATCTTTATTTTTTTTTCATTCATGAAATAAACTGAGCCAGCTGCCTTTCTTTTTTTGAGTTAATGTATGAGTCGTTTCACCATCACGGCTTCCGTAAAATTGGTATCGTAATTTCATTAAGAGCATGAAAGAGGGAGTGGAATTCATTCAGAAGGCTTGTTAATAATTTCATATCAATGACAGCGTGTATCACATAATGAATAACTGGTAGGATACATGGGATTTCATCTTATTATAGATATTTAGTCCCTAAATTCTTTTAATATCATTCGCTCCTTGCGATTCATAGTTAATAATTAGATCAAAGAATAAACGAATATAAGTGGGTCAGAAAAACCCTTCGGCTAAACTTACAGTCAGAAAATACCGGATCATTATTAAAGAGTATGATAATATAATGGACATGCTGCAATAGCATTGTATAACAATGGTAAAATAGTGGGAAATGTTCAGATTATAATTGATCGCTCTCAATCTCTCAATGGTTATGCGCGTGTATGGCGTGGTTGCCGACTTTCAGTTGATAATTTTGCGTTAAAGAATGCCTATTTGTGTCAACGGTCGGACATGTGTCTATTATTTTTGAGCAAGGAATATACCCTGCAAGTCTTGCGCGAATCCGTTTCTCATGATTAATTAACCTACTGTAGGTTGTACTAAATATAAACAATCTTTAAAGAGCTTCCTTCTAAAAGTTTTTCGCTAATTAATAATTATAAAAAGAATTTCACGGGAGACTTGTTAATTTTTTTCTCTCGAAGTGTTTATAACAAATTATAACATTTAATGTGCGAATAAATAATTTCACGGAAGACCTGCTGACTGTTTCTTTAATTTACTATTTAATTACCATCTGTATTTGCGACGGCGTATTAATAATGTAGCGCATTTACTGTCTCGGTCATGTAGATGTCGGTCAATCTAGCTGTCGGTCAAACGAGGAGTCGGTCAACCGAGGTGTCGGTCGAGTGAGCTTCGGTCAAGCGAGGGTCGGTCAAGTGAGTGTCGGTCAAACGAAGAGCTCCCGTTTCCCACAGAGGTGGTACTCCCCTCGTCTGTTTCGTCGGACTTTTTCACTCCCTATTTTCGTTTTTCAAGGAGCTTATGGAGCTTATCTTTGTGCAAAGTTAATTTCATTCCCTTTTCAAACTTACTTGTTATTGTGAGGCAAATGTTTTACTCTTAGAACATTAAAGTTTGCTTAATCTGGTGGATAAGTGGTTCCTAAAATGCCTTCTACTAGACTAAAATGTATGTAATAAGTAATTTCATTTCATAGTAAAAAAAACTTCCGAATCTTCTTAAAAATGGGTGCAGAACTTTTAATTCAACACATTTCCTGCAAGACCTTAGATATATCCAGAATTTTTGTTCCGACATTTCTTATTGTTTCAAGTAAAAGAGGGCTCTCGCACACTAACGAGAAAAATGCCCCGAGAAGGTCGTATTTCAGTATTTTTCGTATCGTATTCTTTTTTCTGGGAAATTCTTTGGGATCGTGGGATGGAGATGTTTGATGCTTTAGCGTAGCTTGCGCGAAGTAAAATTTTCTCAAAGAAAATCTGTTAATTTAGAACGAATTCGTCACCGAATTCATCATTTCCCTCTCCTGGGAAATTCTTAGGAGCGGCTGCTTGAAGGTCTGACAAGCTTGTGAGAAGGAATCTCTTGAGTTAGTCTCTGTTCTGTATATTCTCAAAATAAGGTTTGAAGACTTGAAAGCTAGAACTGGAGGCGGGTGTTTCGTAAACATTTTTCCTTTAAAAGGTTTTTTCGGTAAATGGTATATAATTCAGCAAAATTTGACCTTATGTAGAGTAAGCGTAGGTTTGAAATAGTTTTATGCTCCGCATTATTCAATATAGCTAAGAGAAGGCCAGAGATTATAATCTTTTTTTCCTTTAGTTACTGTTGGTTGGGTAGGAGTTTTGTACAAGTTCCTCCATTTCCATCTCTCCGTTACTCTTTCTCCTCTACCAAGATCTCCTTTTTTTGCTTTTTCTCTTGTTTCAATCCAAAAAGTCCTTTTTTATTACTTCCTATGACATAGGGTTAGGTGTTATGACATAGTTATGAAGAGACCAATTAGTCTCAATCTCTCTCTAAAATGAAGTCGTATTAATATTATTGTTCTCTATAACCATATTTGACTACTCAACTACCTTCTGTATGTCCCCTTCGACAATATCCTTCCATCTTATCCATGGACGTCCTCATGACTTCGTCCCAATGTCGCCTAAGAAAGAATTTACCTCTTAATATATTTTATGCAGCCATATGTACTGTAACCATATGTGTTAATGCCAATAATCTCTTTGCAAATAGTGTTCTTGCACTTTTAATCCTTTTAACATACTAAGCTTAGTTTGTCCACTGGGTTTACCATGCTGGGGTCTTCGGAGGACCCCACGGTTTTCCTTTTATTTCTTAAATGTTTGTTGCTGTAGATTGGGTTTCTGAAAGTTATAGATCCAAGCATATTTTGTTCAACAAATTTTTTATTTATTTTAATAGTAGTAAAAGTAAGCCAAAAATTACTTATACACTGTTACCAACTTCGAAGTCATACAAACGCGTTTAATAATAACAGTTTTACTATAAATTTCGTCTAGAGGTTCAATTTGTTTTTAAAGCTCGAGCTCGAACAGAGCGTATATTTAAGAAAAAGCTATGACGTGGTTGAGCAAGCGGAACTAGTAACGTAGTATACCAATCGGGGTCCTTCCAGGACCCCAAGGGAGCTTTTATATATCTATGTTTCTTTAAAAGAAATTTATAAAAGACTAATTATATTTTTTTACCTTAAACTGATGCGGGACTTATATAAAAGTCGAGAAAAAATAATTGTTATAATTATAGCAGGAACGCTAAAAATCTAATTTTGGGGTCCTACTTGGTATGTTATGGGTTGAATGAACTTAGAATACTACAAGAGGGCTCCCTATATTCTGAGGGAAATGAGAACAAATTTGGAAGGTTTTAGATTCGGACTTTAGCCTTATAACAGTACGTATATCCGAAAACCGAAATAAAATTGACTTTTCACAACGGGGTGTGCAAAATGGATTAAAGGTAATGGATTAAAGGAAATGAAAAGCTTGACGGTACTGTGACGCAGATCGGGGTCTTCATCATTTCGAGCTGTAAAGTTGACGGAATGGAAATTAACCGTATGAAGGTGAGGTCGAGGTAGAGTTTCCCTAAATTAGTTGTAATTATAGGGAATTACATAAAGCAATATTTTTAGTTGATGAACTCCGTCAGGAGAATTTCCTGCTTTCTCGTTCGAGGGAGATAATATTAATCCTGGAGAGATCAATTACAATATGAATAAAGCTCACCATGTAATCAATGTTATACATGGGAATGATTAAATTTCTATATTCGTTGAGCTGAATAACTATGAATCACACAAAGCGAATGGAATACAAAATTTTAGGGAAATTTAAAATGTCCATAATAAGACAGTCCATAAAATTCTCTGTTTATTACATTTTTGTATTCCATTAAGCCCATACATCCTATCATTTTTGTCGTCCCTTATTTCATTACATTTTATGGCTCTCGCTATCATAAAGATGGGGTTACTAACAAGCCCTCTATATGAATTTAACTCCCATTTTTATACGATTCGTGAAAATACGATACCAATGTTACGGATATCGTAATGATGAAACGGTTCATGTATTAACTCTGAAAAAGAAAGGCAGCTGGTTCAGTTCATGAATAATGAAAAATAAAGTTATACACATAAATCCAATTATTACGACATAAAAGCGTCATGAGTGAATGACTAAAAAGGATATCTTAATCATGCATAAAAACCAATTTTCACCAAAGAATTGCCTATGAATATCTCATATTAATAAACAAATTTTTTATTATTGTAGCGAATGAAATAGCCGATTCTTGTTATATAACGACTGGTCATTCTACACAGTTTGCAAAGCAAGTGCATAATAGTATAACAATCTTTTGATGAGAGAATAATAGTCTGAACCTTAATGAAGTAGACCAGGAGAGAGAAATTCTGTATCTCGCTGTCATAGTGAGTAAAAATTTATAGCTCGCGAGCATTCCATCAGCTATACCCATAAAGGAAACGATACGGCTGATTGGATGCTCATTTATCTTTGTTGGATGCACGAATCGATGGAACGTGGTGATTTTCACCGTCGACGTAAAAAGGAGGGAAAATTGCCAGCTGACACCTCTTGACCCTCCACGAAGAATAATTAATAAAAGCAATGAATCGAACGTCGGAGGCGATTTCACCCCTTTGCGGGACTCCGGACAGCAATTAAAAGCAGTGGCGGAGCAAAGATGCGAGCCATAAATTCATTTGGTTGCAGTCCGAGTAATGAGGGAGGCAGCTGAATAACGGATTTTGATCCAGGGAGTGCGGGCGATGATGAACGCACACAACATGTGCGATCTTGCGGGAGAAATTAACCACGCACGGAAAGTTGTTTATACGGAAACTGAGTTATACCTGAAAAGGCCATATTTTAAAAATATACCATCTAAAAAGTACCAGCACTAAATCACTTTGAACGTCTCTGACATTTGCGAATTATGTTCCGTACCTTTTACGCCTTTTGTCAGTTTCTGAATGTCATTGAGGATATTCAATGAGGAGATTCAAACCTCTTTCCTAAAATATGGAAATATCTGTCCTCGGCCTACTCTTTAGTTTTTCCATAGTTTACCAAAATTTTTAGAACGTGAGGAAGGATTTGCCCTTTTGGTGACTAGCCTTTTAGAGTAAAAATTAAGAACTTCTTGTGTTTCTATCGTTCGTACAACAATTCCCCGGGAACTAATTTCATCTATCATTTAGGATCAAAGAGGTTTAACATGAACCAAAAGTATATTTAAGATTAGGGCATTTCTAATGATCAACATTTTGAAGTTCATTTACTGGATTGGAATAACTATGAATATTCATTGGCTATTAGTTAACTCAAGTGATGTTAAATTTTTTATTTCAAAATGATGCTGATTGTTACACTCTGAATACCCTGGGTAATTATTAATTTCCCACTAATGTTATGAAATGGTAGAACATTCGTAATTAACAAAAATGTTTACATCAAAGAGGGAATTTATTCGTTTTTCAAATTACTCAAACTCCTTTTCAACCTCAATCAGGAACCAAATTATGCATTTTATGTTTGTCATTTGTTTATCGAAATTCTTATTTTCGTAATATGGCGTGTCCGTATTAATTTATGACTTTTTGAAAAAAATCATTGAAATTGATACCTTTTGATAAATTTATTCGTTTAAAGTGTGATGTTTCTGAAGAGTAAAATTATTATTATTTCTCCATGAAGAGCTTGAATAAAAAATCACTGGCGATATTACTACCAAGGGAAGAGCATATTTTATTGCGAAAAATGGTACTAACTTGATTAATGTATGACTATCGTGTATTAGACATTTTCATGTAATGTTAGGGCAGTAAAGAAACCGATTTCTTTTTTGGTGAACATGAGTCATTATTCTCTGTTACATGTGAAACTGATTTATAATTTAAAGTTTGCACGCTAAAGAAGTTAATTTTTGTAGTTTTAATTCTTCAACCGTAATTTCTTCTTCTTTCTCGTACAAAGAATCTGAAATCAAATTGAGAGAAATTGGTTGATTAATTCATAATGATAAACGTTAATCAAGAGAGAAGAATCTAATTTAGCTGTAACGTGAGCGAATTTATGTTGCTCAAAAACATTCCTTACAATACGTAAATACACCAAAGATTATTAAATATCGGAAATACCAGTCAAAATATAGGTTTTGGGTTAATTCTGTATAATTATTCGTAAAATATTGAAAATTACTGGAAAATTCTCATAGAGTTTTGTGCGACGTTTGGAATTGAAATGTTAGGAAACACTTTATGTCTAAATACTTTGTAAATGGTATGCATTACTATGGTTGAAACTACATGATGAATCTCTTTCATGGGAGTTTAATGATAGTGGAAGAAGTGTTGGTCATTGGTGACTTTTCTTATTTGTTATTCTGAAAACGATTTTATTTCTTAATAATTTAGTTTCACTTATTTCAAGCACAACTTACGAAATATTTTATAGAATTGCCAGCCAACTAGAATGATTCCATTATTTTTTAGGTTGTTCGTATGTTGTATTATATGAATGGATGGTAGTAATCTTAGTATCTTATTTGCTTAATGTAACTCTAGATTCCTTACAGATACAATTGCAAACTTGTGTTGTAATCACCGTGCCTTGCTTATACTTCTTTCGTAATTGTTGAAGAACAGTTAGTGAGTGTAAAAATCCGTGGAATTTTCATATAATACTGGAGTACATGAATACTAAATTTAACTAAAAGAACGAATCCTTAAATAAACCCAGAAAGTGCTGGGTTTATTTAAGGATTCGTTCCTGGAAATAGTGCGTAAAATATCCGCTTCTTTAGCGGCTCTAGCTATTTAATTACTAAAACGTTGATCATGTCAGAAAACCCTTATACCACCTTTCATGAAAGAGATTCATGATGCATTACTGCATCTGATCGTCCCCGGATTATATGCTTTTTTCGGAAGAATTTCAGTGATTAGATTCTTTTGTTAATTTTTATGACATATTACTGAAAACAGGGAGGAATCATATTGTAAAACCTTTCGATTTCGAAAACAAAACAAACTGAATTCGAAGAAATTATACCATCTTTTGAGAATTGACTCCTACTAAACTTGGAAAGCGTGTGAACAAAAATTATGAATGGAGGATGATCCAGGTGTCATTCTGAATTACTTGGTCGATCACATAATAGAAATAATTCATTATGTATCTGTGTTCTATATACCGCGGTATAGTTATAATCACTCATATAATAGTATAGTTGTGATTGACTAAATCATCACCTGTTCTTTATATCGCACTGAATTGTATTAAAATAGGATTCCTACTTCAATTATGTTTTTATCTCATGTATTAAAATTTGTTTCCAAGAGGTTAGCGCAGTTTTTTTTACAGTTTCGCGGTAGTTATTGCAGTTTAATCTTTGTGAATATTTTCCCGCCAGAGCATTTGGTAGGATTTTGTTAAAAATTCTCGCCTAATTTTCTCACAGTATTGTCACTTGACTTTTGTTCTTGAATGTCAGTCTATACAGATTATAATATCAGTTAGAATGGTCATATGGAGGAGGATACTATTTGTCTTCGATCTTCCACGAAAAAAGATATGTATTTATTTATGTCAAAGTTTCATAAATAAAGTCATGTTTTCATATGCCAGTAAAAGTAATGAAATTTGTGAACGTAACCTTCCCATTTCCAAAAAAGTAATGAGAACTTAAAGATGTTGAAAATTTACCTTACCTTAAACCGTGGATTACGAGCACCTTTTCACGACGAGCTATCGAGCTATTCTACGTCTAGAAATCGCGGCAGTAAATTTGCTATGAAAGGTATGAGCGTACCTCAGCGCTTCGTTGCTTTTCGGTGTGCGTATATCAGATAGATAACGACTGCGAGAACGCTTCAAGGCTTTCATCGAATCTTAAACTGCATCTCCTGGGAGGTAGACATTTTTATGTTCGCTTCTTAGTATTTTACAACCTTACTGAGTGTAATCAGTCAGGGAGGATGGAACATTGCTGGAAGCCTCTTTTCTTGTGCTCATTTTCACCACAGACCTGTCCTCTCCTTTTTTTGACGTTTATGCCCAAAAATATGCACCCGTGCTGAGAGGTACTCACTAGGGAATCCGAATATCAGGGAAGAGAACATGGATTCGGTGTTTTTAATCCCGCGTGTTTCGTCCTGTATTAATATCCTAGAAAGAAACCGATTAGAACAATATGATGAATAATTAGAAAAGCTGAATTTCTATAATTAATATTCTCAAGTGAAATCTGGTGGAACTTCAATCTAAAATGTACTAAGAAATAAAAACATATACTGCCTGTTAGTGTATAAATATATTTTGTGGACATTATATATCTTAATATCTTAGTGCAATCTGGATTTCTATTTTATTTATTATTCCGAAAAACATTGGACAGTTACGAAGAGGGTCAACAAAAAAAAGGGGCAAATAGGAACACTTCTATGTACAATGATCGCATTTGCGCAAAAATCTAGAAATACCTGATTTGCCGAGACTCGAATCCGAGACCTTGGCGCTGGTAGGAAAATAAGTTCACTATTCCATCGCTGAGGTACGAAGCGGTTTTATTATCCCAGTCTGCTCATTACCTTTGCAATCTTTATAACCTTTATAAAGTATTATTGGAATACTTTCTTTTGTTTTTCCTCGGTTATATGGTTCCTCCCAACCAGAAAATTGATACATTTGCCAATTTATCGACGATATTGTCGCAAGAAATAACGGTTTATTCCGTTCCGATGACATCTCTTGCTCTATTTAGCATGGTCTGCTTTGTAAATCCTCTTCTACTGTCTCAAAAAGAAATGTTAAATACTTCATAACAATACTTATCTAATATTAGCGATTTTTTAGCTTCCATATAGGGTACTACATCTAGAGACAACTACATCACCTGATGATGATGAAATTGAAACCTGGGTCGTGTATGTGCATTCTCTTGTGGTATAGTATAATTAAAATTCTTAGACCAAATAATTGTGATTCTTCATATTTAATAGTAAAGAGGTATCTATACCAATAAATCCCATCATTAGATCACCTCTTCTGCGAAATTTCCTCGATAATTTTAAGGTGGTTCTCTCCTTAAATATTTTCGCGAATCAATATTCTGAATAGAGGCGTTAGAATTCATGACGCTGCACAGTGGGCTAGAATCTAAAAAAGCTGGCAGCGTTTTTGAAACGTTGGTTTATTTATCGATGGCGCAAATATGTGCAAGGTTTTATTTCACATTCCCCTTCAGGAAGCTTCAAAGAACATCTTGGTATAAGTTATCCCGTGACACTCGATGTCACTTTCTACTATTTTCCTCGCTTTAGGTAAACATTTGCTCTAAAATAGGGGTCCGCCATTTTGTTATGTAAAGTATGTAAATATTTAAGCCTGATCATAAATTCTACGTCTTATGAAGGAGAAAGAACATGTTAATAACATAGAATTATTTTTTATCCGATGATTATCTTCGTTTGGGTTCACCAGCGGTTTGAAGTTGAAGGTTTTCGCGAATTTTTCGCAAAATTTAGTCAAGTTTGACCCCCTGTATAATTTTAATGCGTAGGATCCAGCGTAAATGATATCCATAGTCGTATGTAGAATTTATTCGAGATTGGTCATGTGACCAATGATGTGATTGGATGTTTCATAGTCCGTACTCAAAAAAAGCGTTTTCGTATTTTTGGCCAGCTTTTTTAGATTCTACCCCACTGTGCGCTGGTGAAATGTCCATTCACTTGGAATCCAGCGATCATTGGTCACCTTTTGGTCGACTGGAGCGCTGATGGAGGGATTGATGCTGGATTAATCGGCGGAAATGTTTGACCTAAAGAATCTGAGGATTTGAGGATGAGGAGCCGTGATGTGATTGGGAGAGAAGGGATGACGAGGCAGATAGAGTGAGAACCGTATCGGTTGGAATCTATGTCCCCCTTTCCCAAACAGCTGCTCCATGTAGGAGCGAGTTTTCTATTATTGTTTTGCTGTCTCTCAACCGAGACTGCCATTCTCTCCATATACCCTGAACGCTTCCTTAACAGTGTAAACCTTTCTCTCGACGGAACAAGTGGATCAGAGTGGAAATAAATTATGGAGTCGAATCTACCGCGGCCAACAGCTTCTTTTAAATTCATTTTCATCGATATTTCTGCTCTAGGGATTAGCGTGAGGGAATCGTAGCAAGTGTCTGTACCAAATTTGCTGGTAGGAAATTTTTAACGATATTTTTAGCGTGCCTCATTGAGCAAGGTTTAAATGTGTGCAAGCTTCCTACGTTCGGGGATTTGTTATCACTTCCGTGATTCGATATTTCCGTTAAAAAATTTCCCTAACGTACGGCCGATTGAACATTTCAAAAATCTACATCAGTATTTCCCTACGTACGTTTTGTGCGGTACGTTTTGGTTTCCTAGAATCTGTCCCATTTTCGAAATTTCAAACTGTCCACGGAAATTGTATTTTGGCCTATCGCATTGGCGTGAAAGTAAGTCATCGCTACTATCGCGGAGGATTTGCTTTTTATTGAAATCAAGAAAGTATAAATACAATGAGAATAGTTTAAGGAGGCTGATTTTCAAATACCATTCCAACAAAGTACAGGAAATAATACACATTTGCTGCTTTTTCACATATCAATTCCATATCACATGAAACGTCGTTGATATCGTGATTTTGCAAGATGCTTCATGTTATTTCAAACGGGATTACAAGCGGAAGGAATTTCTTAAAATCACTTAAACAACTTGAAGTGAAACTACTGGGTGCTTGTCTGAAGAATCATTGGCCGCCCTCTTACCGAAAGCTTTGGAGAGAATATGATATCCATTGGGCAAGATGATGCTTGTTCATCTCTGTGAAGTAGTATGGTAAAAGTGGGGAAAGTTATTATAAGCACAGCGCAAATGTCCAATGAATAAAACAAAGACAGACGAAAAATATATCTTCCACTCGTCAAGGCATCGTATCTGGAACTTCAACCTGTTAAGGTATCAGAATTTATTTTTTTTATGTTTTGGTACAGTGGTACATCACTTAATTATGGAATAATATTATCCAAACGTTACCACTGTTGAAATTGATATACTAATTAGTTTATTAAAGACGTTATAGAAAACTAAATCAAACTATGCCATTGATTTCAGTTCAAGTTAATATTTAGTTATATTATAATAGTAT
>KZ308683.1:315633-456905 GCA_000376725.2 Ladona fulva | reverse complement strand
TTTTTTTTATGTTTTGGTACAGTGGTACATCACTTAATTATGGAATAATATTATCCAAACGTTACCACTGTTGAAATTGATATACTAATTAGTTTATTAAAGACGTTATAGAAAACTAAATCAAACTATGCCATTGATTTCAGTTCAAGTTAATATTTAGTTATATTATAATAGTATTATATATTTAGTAGTATAATAATGATAAAATGGATTAATTTATCCAATGAAATACATAAGCATGTACAGAGCAAGTCATTGTCATAGGAAGTTACAGTTCTACTATAACTAGCTATACTATATTAATGTATGTGGCAATTACATTTGATTACAAATTCCATTACATTTTACATTTATAACCATTCTCATAATCATTCACCTGAAAGTGCTTTAGTATCATACAAATTATGTAGATAAATTATTTTTATTTAATTAATTATTAGTTGTTAACGTCTGAATGTTACTTAAGCACTTACTTTTATTTAGGTGTAATATAACTCAGTGATTATATTAAACTCAAACCTTTGGAATAGGTTGATTGACATTCCTATTACATCATTATTCATCATTTACAAATATATCTGCCGTTACTTCGTTATTTTACCGATACAGTAGAATCCAATAACTTGGCCTCGACTTTGTGGTAGCTTTGCATCTTGAAGACAAACAGAAATAAAACTTCTACTTTTAAAATTGTTATTCAACGACCATGATTTCAACCCGTTGGGTCATCCTCAGGTAAAGACACTACTGAAAGACTGTTCTGAAGAGTGTCTTTACCTGAAGATAACCCAACGGGTTGAAACCATGGTCGTTAAATGAAAGTATCCTGTGGTAAAGGTAGAAGTGTTATTTTATTTCTATTTGTTTTTGCCGAAACAGAGGAATGAAAAAGGAATAAGCAACGTTAATATCTTTGCACATTGCGCTGTGTGGCTGTTTCTCTAATACGAATATTTAATTACTGTAAAATAAACATTAGCTATGCGCGGTGATTAGGAATCTGCTCATTTTGCCAACATTCATGGCAAAAAAGTGTATCAGCTTGTATGCGACTGAAGTGTGGCATTTCCGTCGTTGATAACTCTTAATAAGCATGGGTATTTTATCGCGGATGAAATAAATACTCTGCAAAAATTTTCTGTGTTCTAGATTGCGTCCATGTGACCGATGAAAACGAAAAAGTTAAAAAAGTAAATTCCAATTACTAGCTTGCAAAAATATTTTGATTCCCGAAAAAAAGAGGCAACATGTCCACTTCCCCATTTCACCAGAAAACTTGTTTCAATCCGTAACCAATTTTCAAAATTCATTTAGAAAACCCACATCAATCAGCGCAAAATTCATCCTTTGGGAGGATCGTGAATAATGATACAGTCATACCAACAGAATATATCACTCTTGAACGTTCCTGAGCGTACGCCGATTTCTATAGAATTATGAAATAGCGTTTACCACGCGATTTCAAACAGAGATTTTGTAAATTTTCCTCGAATGTTTTAATTTTTGCGCCAATTCCGATTTTCACAAATGAAATCGGCTGCGGGACAAATTTGATCGACAGGATTGAAATTTGTTCGAAAATGCACGGAAATGAAACAGCTTGTTTAACTGTTTCATTAAATAAGTTGACCTTTTCGAAATAATCAAGCTGAAAAACAAATTTTACAGCTAAATTAACCGTCCACTTCTAAAATTGTGGAATTTTGAACATTTGCAAACTATCTTTTTGGACGAGATCACGAAATTCACAGCCTCGGTGGCAATTTTATAAATATACACCATTAAATATAATTACCCTACCCATTAATGTTTCCAGGCTGATCGATCCATTGAAAGGATTGATTTCATCAATTTTCCTGTGCTGCATTTTCGTATAGGGATCATTTTCACATCAAATTGTTCTTCACTTAAATCGCAGCTTTCTGACCTTAATGGTCGGGGTGTTACTATCTTCTATTAACAGATCTCTAATAGTGCTCAAATATTCATACATTAAGTTAATTAGGAGAAATGTTGCGTTGCATATTAATTTGTAAATAGTAGATGACAGTATACCCTGCATAATGCGAAAGCCCAAGTATGCTTGTGTTATATAAATGCGGATGAATTATTCCATAATTTGGCAGGAAATATCCTTATATCGAAAATTAGAAATTTTCCGGAAATAAAACGAGACGAAAGGAGACAAGTTCTTCTCACTACTTCGAGCGGATCTTTCCTTTTAATGGATTCAATGCTGAAATTGCTTTAATTAACCAGGGCAGTTTAATATTTCATTATTTCTAATTAATTAATCTTTATCAGGGAGAAATTGGTTACAATTTTAATTCTTGGGTATTTATTTGTTCAACTATTTCAAGTAGAAGTCTCCTTCGTTAGAAGCGGATAAAATCACCATTTTGCAGCGTCATCATGAACATTTACTCATCGTCCCTAATTATTTTGCCTGGATTATCACATTAAACACACGCATTGAGAAGGTTTTCGAGTTTTGAAACTGTTAAGCTGTGTAAGGATTTAATTTACGTTTTCATTTAGCAAAATAAATAATCCGTTTACGAGTCCGAAAAGAATAAATCTATAAATACAAATATGAGGCATACATTTTGTTTGCTATTCTCTAAATAACTGAGCAATTAATGTTAAAGTACCATGGTGATGAAAGAGCAGGCACATCAACGTGGAAAATGTAACGCATAGATAAGTCTTAAGTCTTAAGTTTTACATTAGCTAACAATTTATTGAATATTTTAAGGGAGTGGGGGACAGTTGGAGATCTCAACGGTAAGATAAGGTTATTCACTCAGGCAAGAATGAGTTTTGGTTTGATATACAACGACTCTTTTAAAATGAATTATAAAGGCACGGCGGCTTTCAAGAGCCGAGACTAGATAGGAATTTCATTGGCAAATAAAGCGAATTGGAGTGAGGTTTTGATGAATGGGAATAGTCAGTCTGCATAACCTTCCAGCTCCCACGCGGCAGAGAACAATGGGAACGGTGCACAGAGATCAGATAACCAAGCGAAAGTAAAGCAGAAGGTGTAATACAAATCAGGAAAAAGCTTTCAGGTGACTTACATATAAAGCTTTCTCTTGATTAATACAGTAACACACAAATTACATGAAAAATATAAACGTTTAATACCAGGGGCGTGCCCAGGGTTTGTCCCTGGGGGGATTTAGAGCCATTGAGTAAACGCTGCATCGCCTATGATCCAAGGGGCAGGAATACTTCCACCCAGAATCTAAGGAAAATGGAAACTGATTCACTTTAACATGTCTTACCTACGAATCTCCAGCGATATTTGCATGGCAGAATTGCAAGAGACCATCCTCTCATCTGAATGTTACTTAAGCACTTACTTTTATTTAGGTGTAATATAACTCAGTGATTATATTAAACTCAAACCTTTGGAATAGGTTGATTGACATTCCTATTACATCATTATTCATCATTTACAAATATATCTGCCGTTACTTCGTTATTTTACCGATACAGTAGAATCCAATAACTTGGCCTCGACTTTGTGGTAGCTTTGCATCTTGAAGACAAACAGAAATAAAACTTCTACTTTTAAAATTGTTATTCAACGACCATGATTTCAACCCGTTGGGTCATCCTCAGGTAAAGACACTACTGAAAGACTGTTCTGAAGAGTGTCTTTACCTGAAGATAACCCAACGGGTTGAAACCATGGTCGTTAAATGAAAGTATCCTGTGGTAAAGGTAGAAGTGTTATTTTATTTCTATTTGTTTTTGCCGAAACAGAGGAATGAAAAAGGAATAAGCAACGTTAATATCTTTGCACATTGCGCTGTGTGGCTGTTTCTCTAATACGAATATTTAATTACTGTAAAATAAACATTAGCTATGCGCGGTGATTAGGAATCTGCTCATTTTGCCAACATTCATGGCAAAAAAGTGTATCAGCTTGTATGCGACTGAAGTGTGGCATTTCCGTCGTTGATAACTCTTAATAAGCATGGGTATTTTATCGCGGATGAAATAAATACTCTGCAAAAATTTTCTGTGTTCTAGATTGCGTCCATGTGACCGATGAAAACGAAAAAGTTAAAAAAGTAAATTCCAATTACTAGCTTGCAAAAATATTTTGATTCCCGAAAAAAAGAGGCAACATGTCCACTTCCCCATTTCACCAGAAAACTTGTTTCAATCCGTAACCAATTTTCAAAATTCATTTAGAAAACCCACATCAATCAGCGCAAAATTCATCCTTTGGGAGGATCGTGAATAATGATACAGTCATACCAACAGAATATATCACTCTTGAACGTTCCTGAGCGTACGCCGATTTCTATAGAATTATGAAATAGCGTTTACCACGCGATTTCAAACAGAGATTTTGTAAATTTTCCTCGAATGTTTTAATTTTTGCGCCAATTCCGATTTTCACAAATGAAATCGGCTGCGGGACAAATTTGATCGACAGGATTGAAATTTGTTCGAAAATGCACGGAAATGAAACAGCTTGTTTAACTGTTTCATTAAATAAGTTGACCTTTTCGAAATAATCAAGCTGAAAAACAAATTTTACAGCTAAATTAACCGTCCACTTCTAAAATTGTGGAATTTTGAACATTTGCAAACTATCTTTTTGGACGAGATCACGAAATTCACAGCCTCGGTGGCAATTTTATAAATATACACCATTAAATATAATTACCCTACCCATTAATGTTTCCAGGCTGATCGATCCATTGAAAGGATTGATTTCATCAATTTTCCTGTGCTGCATTTTCGTATAGGGATCATTTTCACATCAAATTGTTCTTCACTTAAATCGCAGCTTTCTGACCTTAATGGTCGGGGTGTTACTATCTTCTATTAACAGATCTCTAATAGTGCTCAAATATTCATACAGTAAGTTAATTAGGAGAAATGTTGCGTTGCATATTAATTTGTAAATAGTAGATGACAGTATACCCTGCATAATGCGAAAGCCCAAGTATGCTTGTGTTATATAAATGCGGATGAATTATTCCATAATTTGGCAGGAAATATCCTTATATCGAAAATTAGAAATTTTCCGGAAATAAAACGAGACGAAAGGAGACAAGTTCTTCTCACTACTTCGAGCGGATCTTTCCTTTTAATGGATTCAATGCTGAAATTGCTTTAATTAACCAGGGCAGTTTAATATTTCATTATTTCTAATTAATTAATCTTTATCAGGGAGAAATTGGTTACAATTTTAATTCTTGGGTATTTATTTGTTCAACTATTTCAAGTAGAAGTCTCCTTCGTTAGAAGCGGATAAAATCACCATTTTGCAGCGTCATCATGAACATTTACTCATCGTCCCTAATTATTTTGCCTGGATTATCACATTAAACACACGCATTGAGAAGGTTTTCGAGTTTTGAAACTGTTAAGCTGTGTAAGGATTTAATTTACGTTTTCATTTAGCAAAATAAATAATCCGTTTACGAGTCCGAAAAGAATAAATCTATAAATACAAATATGAGGCATACGTTTTGGTTGCTATTCTCTAAATAACTGAGCAATTAATGTTAAAGTACCATGGTGATGAAAGAGCAGGCACATCAACGTGGAAAATGTAACGCATAGATAAGACTTAGGAAACATATTAGCTAATAATTTATTGAATATTTTGAGGGAGTGGGGGACAGTTGGAGATCTCAACGGTAAGATAAGGTTATTCACTCAGGCAAGAATGAGTTTTGGTTTGATATACAACTCTTTTAAAATGAATTATAAAGGCACGGCGGCTTTCAAAAGCCGAGACTAGATAGGAATTTCATTGGCAAATAAAGCGAATTGGAGTGAGGTTTTGATGAATGGGAATAGTCAGTCTGCATAACCTTCCAGCTCCCACGCGGCAGAGAACAATGGGAACGGTGCACAGAGATCAGATAACCAAGCGAAAGTAAAGCAGAAGGTGTAATACAAATCAGGAAAAAGCTTTCAGGTGACTTACATATAAAGCTTTCTCTTGATTAATACAGTAACACACAAATTACATGAAAAATATAAACGTTTAATACCAGGGGCGTGCCCAGGGTTTGTCCCTGGGGGGATTTAGAGCCATTGAGTAAACGCTGCATCGCCTATGATCCAAGGGGCAGGAATACTTCCACCCAGAATCTAAGGAAAATGGAAACTGATTCACTTTAACATGTCTTACCTACGAATCTCCAGCGATATTTGCATGGCAGAATTGCAAGAGACCATCCTCTCACATGCTTACGTTTATTGTTGGCTCTGTTCTCATGTGAGGGGGGGGTTGAACCCCCAAAACCACCCCCTTTGTAACGCCTCTGTTTAGTTAAATGCCTTCTTTGTTAAGAAAAAGGAGTCATGGATCACTCTATCGTGTTGAATTTCAAAGACTATTCACTATCTAGGTACTTCGATTTCCTCCCTACCCCAATTTATAAATAAAAATAAATATAAAATGTAATTATATAAATACAAATTTTCGCTATCTTAAAACAAGCATTATGAATATAAAATATAGAAGTCTATTTGCTACATTTTCTATCTCATAAACAGTAAAATGTATTCAAATGATAACAAGAATAAACAGGAATGAAAAATATCACCATTATTGAGACTTGAACCCAGGTCTTCCACTTTTTGGGTAGATATTCACGTCGACATCTTTTCTTACTGGGTTTTAAGTCTCACACCTCTAAGCACAAAATTGACCTCCTTTCCACACCCTTGTTCAGATGGAAGCTTAATCTTACCTTACTTTCCTTTTGAGTTAAGCGACTCTTACATTACCCATTAGTAGCAATTCTTTGGGTTTTTAAAGAAATCTATTTTGATTTAATATTTTTTTAACCGAACCGTTTTCAGAAGACTACTTTCTTTTGGCAAATCATTCATAATTTAACTACACAATTTCAGACTGTCGATGGAAAAATTTGAAGGAAAAGCATATTATGAATAACTTACATTAGAAAAAGTTAAATTTTTTGACTGATTTTGGTGAAATACGGAACACCGATGATAACATTTTTCATCAGATTTACTCACTTTACCATCGCTTTTAGCTGCTGAAATAGACATAAAATTTTCGATATCTGTTGATTCGATCTCTTCCTTTAAATCCCTTATTTTTAGTTATGTCAATAAAAATACAGCAGTTCTAAAATCCAAAGTTGTTACATTTCCTATCCTGCAAAACGGTGTATCAATATAACATAGATTTAGCTGAGTTACGCTATTTAAGTATGATTTACCGTAGAAGTAAAACTGGTTATAGTAAATTACGCAGGTTTAGTCTTTTGCTACAATTATCTTTTTTAAGCAAAAACGAGTAAGAAAATTTTAAAAACTGGTATAAGCTAATATGAATTTATGAGCATTATATCGTACATTTATAATTTTGATGAAAAATAGTCAGTACAAAGTATTAGTATTGATAACCGAATAAAAAAGTACAGGGAATACATCAAAATGTAAGGTCGGAAATTGTGTGATCGCTCTATTATGAATCAATTCTAGGAGCGAGAAAGTTGTACGAATTGTTCCAGAAAAAATAAATCTCATAACTTCGAAGTCTCGGGCAAAAAATACTCATTCTGCTGTTGTGATTCTTCCAAGAAAACAACTATAAACTTACCGGATGTCATACAGCCGTAAATTTCCTAAAGTGATTTTTTCTTTTACCGCGGAAGCATTCCGGGGAATTTCGAGGTCTGTTTTTAGAGTTATTTTTTTCGGAAACGTATTCCCTGCTTCCAAAGCAGCCATTTCTTATTATTTCTCGCCTAAATATGCTCTCTCGGTCTGTTTATTTAGCATGTTTTTCTAAATTCATGAATGTTTAAATTATAGATTTTGCTTTCCTCGTGTTATTCATTTCTCTTGCACCGATCTTCAGCATCCAATCTTTCTTGGAAATGACGCCTGCCGATCTCAGTGTGGTTAGTGCGTTAGCCTGAGGTACCGGGTTCGGGTTCCGGCTAACCGAGGTTTTCCAGGATAGGGCATGGATGTTTGTTTGAAGGAAAGGAAACTTTGTACTTTCTCCATAGGATAACATGGAGCATTTCCGCCAAACATCGCAATTTGTTTATTATTTTAGGAAGTAGTGGAGATAGGCTCTTATATTTGAAGTAATCTAACCTAACCTAACCTAAACTAAACTAGATGATGAAGGTATAACTAAAACTAATTATTTACAGTTTTTTTCCATTCTTATCCAATCCATTTTTGTGTATAGTCCCATATATGTTGTATTAAGGGATTGTTGATGGTTTGCAATTGCCTAGAGAATTTTTTACATATGGCCAGTAAATGTTCTGAGAATTTTGGAGTCCGGTGATGCCGTAATATTTCTTTAAGTGGAACTAATTTGTTGCTACACACAGCTAGTCGTATACATTTATTGTAGAAGATGGTGAGTTTGTTTAAGTTTTTGTTAGTGGTGTTGCAACATATTACCGTCTGTGAATTTTATTTATATGGATGTTTGTGTTCTTCGTTTGTATCTGAGTTAGTCTAAATTATTGTAACGGATATGATTGGGGTCTCCTGTTTCAGTTAAAGAAATAAAAACAATAAATAGACAAGGTTTCCCTCTTTGATATAGAGGAAGCCAGTTCGTACTCTTTCCATCCATCTCGGCTTCTCTGTACTTTCGTAGTCCTCTCTTCCGATGTGACAGCTACGCCTCCTTTCAGCGATCCTTTCGAGTCGCTATCGCATGTATTCACTCGAAGAATGCTTACCGATCACCCTTGATTGAAATTACGCTTTTAACGCGAAACGAATCGCATACGATCCAAAAAATGCACAAGTTAGTGTCCGCTCAGGTGGTTTTCCACGCCTCTGTTGAGTCGAAATGCATGAGGTAGAATTGAAAAAATGCTCGTGGAAGAAAATTGGGAAGCTACCGGCGTGTAGTTGTCCGCGGATGTGGAAAGGAGTCTCTGAACCCTAAAATCAAGCGAGGGAACGGCAATCGCTAGATTGGTGCCAAACCTCTCCTCTTATCTCTCTCTTATCGCTCTTTCGGTGATGGTGATATTTCATTTGCATTCTCGGATCCGAGAGGGAGGAATTCGCGAACTCCGCATCACTTCTCTTTAACCTTTTTTCCTGCAAATTCATCTACGACTAATTGGTTTCCAGGTAATTTAATTTCGCAAAGGAAATTTGCCAGGAATTAGCATGCTCTGAAATCGTGCAATGTGATCCAACGTACAGGCAATCGGATAATTTACTGCGTAACCTATCAAAAAACCTTACAATACTGTTCGTTCGGAATATTTTAATTTCCTTTTCTTCACCTTAAGGTCTGAAAATGAGCCTGTTTTCTGGTTTGTGTGAATTTTCCTAATTTGCGTTTTTGTATTTTATTATTTATTCACAAATTCTGGCCTGTTAGACAAAAGTCTGGTTGCAGCTTAATCCAATAATATACACTTCTTCAAAAATAAAAACGATACACAATAGTTAATCGCTACTGCATGATATACCCTTAATATAAAATTGACTCTAAATTTAAATAACAAATTCACGCAAGTTACATTTCTATTCCTCAATATACTCAACATCTTTTCTAAGCTCCTTTTTTTCTTATGTAAGGGTATGAAGGCCTCTTCAGACAGAATATTCAAACTTCAGGCTACTCTTCTGTCTTATTTCTTCGTAAAACATATCTAGCAGTATTTCATTTCACTATTTCGACCTTTTTTAAGGTTTTACCATTATCAATAAATGCGTTCCATAGCATTCACGTCGACTATTCTGATTTTCTGTCTATTGCTATCAAAATCTGGAACTTGTAATTCCCAAGGCTTGCAAAATAATGTATCATGTCTGCTGAAAGCTCCATATTTTCAATCCCTTAAGGTAGGATCTCTCTGATACCAGTATCTGCGATCACTATCATACAGACAAGATCGGGATGTGGCTAGCATTTTACATTGATAAATGCTGTCAAATTAAGCGATAAATATCGTGAAAAGACTGACAGTTTAAAGTGCAAGAATTATTACTTAGGATGGCGTAACTTTTTTTACCAACTTATAGTTGTAATTTACCTCAGAATCACGGACTCCCGGATGAAAATAATTACAAAACCATCATCTCAGCACTAAAGTACATTCTGTCTCGATAAGATGATCTGTTTCGAGTCTCGTTGGAATTGGATGTTATTGCCACATCGCTACGCAATCAAAATTATGAGTATACTCCCCCGATAAATACTTTCGTAATTATGATATGTGAACTTGTATGCTACGTTAAGTGAAGGCATATTAGTCATGAAACAAAAAATTGTATGCCATTGATCTGTTACATTTCAACCGTTCTTGATGTTGTAGTTAGTTTCATAGCAATTACGAGAAATGAATACAAGCAGCTTTCCCAAGGAAGAATGGACTCGAAAAAAGTCTGACCGGGAATCGAACCCGGGTCTCCCAATTGCCGGTCGGGTGCTCTGTCCGTTGAGCTATCCCGGGAGAACATTCCTCCAAGCCATTCGGGAGACTTTTTGGGCAAGGACTCTTTTCAAGTCCATTCTTCCTTGGGATTTTTCCTGGGTGCGCACCATCTTCCGCAAAGTCACCCTTACCTGTTTTCCTCTGCACAAGCAGCTTTTAGACGTTACTACAGATTTTTAATGTTCCACCACCTAGGTTTCCACTACCATCATTTGACGATGACGCTAAGCTTTGAAAACTAGGTCGTGGAAGATTAAAACCCTGTGGTAACCTGTAAAAGTTTTTTTTTGTTACTCTCATCATAGAGAACTACCAAAAAGTTAAGGAGGAAACAATGGAATTTTTCATTCTAAGTCATGGTAATTATCGCTCTCTTGTCGGTTTCTGGCGTGTTATGGCAGTATAAGTTTTCCATGTGTATAGCTCATTCCTCGTGGAATATAGCGCTGGAAAAAGTACTCATAGTGCCATCATTTTCATGATCGTTTCCCTCGACTTATGTTTACGACCGTCTGGTCACCTTGATATAAAGACAATCCTTTGACTTTATCTCCCGTGACCACTCACGCACCAATAGATACAGATGGCATCGCATAGCACCCGACTGAATCGATATTAACAATGCCCATAAACTTTGCTATCTGCTCACATCTGATGGCGGAAGTGCCAGTGACCGTTTTGCGGAAGATTAGCCATCACAGTTTTCGATATCTCGAAGTTATCGAGTGTTAATTCAACCGTTACAGGGTACCGTTGAGAGTATAGAATGTTGGGGTAATGCGCACGCCATTTCCGACACTCGAGGACTGTGTGATTTCTCCTTGATGGGCTGGGCTCCATTTGCAGGGAGAGGTGTAAACAACGGGTACTTGAGTTGAAAGTTAACGCGCGCTACCAGTAGCTCTGCTACTTTCTCACATTTTTTGCCATTTTGGTCGCTACAAGCTTACTTGTCATCTGCACCCTACTGCTAGTAGCATTTCCCTACTTTCCTAAGCCGAAGGATCCATATTACATTGATTATCCTGCTTCCATTCGACTGTACGTTTAGTGAAAACACCTAAGATAAATATAATACATACACTGACATAATCCTATTAAAGAATCACCGTCGTGTACATATTTATGAATGTATATATATTTATTTTTCCGATGTCAGTAACTGCCATAAGAAACGCATTGGAGTAATTCTTCACTGATTCATTTCACGCACTTTCCGATGAGATAGAAATATGAAATTTAGGAATTCATTAGAAACCTTAAAAACCATTAAATACCCAAATTTTTCCACCAAAAGTATCCTTGGTTCGACACCAAGATAGATGACTCGAAACTCTCCCGTAAGATGTAGGTACACGTAAGTTTCATTTTGATCGATTACGTGCTTCTTTTCTTTTGCAAAAATTAAATTAGAAATAATGATCCTACAAAATCGAGGAAAAAACTAAAAGACGGGAAACTGAGCAAAAATTCTTATTTTGATCGTAGAATATAAATTTTGATTCGAAATTGTGTGATTTCGAGCTTCCGAGCGAACATTTTGTAGAATTTTGAGGTTATAAAAATCCCGTGGACTTGACGATCAAGGAGATTCTTGAAATCGACTCACATACGAATGCATGGGAAAGATAGGCCATGAGAAATTAATGGGGAAAGAGAGCCGACATTTTATGGCCAAGAAAGTTTTTGTAAACTTTGGAAATTGAATCCGACAATAAATTCTTACAAATAATATAACTTTCTATGTTTTATATTACTTGAAATTAGTAGTTCATGAAGAAAATTTCGGATAATTAATATTTTCATTCATAAAAAAACATGGAGAAATTTGACAGCCGAAATTATATAGGCAACAATGTAAACAAATGCAAATTTTGTTTTATCGACCAAGTTAACAAAGTTATATCCATATATCACAAGGATAAGCTATAAACAATAATATACACTTACATTTTTAAATAAGTTAAATTGTATCCCACATTTTTTGACGGGGGAAATCATCTATTCATTAATAATTATGATGCTTGAATAACTTATATTAATCATTATAACGCTAATACATCATAATAATCCACGTAACGTTTCACACAACGCTCCCCAAATTTTATCATATGATATACGTATACCATTTAATATTATGTAAAATGATCCTATATCTTATTAATATTCTGCTTTATTCTCAAAAAAACATTAAACGAGACTTGGGAAACGTTTAGTATCGATGTGACCATTGTTAAACAGCAATAAATTTAATGAAATTGACACATTTGCTAGTGATTAGATATTTTATGGGCTCAGATTGTCTCGTGCATTTGCACTATTTGCCTTAGGCTGTAAACTACAAGAACGTCAGTAAAGATTGCATGTTTTCTATATAAATCACGCTTTAGCTTCCATGTAGTGAACCAGTATGAGCACATGAGTCACTTCAAAACTTTCCTCTGGAAAAGCGCTGAATTTATGGAAGTTGCCAAAGATTGGAAGTCTATACGTGGGGGAAGTTAGAAGAAGAACTATTTATGTCTGGAAAACTTGGTGTTCTCTTGTTTTGGAGAAGAAGATATATAAATTCCAGAAAAATGTTGCAGTTAAGTTACTCTGGTTTTAAAAGAAATATTGATTGAAAATTTTAATTTAGAGAATTCAAAATCAAGATCGATACTTTCTAAAGATATTCTCTATACTCTAGATGTTGATGAGGCTTTGACAAAGAATTGATATTGACAAAGAATTCAATCGGGACTATGAATTCAAAGTGGAGCGATGGATATAAAAGAAAAGAAAGTCTAGGAGAATATTTGAAGGATGCACAAAAACTGTTTTGTACGAGTTTATAATATAACGTTATATAACATATTAATAAACAATTTTAAAGAATATATGACGGAAATTACACGAAAATGTATGCACTTTTGGAAGTCTATTAAAAATTCAAAACTTACTGGAACGTTAAAGTCGATGGAGAACATTTATTTATTTTACTTAATTATATTCCCGATTTCTTAAACTGCTTTCTCTTCATTCACTGCATTCACAAGCAATGACTTAGTGATTCAAACAACAACGAACATTGCATCAAATATACCGTGCACAAGCATCCGAATAATTTCCATGAGTCTATGTCCAATTATGTTCAGTTTCGTGAATATTTTTGGATGAATTTATAGAGCTCACACTGACTCATTGTACTAAAACAAGTATACTTGTACATTTGCTCATGATATCAGATCAAATCCAATGGTAGTTTTCCCTTATTTTCCAATGTAGGAAATAATTTTGAATTGCAATGACGTGAATTGGAAATCTGTCAGTATCTTAATGAAGTATCTTACACGCCCAATGACTTTCTCTGTGATGGTATTGTATGAGTTCACATTCCATAAACTAAAATAAACATAAACATAAACTAAAATATTCCTTTTATCACGCTCCATCTCTGTTTTAAGTTAAGAATCAAAGTGAGAGGAAGTGTTCCACCATTTTAGCTTGGTTCCATCGAATCGGTAGTAGTAGTAGTATTGCTTAAAAGTGCTTCGACAGCTTAGGTTATTTCGCATATAGGCCCTCCCCGGGAATCGAACCCAGGACCGATTTCACCGAAGTCGAACGCGTTGCCCACTTGGCTATCCGGGCGACCTCCCATCGAATCAGTTTGACGTTATTCATACAAGTTGAAAAAACTCTCAAAAGACAGGTATTTTAACTAAAAATAAACTATGAAAGGTTTCAACCTAAATGGTCATTATAAAGTACAAAATATAGAAAGATGGCACTATTTATACAGTTTTACATTAATTCAGTTCTCACCAGCAAGCTTGGGATACGAGAGGGAAAGTTTTCTGGAAAATAAGAAATTCTGTTTTCTATGAGTGTTTTACGTTGGGTTCCACGATCTTGATGAGATCATATTGAATTTAAACCTACAGTTGTTCTAAATAAACTGCTTTGAAGCTGAGGAATAATCCGGAAATATTATTCAGCGGAAGTCGTTGATCTACATATAAATTCCAAAATCATCAAGTTAACGCTTCTAGATAAATTTAAACAATGCAAGAGATGTATCGCCATGGAGCTCTAGACACGTATGAATAACAACAGAAAATGCCTATCGAATCAGAAATTGAGATAATCAACAAAAATTTACTAAAAGGCAGTAATTGTTTAAATCAACAGCTTCGGCCGTGACTTCGTGGTAGAGCTCTATCAAGAACAAGAGTTATTCTTACTCTTGTTCCAATTGAATAAATATTTATCGTCACGACGTAGATATCAATCTCCATGCCCGTAAAATTGAATAATTCCAAACTAGATCTTGCTTGGCGATATCAATTTAATTTAGCATTTCAAATTATTCTCATGCCATTTTTCCTTTACCTGTCAGAGGTTAAAAATCCTCCGTGTAAAACTGGAAGTCCTTCAATTACGGAACGTAATATATTTGCTATCTTCCAATTCTGTTTGCTTTTTGGAAAGCATTCGAATGCGGTTTACGATGCGTTATTCTGAAAGGTATTCATACATATTATGTGGGTATCGCTGACTTATAATCCCCTCTCCCTGATGCATTAATGATCTCTTGACCATATCATTCTTAAATATTCATAAATCCTATAGAATATTACATCTCAAACAGAATTTTCATTTCCTTTCAAACGTTTTACGCAAACAGAAATCGTATCGTAAGTCATTAAGTATGTCAACAAGAATATTTCACGGATTTTTTGCCAGTTTAGCTATAAATATAACTTACATTTATCAACACGTGTTATAGCAATTCCATTGCCTCCGCGACCACTGATTGAATTAACTCGGCATGTTAATGGATCGGATCCACTGGTTTGAAATGCAAATCGAGACACAGCCATTAATAAATTTACCAAACACATTCGACGAAACGGAAAGCGTTTGGGGATAACGCCGAAGGATGGAGTAAATTGAAAAATTTAATGCTGAAAGCTTTTATTTAGGAGTATACAATTCGTAGAGCTCTTTTCTATTCTCTTTATATAATTTTATACTGATAAACATAGCCTCCTCGTAAGTTTCTTCGGTTTATCTTCCCACTTACCTGAGTCTTCAATATATCAGATTCTCATGATGACGTTAATTACGATTCTTTTGCATAATATGTGATGGGGAGGAAGGAATTATCACCGAGTAAGACACGTGAAGGCAGAAAATGATTTTTGTTTGAGGCAAAAAAGGAACGTTGGGCGTGTGCTTTTGGTAGCTCTCCGCCTTCCATGGGAGCAACAGGTGGACTGTATCGCATGGGAGTGTCTTGTATGCCGCTCTGTTGTGAGACTGGGCGACGCATAAATCCTGCTTGCCCATCGAACGAACATTTTGGGCCATATTTCTTTAATATGCGTGTCATTGAACCCATCATTCTTATATATTTTTTCTGCATTCTACTAGGAGCATATGATGTACCTGTGAAGGCTTCCGTCTGTGAAGTCATTAAGTCCGAGGTCAGTCGAAGAAGGTCAGAGTGAATCGCAAACCCTCCACAGTTAGCAACCAAAAGCCCTGGAAAGGGAAGGAGGCTTACCACGCAAGATGAGGAGTGAAGAAGTTTGCTCTAACATTCCTAACTGAGCTTGAAAGTTAAAAGAAAATTAAGCTTATTCAAGCGTACCACAGTGACCCTTTGATTAACGTTTTTCATAGAATTTGATAAGAAACGTGCAGGATGAATCCATTATTCAACATCGCGGATGCCTCAGCAGCTCCCAGATAACCACACGAACAGCAATGAGGGAAAAGTAAATGAAAGATACGATTTGCATTATCCTGTAATGGGAAATAATGGTTCCCAATAGTTGATTTCATTTTAAATTTGTTTCTTCATGCGCACGCATATTAAAAACACAAGTTGGACGGATATTCATTCGAAATACTTGAAATATCGACATTTATTCGCTAGTAGAGACGATTGCTGGATCAGCTAATTTTTTATAGCAAGCATCACTGTTATGGCACCTCATTTTCAAGCTTTTCCTTTGTTTACTCAAAACCCAAGCGTGATCACGTCGGATATTTGTCGATTGTTTTTATCAGTTTTTGAGACTAACATAAAATTGTGGATATTTTAAATCTATTCTCAGACAAGAGCCTTCAATGAAGGGAAACTTCCCAGCTAAACTATATAATTCAACCAAAATTCCGGGTGCCATATAATTCAGTTCCCATAAATTACGTTACTATTTCATTCGCATGGTTAAGAAAATTAAATCCTAGCGTAAATTCGTCAAGAGCTTCATCTTTACGTTGGATTGAAAAAACTTCCTGAAAAATTTACTAAATTTATTGTGGATACATATATATAAAACATGTATACTACATATAACATACGTAAAATTTACTAAATGAATGCACTCTGAGTATACTGAATATTCCCGCGCTGTGCCTACAGGTTTTCTTTTTGGTGTTCTCTTTGTCGAATGACTCATCGTTCCATACTACCGATCTATCATGCCTTCCTAGCTTCCTAACACGTCGTCATAAATCTACGAGTGCCGCTACCCCGTCCTCGTTACTTCGAACTTAGGTTCGCGGAAATGCACCGAGCCTTGGATTAAGTTTGCGTGACCAAAACCTCACCCCAACACAGAGTCGTAGCTCTTTCTCGCGTTTGTAATCATAGCATTCGCTCATGCACCCTTTTGCTGCTCATCCTTTTGGTTTCCCGCAAACATTGGAGATGTCTTCCTGAGTTTACTGTTCAACATGAAAGTAACGGAGCGTTGCGAAGGGAGATCCAGTTTGGTCACGAAAAAATTCAAACGATTACGGAGCTACTAGATGATGTGGTAGCAGGTTGGAATAGATTCATCTTCACATAGGAGAGTTCTCTCCTATTAAATTTACGCCCTTCGTTGAATATAGCCTTTTCTCGGTGTTGTAAAGTTAAAAAAGATGGGATTAAATGGCTAATCTAAACAAATTGGAAACCATGTACATTTTTATGAATTCCAGAAAGGTATAATTCAACGTGAATAAAATTCCTATTTCCGAGGTTCGTAAAAGTTAAAAAATTTTATTCACAAAAACTAAGCATTCTCTTGGGAAAAATCAGGATTCAAAAAGTGCATTTCGTAAAATAAGTGGTACCTCGTCGCTTACGGAATCAGTTAAAAGGAAATGTCTTTATCGTGCGAATGCAGAGATTTATCTCCAAGATTAAAATCTGCGAAATGAGGTCGCACGGGATATGGCATTAATTACTAATAACTGCTATAATGCATGACCCCTACCACAATCGACAGCTTAATAAGTACATCAATTATGCTTTGATCACAGTCCACAAACCTAAGTAAAATAGTTCTCGTGATTTACCACCCCGGCTATTCGTTAATTACTCACAGACAGAGATTTATAGTTGCAGGATTGGAGAATGGGGCCACGCCAAAATTCCCTCGTGCTACTCCTCGTAGATCGCAATTCCGATAATTCCTTGGTATCCCTGGCAACTAGGTTGCGGAATGTTGTAGCAAGACATTTATTTCAGCAAACTTTGTGAAGTAGCTTTTCCGATATTGATTTCCACTTGTATATGGAAACAGAATAGAGGGATATGTATCTCTCGTTTATCTTTGTCTCATAATGATTCACTGCTATGATTCTATGAAAGCAACTGAGGTATGAATGATGCTGAGTAATGGTATTCATTTAGGTTACTCCTTGTTGACTGGTAGGAGAATGCTATGTCATAATATATGTGGAGAAGCTCTTAGAAAACTCGGCTTCGTAAAGAGAAGAGTCAGTCGGAGCGACGAAAAAGTTCGCGAGCGATGTTATCTTGCGTTAGTTAGACCTCACCTTGAGTATGCGTGTAGTAGCGTGCGTATAGGACCCTGCCGATAAGTGTTGTATTAAAGAATTAGAAAAGGTGCAGCGAAAGGCGATACGTTCTGAGAAGAATTACTACGATAAATCAGTGAGCGTCACTCAGATGCTTCAGGACGCAAGATGGGAATCTTTGAAAGTTAGAAGATTTCAACAAAGGATCAATTTACTGGATAAATTCAGAGAAAGCAAGTTCAGAGATGATTTCGCCGATATGATGCGTTCACCGTGCTACATAGGCCGTTCCGATAATGCGAGAAAGGTCAGAGAAATATATTCCAGAACGAATAGATTCAAGAACTCATTTTTTCCGCGAACGATACGCGAAAATAATGATTAAGGAAATAGAACCATGGTGCATGCACCCCCTGCCACACACCGAAAGGCGGCTTGCAGGGTACAAACATAGACATAGACATGTCTTGTTCTGCTTTTACGTGGACTTTTTCCACCAAGAGTGTTCTGTTTCAGTGAGGAAAGGGATCGAAAACTACCTCACTCCTCGTCTTACCAATTAAGCCTCCTTATCTATATAGAAACTCTGGCAGCTAATGGTGGAGGGTTTGTGGTTCAAACTGGCTGCAAAAAGTACAGTTCAGGTACTGTAGCTTTTAAGAATAAAATATACATTACAAAATTCACCAACTTCTGTAATTGGTGAGACATAAAATTGAGTAAATATCTAAGACTAGTTAAATATTTTACAAAGCTTCATCTTCGATATATTATGGCTTTTCATTAAGTCACGCCTTCTAAGATTGATTTCATTTTTATTGCGTGAAGTTGTATTTGTATACAAATGTATACTTGTATTGTATTTTGGCCTTCATTAATTTTCATACACTACTACAGTCAAAGCAAACAAACTGTATTTTGGACTTAATTAGTTATTTGGGTTATAAAATTAAGAGAAGCTGATGTAAATTTCGTATTCGAAAGTTAAATATGAATAAGTTATCGACGTACGTCAAAAAAGTTTTATTATTTTTTTTTTTCAGTTTTTGCATATGTTTCTAAGTTGACTTTAACTTACGTTAATTTCAAATTCGGTGCCGATGGTCATTGAGTACCTGACGCTTGTTCGGACAGGACCTGATTTAGGCTGATTTTCAATATCGGTTGTATCTTCGATCAGCTTTATGTGCGAGGGTTATGCGAAGTAAGTTTTATTAATTTAAGGCTGTGTAGTGTCGAAAAATATTAAAAGTTCCGTCGAAATTGGCAATTGTTTTTATCTCCATCGTAGACGTCGCACAGTGGGCTGAAATCGGTAAAAGACGGACAAAAGTCCAAAATGATTTTTTTTTTGAGATACAGACATGACACTTTGCATATATATACACAAAAGATTGCTGATCATGGAATGGTAAGTCATTTGTCATATATCCCATCTGTTACGTAGCTACTGAGGCTCAAACATGACTAAATTTCCAAAAACACGCCCGATTGAATTTTTCTTCGAAAATCTTATAAGTTAAGTAGATGGTGGACTTGTGGAAGGATTTTAATGGAATAAAAGAACGTAATATTCTGGTGACATGATACTTTTCTTATATTGTTTATAAATTTCGATGATCTTGGTCAATATTTGTGCGGTATTACGTCACAAAATGGCGGCGCTTTTTTCAGGCAAAATTTGACACAAAGTAGACAATATCTTTTGTTTAAGAAAAATGGTCTCCTGGAAATTGCATAAAAGTATTTATTAAAGATATTTTAAGAATATCCAGCAGAAATATTTCAAAAATCTCTGCGACCACGAAAATGAACGCGATTTTTTGACCGCGCTGCACGACCCGGGTCCGCGCAGCTGGACCTGGTAGTAGGACTACTCCGTTNCATTCTTCTACTCTCTCGACATAGCCACACCACCGTTCGATCGTCCGTTCGACTCTCCATCACGTCTCGTTCCCTCGATAACATCGAATTATTCCGACCGGGAAAAGTCTCGCGTTTCCGAATCGTGTTTAGTTGAGGAGAGAAAATTTGTATGCCTCTGGGCGATCTACTTCCAGTCCAGGGGTCGACAAACTGCGGCTCCTTGGGCACGCAAATATATCCCTTTGGTGATATTGAATATTAAATAAACACTTTTGTAGTTTCATCCATAATTCTTAGTTTCTGTTCCCTGCGATGAACAGCATAAAAGGCGATTATTTTGCGGTTTTCTCTTCGATTGATGATAGTATTACATCAAAAATGTCATAAATTTCTAAAATATTCTGTCATCAATTCTTTATCGCGGAAAGGCACAACCATAGCTCTTGAATCGTTATAAAATCGTTGTGAATAAAGAGTTTTGCTCTGATGTCTTAAAATTTTGCCCACTCACGCTCTAGATTTTCATGTTTACAGGCTTGTATGTTAAATCTGGTAAATTTTACGGCAGCACTTAAATTTCTTATAGGTATATTGTATAAGCGTCCAATGGTTAAAGGTTCATGTAAAAAACAAAGACGTATATTTTAAGCGTTATGGATATTTTTAATCAAAAACTCTGATTGATTGCTTATAAAGAACAGGGAATCTGCGAGGGTTTAGAGATGGTCCTTAGCGTTTATCGCAATCTTTCGTTGTTAGACTTCCTAAAATAGACGATTATTTCATAGAATTTTCGTATCTGCATAGGCTTTCTAACGCTTATTGCGTTTAGCTACTCTTAAACACTTCAGAAAGCTTAAGTCTTTCCTTTTTGATAGCAAACCCCGCCTTGGATGGATACCGTGTTTTCTACTGTGGCTCTTGAAGGTCAAATCCTAGGAAGTCATCACTTTTCGAAACATACCGATGTAATGTATTAATTCGATATACCAAACCTCTTGAGGAATAAAACGAAGGATTCCAACACATAAGTCCCATGGTAATTTTTCATACGTGGCTCGAAACTGCTAGGTTGGAAATGTGAAAGTTTCGTTATTTTATAGCTCGAATGGGAAGGCCTTTAAAAACGAAATCATATTGGATGAACTGCGAAGTCTAATCTTTTAGATGACTTTTTTTGAAACTAAGAAAAAAGTTTTAGATGAAACTTAGAGTTTTCTACATTTTTTTCAAAGTGCAGAATCTGGCATGAATTATGAGTGTATGTTTATATGTTCGTGTAACACATGTAATTCAATAGTAATAGTTACAATACAATACATATAATACAAATTATTTGAAATGCGTAACATTCAAGTTTCCAATTTACACTTCTGTAAAATATTTTTCACAATTGTAATAAAATAACCTACTTATTTATTTCCAAATTGTACATGAATTTATGGATGTTTTCGCTACTGTTTACATTCTTTTCTTCCTAGGTAAGCAATTTAAGCAAGTGGCAAGAAAGGTGATAAACCTTTCAGGATGACTTGTTTCCCTCAACCGGGAATCCGGTCCACAGAGGTAAATACGAACTCTTTGTTTAGATAACTGTTTCTTTATAATTTTCTTTTCGCTTGCTTTTGAACATGTTTTGATATTTGAGGTAATTGATCCCTTATGTGGGTCCACATGTCGAATATTTTTACTATAAAGCTATCGTAGTATTAATCATGTCAAGGAAGCAATTGAGTTGAATTACTATTCTGACTTAATATTTGGAATTTCCGTTTTCTCGATATGTTATAGAAATATTGAATTTGAATTGTTGCATGTTGAACTTAATTGTATTACATAGCTGTCGGCTCATTTTTTGTGAACAGCAATCTATAAAATTTTATATCAATGTTTCTTTTATGTAAGCGTTGATTTTAACAATATTTATTGTTTCAATTTTTTTAAATTTATCCAATGAAAATTTTTCCTCTAGTTCAATGTTTTAACACAAATCCTATACTTTAACTTTTTTATTTTAGTGCGCTTCCTACTCTCGAGAAAGTGTATATTACATTTACTTTCTTACGCATAAATTAATTTTCCTTCTATTGTAACCATAAGAGACTGTCAATATCCCATAGCGAAAATTCTTAAGGACGCAAGTATTTGACGTGTTTATAGCCTCTTCATCAGATGTAGAGGCTTGACTGAAAAAAAACTTAGTGTTCTGCTTTTCAGCGGGAGGATTTCGGTTCTCAGATTCCTCGATAACTTAGTCTTGAAGACATTGAGCAACGATTCACAATACTCTTGGATTTATAAAGCAATAAGGGTTAGTGTTCAATTCGTATATTTCGCTCCAAAAGTCGAAGAACTTCTAAAATTATAACTGATTAGAGGAGCGTTCGCCGTATTGACCGTGTTTACAATTAAATTAGCATAGTATTTTTAGAGGAATTTATATGCTTGCGATTTTAATGGGTGTATGATCTTTGATTCAGTGAACACTTTACAAAAAAAACTGCACAAAATTCTTCATACCGACGAAAAATGCGTTTAGTTCTTCCGTCATAAGGGAATAATTCGTGCGAGTAGAATTTGCATAACGAGTATGATAAACTTTCAAAAAGTTTTAGCAATTTCGGGTAGTTAATATGCATTTCAAAAGGTTATAGTTAAAAGCATTTAATTAGGAAATCTACTTAAAAATATGAAAAGTTTTTTTTTGGAACGCGTAGAGGTATTCCGCTTGAAAATAATCTTCAAAGATTGAAATTTTTCTATGGGTAAAAACGATTAAATAAAGCTTTCATTGATCTAAAGTTGCTTTAATATTGTGTACCTAGTTTTTACACATCCAATGTTCAGCGCGAATTTCTGCTTACTTTATTAAAAAAATCTTTTATATTAGTAATGTGGTCTTTATTTACTAAGAAATTCAATTACTTCAACTTAGGTGGTCATTATAACACACTTAATTTTCAATTGCATTTTACTTTAAGTAATCCCTTGCACGCTATAAATGCATAACCTTAACGGGATGATAATGGCAGAAAAGTACCGAAATAGTATTAGTGAAGAAGAAGCAAAGAGGCAGGTTGCATTGAAGGCAATTCTTCCTCAGGGGAAAATGCGTTAAAAACAATTCTCGACCTGTATGCCATTTACAGAGACAATCTATCTCCTGACGCCAATTCTCCCTCTACTTCTGATGAAATACATCGAATTGTAAATGCAGCGCTCATTCCTGCTTCGCTCCCTAGAGGCAGTTCCGCCCACTCCTCTCCCCGACATTCTTCTACTCTCTCGACATAGCCACACCACCGTTCGATCGTCCGTTCGACTCTCCATCACGTCTCGTTCCCTCGATAACATCGAATTATTCCGACCGGGAAAAGTCTCGCGTTTCCGAATCGTGTTTAGTTGAGGAGAGAAAATTTGTATGCCTCTGGGCGATCTACTTCCAGTCCAGGGGTCGACAAACTGCGGCTCCTTGGGCACGCAAATATATCCCTTTGGTGATATTGAATATTAAATAAACACTTTTGTAGTTTCATCCATAATTCTTAGTTTCTGTTCCCTGCGATGAACAGCATAAAAGGCGATTATTTTGCGGTTTTCTCTTCGATTGATGATAGTATTACATCAAAAATGTCATAAATTTCTAAAATATTCTGTCATCAATTCTTTATCGCGGAAAGGCACAACCATAGCTCTTGAATCGTTATAAAATCGTTGTGAATAAAGAGTTTTGCTCTGATGTCTTAAAATTTTGCCCACTCACGCTCTAGATTTTCATGTTTACAGGCTTGTATGTTAAATCTGGTAAATTTTACGGCAGCACTTAAATTTCTTATAGGTATATTGTATAAGCGTCCAATGGTTAAAGATTCATGTAAAAAACAAAGACGTATATTTTAAGCGTTATGGATATTTTTAATCAAAAACTCTGATTGATTGCTTATAAAGAACAGGGAATCTGCGAGGGTTTAGAGATGGTCCTTAGCGTTTATCGCAATCTTTCGTTGTTAGACTTCCTAAAATAGACGATTATTTCATAGAATTTTCGTATCTGCATAGGCTTTCTAACGCTTATTGCGTTTAGCTACTCTTAAACACTTCAGAAAGCTTAAGTCTTTCCTTTTTGATAGCAAACCCCGCCTTGGATGGATACCGTGTTTTCTACTGTGGCTCTTGAAGGTCAAATCCTAGGAAGTCATCACTTTTCGAAACATACCGATGTAATGTATTAATTCGATATACCAAACCTCTTGAGGAATAAAACGAAGGATTCCAACACATAAGTCCCATGGTAATTTTTCATACGTGGCTCGAAACTGCTAGGTTGGAAATGTGAAAGTTTCGTTATTTTATAGCTCGAATGGGAAGGCCTTTAAAAACGAAATCATATTGGATGAACTGCGAAGTCTAATCTTTTAGATGACTTTTTTTGAAACTAAGAAAAAAGTTTTAGATGAAACTTAGAGTTTTCTACATTTTTTTCAAAGTGCAGAATCTGGCATGAATTATCTCCAATACAGCCTTTGCATGATAAATTATTATGCAGCATTTATAAAAATTAACCCCTGATAAACTTTATATCAATTGTATTATTGCAATTATATTTAAAGTGACATCAGAGCTTGTATTTTTTGGAATTGAATAAAATCAAAATTTGCAGTTTAATTTATGCAGTTTAAGCAATTTAATCACTAAATTGTTTTTCGGGACTCCCCTTTTTCTGGAAAGACTGTAGATTTATTCGTAATATTGTATATGGCCTACTTTTAGGGATACATTCGCTCTGATATTATGGATTTCTTTCGAAGATGCCTGATGCTCTTTTTGCGAAGAAACATACTCGTGAATATTTTAATCCTTTTTAGAAACGTTTAAATCATTCTCTTGAAAACTTTATTCTTCATTCTTTTTCGTCATTATGAGTTTTTTCATTCCTTCTACTTCTAATAAGTTGTAGATGATCACAATAATACGTTTTAAACAAAATTTGCAAATACTACAGCACTAAGAAACATATTTCGAAGTTTTTCTGTCAGATATTTACCGCAAACTTGAATTTAAGTCCGCCCCGGAAAACTATCAATTTTAAAATGATTCTCCTGGTTAATTTCTTCCCGGTTTTACTTAACTCTCTGTTTTTCCTCCATCACAATGGATAAATCTATTTCACCATTGGTAGACGTGAGTAAGGGGCTTACGTTCTCCGGCGGAGCATATATCTTAGGTATTGCAGCTCCTCTGTCGGCTGAAGAGATAAGTAATGCGGCCGGATCTTTGCTCTAGGAATTAATTAACCGCATGCTTCCGCTTGTTTAGCATCGTAAAGGCGTTCCTATGGAAGCCAAATGAAATATGGATATCGAACTTGAAGGAATAGACATTGAAAATAGGATATTTTTTATGAAAAAATTTGTGCAGATATTATCGGTTGGCTAATTACTCGTCAATTTCCATTAATTTGATTGTTTTTATTGAATATGGTATAATAATTTAGACGTCCAATCCGCGGCCCGCGTAAATAAACGAACATTGCAAAATCACAGGTAGGAAATGCCAACGATCCTTTTTATAAGAAGTGCATCTTTTTAAAAGGGGACTAAGCGTTTAATTCAGCCAAGTTTCTGTAGATTTTAATGTTAAGAAAAATATTAAACATGAAATGTTTCTATAAATCACAGTGAGAAATCAATTGTTTCTTCCCTTAAAGTTCCTTCAGTTGAGAGCCGTTTTGTAGAGATCTATAGGAGTTTTTCGTATTTCATATTTATAATATAACTATTTTAGATAAGCCCAGTTTTTTGGGAAATGTTACGGAAGTGCTATACTGCATTTCTGGTTGATGGGAATTTGAATTTTGGGTTGACAACCTAGATGAAATTCCAGAAGTTGGTGAAGACACCCGTGTAGTTCTTGCGGAGACTGAAAAAGTTGTTAAATTTTTCAAAATATTTTATGTTAGAAACAGTGCTCTTCAAAGGCATGTATTAATGTTACTATGCATGTAATTATGAAAATTCTACAAAAATATTTTAAATATTAAAAAGTATTTCAAGGAGAAATCGAGTACCGGGGTATTATTAAAAGAAATTATCCGGTTAGTTCAAAACCTGAGTATTTTGGATTGCCTATTCACAGCCAGCTCAATTATCTTTCCGGCCATTCAAGTGGCTCTATTGGACAAACTCAGTGTTTATATTAAAAATGTTATGTTCTTTTGTTTGTAAAATAAACGTCGTTTTACTAAGCTCATTTGTATTTGGGTTATATTGTGAATAAATATTATATTCTATATTTTTCTACGCTGTAGAAGAATTACAAAGGTTTTTTTTCTTTTTAATCTCGTGGAACTAAGACAGTGTATTTTCCTTACTAACGTTTTTTTTTTCTTGTTTTGGTAATATAGGGGTTGCCTAAATCAAGAGGCCCTCGCTGGCAGGCGCTCCTGAGAAAATTTTTCATGCGGCCCTACGGCACCAAAAAGTTGGATACCCCTGGTATAACTGCTAACTATTAATTCTTGAAGGAAACTCCTGAAATTTTCAAAATATGTTAAATTTTAACACCACATTTTTTTCAACTCCATAAGGCCTCATTCAGCAATCTTACGATGACAATCATATATTTAAACGACGAAAAGGACCACAAATACACTCAGAAAATATGAATAAAAATAGATTTTGAGAATATTTAAGCAAGTAATGCGTCCTGATAGTCTTTATTCATATTATATGCGCCACTTGATAAAATCTTTGCAAACACAACACTCCGTTGAATGATTCAATCTAGTAGTATTGGTTTGTGATTGGAAATGAAAGAAACTAGAAATCCTCTTTAAATGAAAGTCATCAATTCGCTGGAAACTAATAAATTCCGTCATTCTGGGTCATTGTCCCTTGATTAAAGAAATATTTTTGTAAACATCCCGTAGTCATAAATATAAAAATGTTACCAACCGCTTTGACTTATAATGGACCCCAAAAAACTACCGTCGATGGTAGATTTTACAGTACCGAATGCCGCGGATATGCAAAATTCTACACTATCTTTAATGTACTATGGAGAAATAAATCTTTACATTTTTTGTGATTCGTTTACCGATTGAACATTGTGTTATGTGGCTGATTTGTTTTAGTGGTTTGGATAAAAAATCCCCTCTTATTTTACACAAGGAAAAAGGTTTTGGTGACGTGGCACGATAAGGCGTGCACCTAGGAAAATTCCCAAGGAGAACCGGACATGAAGGAAGTCTGACGGAACCGGGACTCGAACCCTCGTCTCCCAATTGCCGGTTGGTTGCTCTACCTTTTCTGGTGGGATAGCTCAATGGATAGAGCAACCAACTGGCAATTGGGAGACCCGGGTTCGAGTCCCGGTACATTTTTCATGTCCGTTTCTCCTTGGGAACCCTCTTATTTTCATTTGTTTTCAGAAATCTCACTGATATTATTTGATTGCGTCACACAATTATTTAAGCGTTTCATACAATCAAGAGCACCCTTATCGTTGCATTTCTTTTCTTTTCTCTTAGTCTGAGAGGTTTACAAATTTCTCCCGCGGTGAAATATTATCTACAGAAATAGAATACAAGATTTATCGCATGCAACGTTTGGTTTAAGATGTAACGCCGGTCATTATGATTGACAACGACTTTTGGGACGCCTAATACTGCTAGTAATAGAGAAATCAAGATTTTAATAGTAAAATTGCGGAACGAGGTTTCATTTTAAGTATTCGTATTTTCCAGCGAGATTAGCATTCCAAATATGGTGCATTTTTGTCGGTGATTGAGCTGAGATCAGCGACGATTTGAATGAGAAATGAGTTTCTTTCGCATAATTTAAGGCAAATATGAAAAAGAGGGGATCGCTTTTGAGAGATATTCGACCGTCATTTCAGGAGAGGAAAAAAATTCTGAGAAGGAAGAAAATCGTATTATAAACGTAGGAAGTTTGTTTCATAGGCTGTAATTTGATAAATGGGCGATTCTCAGCTAACCTCATCTGCGACATTATATGAAATATTTACATATTTTTCCTCGATGAAGTTGTTTAGAATACACCAGAAGTTAAAGATGGTACATTTTGTGAAAAATGCTAACTACTAATGGATAGGATAATTATAGTTTCTTTGTTGTCTATGAGTAACTAACAAGGGGAGTAACACCTCTGTGGAAAACGGATTCGCGCGAGACTTTCAGGGTATGTTCCTTGCTCAAGAATAATAGACAAATATCCGACCGTTGACACAAATAGGCATTTTTAAATAGGAACTGAACATCAGAGTTAGGCACGCTATACACGCGGGTCACCATGAAGATTGCGAAACTTTCCTCATAGAAAAATAATTTCTCCCATTTTCTTACAAATAACTCACACAGTCCTTAGCTTGACTGATGTTGTTCTATTAAAGATATAGGGATCTTTAAATAAATAACACTAGGAAAAGAGTTTAATGCTTTTACCGTTTTGAAATCCTGATTTACGGTATTTCCGCAAAGAGATGTTTAATCAAAGCTTAGAAAAAGCAGGGAGTAGCATCGAAGGCTATGCCGCAGAGAGAACTAGTCTTTTGACTATGAATATAATTGCGTACAGATTTAACCAACCATTTATATAGGTTAACATACTTCAGAATCAGTTCTACATGATTTTGTCTCCGCCCCATCCGGGATTAATTTTCTCTGATACATTGGAGAGGTGTTTACATGAACTTGCTTGCAAATCCGGATACAACTCCACTGCCTACAGACCCACCGGCAATATTCAATTTCTGAAATGGCGAGGCTGGAATCGTCGGCTCGTAGTATTAACCATTCCTGTGCGCATAACTTAATTTTACCTTCCAACCAAAGCTGTTGCATGGAATTGCAAACATGCATTAGTTTTCAAAAGATTTTCCAAAAGGTTTCTGTTAACGATAATCCAGTGATCAGGAAAGGTTTAGCATTCCGTTTGAACTGGATTGATAACGTTTCTCCTGTCTTTGCGTTAAATGTTTGAAATCGATTTTTCCTTTGAATCAAGAAGCTTCAGTGTTCTAATTAATTCAGGTATTTTCTCGAATTTCTTCTGTTGTATCAAAGTAGAAAATCTTGAAGAAACTTTATTAATTTCCGCTAGTTGAATCGTTAATCGTTAATTTGATTGAATCAGATACGCTCCATTTTGGAAACGATAACTGTTAATTGAATCAGGGATGTTCATACGTGTGGAAAAAGCAATTCAGATTTGATGAAAAACGGGCAAATATGGTGGGAGAAGAAAAGATTTTGATTTAACAAAGAGCGGCAGAGAGAGAGGATGGAATGCTAAGGTGAGGTGAAAGGTTAATGTAGGACGAAAGGGAAAATAAAGAGGGAAACGCTAAGACTGAAGTTGGTGATTGATGCAGAGCAGTGATACCCAACCTATAATCTGTCTGCTCCGGGGTCACTAAACTGCTCTTATGGAGTCCTAAGGTTTTACCCTTTGATAACATAAAGTAGTTTTATTGATAAAAAGTTAAATGGTATCCAATTTCAAGATAAATAGTTCTTTTAGCAGTGTCTGCTGATCCATAAATACCGAGAAACGCCGATGTAAAGGAAGGGATTGGCTATGTAGAAGTAAACAGAAGGGCACAATAAGAATAAGTACTTGGTCGTTGCTGTGCACTTACGCTGATATTTCCCAGTCATAACATTCTGGCTGGGTCGAAAGATATACCCTCATATCATCCTTTCCCCAAAGCCTTTGGTATCTAATGGTGGAGGTCAAGAGTTTTCAACAGACCTTAACAGACAGGCACAATGCTTAACACGCTGTAAATACCAATTACCAAATACGTAACTTTCTGGGTTTAACTCAATGAGAAATTGCCCTTTGGTTAGAAATGTGATACGTGGGAAGTGAATTTGCGAATGGCAATCAAAGTTGATCAACGTTTAGATAAATTGGCCGGCTCTTGATTATATATGAGAAGGAGATTAGGCATCTATTAGAAGATAATATTTTCCCTGCAGAGTTTACTCGTGGCGTATTTCAATACGAAATACACCACGAAGCGTAGATAGGTGTTAGTGAGATGGAAAAGGCTCGATGAAATCAGAAATAAAGTTTAATCTCTCACTTATAAAGCTGCAGGAAAAAATGTAATCGTTCAAACACTTTTTTGTTCAACCATCACGGAAAATAAATAAGTCGCGATGTGGAGGACGGAGTTGTTTGGATCCGCACTTAGTGACTGCGTAACGAAAGTGAATCGACCACCGACTGCTGTCAAATCTCTGATGAGTCCTTTCGATAAGTCCTAAATAGGAAAGAGGAGGCGCCGCCAAAGACGGGATAGGCGATCAGAGATATGGTGCCCTCTGTTGAGTGACGACGGAAATTTATGTGCGACAGCCATTGCCTGCTGACGGAACACAGAGAGAGAGAGGGGCATTAGGACTCCTCGAACGAAAGATTTACGAGAGCGATGCTGAGATAGGGAATGGACCGGTGAAATGCAATCTCTGCCAATCATGCATCTGAGGAAACTCTCGGAACCCTCAGTAACATGAGTGCAAGATGTTTTCTTATTTTGGAAAACCTCCTCACCATAGTAGTAAATTAGAAATAGGGAAAAGTATTTTTATGCCTGTCACAGCACGAGTTTCTATGTCCGTAGGAGTCTTTTCCGATCCGCTCGGAGGTTTTTGAAATGTAACGCATCCATGCGTACTCTCTATTATAATACTGTGTACTGTACCATCCATTCGTATATGCGGCGATTCCCAATTAAAGTTTTCTACTCGAACCCTTGCTGTTCGAAAGGGAATTTCGTAACCTCAAGCTCGTATTATATTTAAAGTTTCGAATCAAGGAACATATAAATTGAGACTGCAAAAAAATTGCATTCGACATTAATCCTTTCTTTAGAGAAAGGAATGTGTGCGCATTCCCCCCTCTGAACACTGTTTCCATTTGCAGATTATTCATTTAGGGGAACCTTTGTTACTCTTCGCGGAACTATTTTACTCCGTAGAATACCTTTAGGGAAACTTTGCGTTAAGTCGATAAATAGGGAAACCTTTCCTCATTTTATACATAAATATAAAATCTTACATTCATACCTAAGGCGTTACGTTAAGATATCCCTTTCAGTTAATTATATTTTTTAAATAATAATTTTAAAAGTTTTACTCAGTTTCTCTGCCAACTTAAACATCCTGCTAGAACCTTTCTAATTTGGAGAGCAAAGTCCATAGTGCAATCACTGAAATTTCTGGAGCAAAGTAAGTTTTGGCAAACTCCCGCGAAAGAAAACTGGGGTATTTCAACAGAATTCACCCCTTTTCCTTGTCAGTTTTGTCGCATAACAGAGAGTAAATTTAATGAAACTCTTCAAAAATTGAATGAACAATACGAAAGAAAGATTCACAAATTTAAAGACTTGGTCCGTGAGGCTAAAATCATCTTCAAAGCGCTGTCCCAAAAAAACACCCGCGCCGTCACCGAGCGCGGTGGCGGAGTGGTTAGCGTGCTCGCGCTCCAACATCAAGGTCCCGGGTCGAGTCCCGACTATTCAGATTTTTCTGGTACGGAAATGGTTGTCTGTGTTCGTAACAAAAATTTAAATGGTGATTGGGAGTATCCTGCATCCGTTATAGAAATAATATTAGTAGTAAAAAGGTTGTATCATCTTACTCCTGACCCAAGATACAACATACTGTACTGTAATCTCCTAGAAATTCTTGAATTAACTCAAGCATAACATGATTTACTTTAGCATGATTTAGTTTAGCATAACATGACTTATTAATCAGCGACTATTCGTCCGGCTATTTCATTTTCCGGAGGTAGTTTGCTCTGTAAGAGGCAATAAGGTAACACAAAACTTAACAAACAAATTCTAATCCCGCCTCCCGTTCATCAGCGATTATGGCTTTTGGTTATTTGGCAAACATTGACGCAGGGGTCCACTTAGTTTGCGTCCCGCTCTGGGGCCCAGCATGTCTGCCTTGATGTCTTGATTCATACACTGACCCCACCCGTTAGGTAAAAGAACACTCTCCTCGCCTTCCATAGCACTCTGAAGCCTCAAAGCAACTCCCCGAGTAAGTAAAAACGACGCATCTCTCTCCCACTCTCGTAAACCCCGAAATGGTGCGGTTGAAACCCAAGCCAACCTCCTCTCGTTTTCCTGTTCCAAAACCCTAATCTCCCTAACTAAAACGCTATCTAACTCCAATTCATCTTCAGCGTAAGCTCACCAGACCGCACACGAAACTGACCGTGCGAAGAAGGAAGCCTTAAAAAGATTTGAGGGTTGATTGGTGGGAAGGGATGAGAGAAGATCCGGGGAAGAATGGTAATGAGATACGACATTTTCGTCAAATCGGGCACTAATTATGTTTCCTTGGCTGTATCTCACATCTAACCATGAATAATCTGAGCGTGAAAGTTATGTGCAGGATAATCCAGATAGATGTGCCTATGAGGTCCTTTAAAACCTATTTTAACTTTCAACGGGGATTTAGGGTCTACCATCATAGATCTTGGAAGACCAGCAGATTAAGGCGTTGCAGCAATTCATGGGTAAGACTCCGGGAAACGGTTACGCGCATGATGCTAGAGAATTATTTGGTTTTAACGAATAGACTCTACCATAAGTTGATGGTAACAAGACAATCACTTAAAACATAACAGTATAAGTGCTTGCCTGAAGTATTTTGGAAACGTATTTTGGATTTTTTTGTTGTTTTCTGGATTTGGTTTACAAATATCTCGCTCGGGAGCATGTTGTGCAATATTCTCTGCACAATATATTCAGGAATGATCAAATCAAAATCATTACGGTACATTCTCGCTCACTAATAGTAAAGAGGTGAGATGTTTGGAAATGTAATGGGTATTTTACAATTTGGCAACTGACTAGAAATAGCACTTCGGACAGAAGGTAATTCTACAATTATATATGTGAGCCGAAGTTTTACTATAAATATGATTTACTTACTGTCTTACTGGTCAGTTTCTCAAACCTAATTTTTTCTTTAATTCTTTAAAATCTTAATGTCTGGCCCGATATTTTAATCGCAAACGATACGCTGTTCTCATCCTTTCATAATTAATATATTATATATACTTCTATCTCTATTGCCCTAGAAGTGTAAATCACCAGAAACGTTCAAATATTAATCTTAAAATATAAAATTTTTACTCTGTACCGTATGCCATTTCGGACGAAAGCCGGATTTCGGACTTAAAGATAAACTACCCAGTTTACTACTAATTTACTACCCGTAAAACGTGTTTCGATTTTACAAATGAATTAAGAAAATGGTTTTAATATATTTCTATTTAAAGTCTACCAAAATAATGGATTTTTATGAATAAAATGCCATTATTCTTGATACATTCACAATGTTTATTAACCTATGGCAATTTTTATATGCAGAAAATTAATGGTTACGACATAAAGTGCCAAAAAGGCTCGTGAAATGTCCCTGTTTTTGGAAATAATGATAATAGTTACCTTTCAGGTGTATTAATTTTTGTTTGATTCCATTTGGTTACGTTTTGTTAGATTTTGAGACCAAGCTATCCTACTGATTTCATTTGCAACGCCAGCATTTCTAAGAAACTATTGCTGGAGTTATTGATCCAGAACAGAGAATTTTATTGTGGTTTTCTTCAATATAATATTTAAAAAATAATATTCAATATAATATTTAGGGTGTGATTCCCAAAGTGCATCTATGATCATAAATTTACAGCAGCATCCGCGTTGCCTCTAAATTAGTCTTAACTTCGGAGAAAATTATTTATACTCTAGATAGACATCGGCGAATTATTAAAAGTTTTAGAAATATACTTGACGCCGCGACTTATAAAATTCTTCTACCACCGATAAAGCAAGATAAAAGTCAAGCAAGGACTTATATTTCTGCGACCGAGGATTCATTCCATAGTTTTTATCACTTGGAAGAGTTTTTAGTACAACATTGTTCTCTGACGCCTTTACAGCTTAAACACGTGGGTCTGAAAACGATTCCGGTATCCTAATATACTGTGACGCGATAGGCACATGAAACTTAAATCATAGCGTCGCATGCATTCCTTTGCTAAGTGTCTTTTCTGAGAGTCCACTCAGCTGTAGCCATTCTCTTTCCCGAAGATGCTAATCGTTTTTCGAGTTCCCTGTACGAAGGACACTGATAAATCGCTTCTATTCTAGAATTGTCGGATTCAGAAGAGGCACTCATAAATTTTGCCTATCGGTTTTTACCTCCGAATTCCTCGCGACGTTTTAACTCCACCATTACCAATTAAATCCCCTGGAGACGCCACGTCCCTTCGGTAACCATCGGGAAGTTTTCAAGTCTTCGAGAGCAGTAGTAGATGGATGACCCAAAATCGGCGAGGAAAGTCCGAAGAATGGGAAGAGGCAAGGTTAGCTTGTGAGAGATATTTGTCGACTACCTTTCTTTCCTCGGTTCTCTCGCTTCCTTTCCTTTATTCCCACCCAATTCACTCCCCTCTATTTTTCTTTCTCACCTCTTTCTTCTTTATTTTTCATGTTTGTCGTTACCCGCTGTTGGTTTAGTCGAAATATACCCAATTTCTTCTCATGGTCTCTGGCCTTTCGGTAACCATAGGAGACGGTCTGATTTTAAAATAAAAGAAGGCATCCTTTCTGCAATCAGAGAGTATTGCCTCGATTTACTCGTGCCCCTTCGAATAAAAATAAATATCAATCATACGGAGGAGTGAATGTGTGGAAGTATTCTTTTAAACATCCTAAAAACGCCCTGTATTCGTTCTACATCTACATACATACCCTGCAAGCCGCCTTACGGCGTGTGGCAGGGGGTGAAAACACCGGGCGTTCCAACTATTTTTTTTAGCCTATTATTATCACGTATAGTTCGTGGAAAGAATGAATTCTTAAAACGACACGTCCTAGCTATTATTCCTCTTATTTTACGCTCATTGTCCAAGGTAGCAGAGGGGTCTCATTATACAATTATGTATTAGTTTTCGTTCAATGGAATTTGACGATCACTTATGTAATTCCAAGTCTCCCTTAAATTTTAAATAACTGAATATTAAATCTCCTGTTCTCTCTATTAAAATCAACGAAAGAAACAAAATAAATTAGAAAGACAACTCGTAACTTTATAATGTTGGGTCCTCATCCGTTCGATCTTTAGCTACGAAGAAAAGGTGAAGAGTGGTGTATTTCTCTCTTGCTTTCCACCCCCAGCCTGAATGTTATAAGAGGTAAAATACTCGATAATACGTTAAAGAGATATGATATACGACCCGAGGCGCGCGTCTCATTTTAAGGGAGAAGTCTCCAAAAGCTCCTGGAATTTACACTGAGAAAGAAGGGGAAGGACGGGTTAATAAGAGCCATATTTTGGTAGAAACCATTGGGGCAAGAAAGAGAAAAAGGATAGCTTATTTATAGGATTTATACTGGTTCCTTAGAACCTCTAATTGTTCTTAGGGGTTTATTTACCAGTCGTACTTTAAATTATTTTCCCAAGTAGGAAATTAAATTATGATACTTAAGATTCAATAATCCTTCACATAACACTGACTCTGATTTATCATATGGTACTGTTAAACTATTCTAGCCATATTTCGGCCTATTATAGGGGATTTAAGTTCCGCTTAATTGGATTTCCTTGTACTATCTACTATATTGCATCTTTTATGAAATTATAAGTTATTAAAACTACTGTTCTTGGCATAAATGTCCCAAATTATTCTCACTCGATCCGCAATCCTGGCGTAGAAAAATGATACATAACTTCTATTAGGGAATCAAAATAACTCGTTGCCCATTTACTATTTCAAATTCAACAACTTCTCACGGAATTTTTATAATTACAACCATTATTTAAGTGATTATATAAGTTATATAATTTTAAACAAAATTTTCATCATCACTCGAAGAATATCTTTAATTTTAAACGCCATGTATTTGGATAAAAAAGTTAATATGAAATTAATAAACTTATAGCTTCAAACAATCTCGACACGCGAGAATAAAATGTGCGATATGAATGGATGAAATACTGTATCTTTACATAAAATTCAGAACGGTAGTCCTCACATAATCTTCATCCGAAAAAATGTTCAATCGCCGTGATAATCGACGATATTTTTAGCCTAGTTGAAAATTGCAAAACGATGTTATCCCATTCGTTTACCCATTAACATTCAAATTTTATAAAGCCTGAGAAATTTTAAAAAAATACAGAAAGATTTCATTCAGTCATAGCTAAAATTCAACGTACCCACTCAACTATTGAATAAACTACGAATCAGAAACAAATTGAATGTTTCGTAGCTAATACGATTCCCGGCAAAATATCACGAGTAGTGAACTCTCTCGGAATGATGCTATATTTCGATAAACCGATTACTCGATTCCTTAACTTCCATGGTGTCCTTTAAAACCTACCTTTCTCCAAATTTATTTGCTGCAGTTAATCTGCACTTAATCCTCCCCTACGTAATTTCAATTCGTTCTCGTTTTTGATGAAAGCTGCATAAAAATTTTAGAAAGTATGTCAACTTATTCTCTTCCACTATTATTTCCTTTTCTCGTGCTAAATGTAATTTATTTATTTATTACAGTTAATCTCCGCTTAATCCTCCCTTACAATGTTTCAGTTTATATTCGTTTTTGATGAAAGCTGCATAAAAATTTGAGAAAGTATATTAATTCATACTCTACCACAACTCTTTCCTTTCTCGATTGAATTTTGAAAAATTATAATGATTTATTCTCTTCCACTATTCTTCCCTTTCCTAGCGCAAAATATAATTCTTCGAATATCCTTCAATCTACCTCCAATCCTTCCTCGTAGACCTGTTTCCTCCTGCTCCCTCAAGGATTACGAAAAAACACTCGTCTCTTTTGATCCGGTCGTAAGATCTTGGATGTCTCGTTAGGTAAGGCAACAGGTATTAAGTTAGGATTGAAAAAATAAGACTTTCGAAGAGCGATTTGCTGTAAAGGAAAAGGCTTTCAGCTCCGGGTTACGAATTTCCAAGTTTGAAGCAGAGTTCCGGACTCTTTTGTTTTGACGCTTCGTTGAACTTTTCGGATGTTTTGATTGCTCAATCTCGACTGGAGATCCTCTCTGGTGCTCGAAGATTTCTGCTCAAAGAGAGCTTCGATATGACCCAATCTGAGGAAACGCTCGTGCGAGTGTAACGGTAAGAGTTCGATGTCGGAAATCCCTCGTAAGTTTAGGAATCTAACTCGAGTGTTTGCTCTTTTATTAGAATACCTTCGCTCTCCGAGATCGAGTTTTTTCCGTGCTGAGCAGTTTCGAAATAAAGGCTGTTATCTCGAAGGGTTTTTTTTAAGAATAATACTATTTCCTGTTGAGTTACCGGTTTGCTTTCCCTCGCACGATTTCAAATCTCGTTGATAAGAAGTGCGGCTGTTGTTTATGGTTGCTCTATGATTTCTTCTTGGGAAGTTTATCAGGTTGGAAACGGCGCATTATGCTTTCTACGAATCAGTTGAGTATTTCATAGAACTCCGGAAAAGGAAAAAGTGAAAAGAATTCGGGCGAAATATTGAAAACTGGTATGAAAAATATTATGGCTTCAGTTTTTTATTTTAGATTGGAAAATAAAAAAAAAAAACAGGACACATTTCTCAGAAAACTTTCTATTGAACGTAAGAAACAACGCAAAATACCATTAATCAAAAGAGTAAACTCTTTTTGTTTATGTTTAGGGTGTTTTGCATTGATTTTTATATTAAATAGGATCTAATTTCCTGAGAAAAGAGGTTCCTGTTATTTACTCTCCTACCGTAATGGCATGCCTAAAAAGTAACTCGTATGTCAGTTGAATTTATTTTTGTGTATTGTTTCTATTTGACCTGATGTTACGAAACTGTCTGTGTAGTAGCCGAAGTGTCACTACTGGACAATGCTTGAACGTGCAGCGCATGAACACTATGTGAATAGTACTCTTCATAGCATAATTAAAAAGTGGCTCAAATGAATGGCGTTATTCAGATTAATTTATATAAAGCAGCTTTCAAATTATCAATGACATCAAATGGACTGAAGAGTCCATGGAATGAATGAATGAATGGAATGAAAAATGGAAAGAAAAGAAAACGAGATATATTTTTCTTTACTCTGAAACGAAACACGAACGAAAATATTCCATTCGTCAACAATGGTTGCGGGAAATATATTATGTATCTTACTTATTATTCCATTTGTTATATTTTGCTCACTTCTTATATTACTTATTGATATTCTCGTATAAGACTATGAATACGGGAGGTTTTTGGAGGGTTTTCCCTCCCGTCTTGGGCGAATGCCAAGCAGTTTTCAAATAAAATTGTTATACTTCCCTCCAGCGTTGCCACCTGGCCAAATGGCCAAATTGCAATGCAAATTTAATAAATAAATAAATGAATTAAGAATCAAAGGATATTTTTAAAGAAGTAAATGTATAAAAGAATTTTTAGTTAAATTACATTTACATTTTTTGTAGAAATTTTCCACTCGGCTGTAGATTTCAATCAAAGTTATAGTATCAATTAAAGATTGGCTACTATTTTCTCGACTTTTTTCTGTGCTCGAACTTACTTCGATAATTCATTATTTTCCTAAATTGTAAAACCAATCACTGTCGTATCACAATGCACAATGTTCGTATCAACTAGTTGAGTGATTGGGGGCCGAAATTCAATCAAATCCACCATAAATCCTACAGCGTTCTTTAATCGATGAATCTGAGTGGAGACATTGAAGGAGTTTAAAAAAGTTACTCCTTAACTTAGCTGTTGTTCTTTGAAACTGCTTTAAAACCAGATAAGAAATGAGCCGTACCTGGGATAAATGTATTCATCTTATGGCGAGGAGGTCAAATTAAGCCAATTTGCGCAGCTGAGGTAGAAAAACAAATTGTGTGGATTTTTATAGAACTCTAACAAGAAATAAGAAGGTAATTTAGAGTAGTAACCCGATATACATTCCTTTTCAGACCACCAGATCGAAGTCATACATCGAATTCCAAATCGAAATCGATGTATGACTGTTTTCTCAAGTCTTTCGGAGGAGAACATTTTAATGAATGCTTATTGATGCCTTCAGACTACGAGACAACTCACGCAAAAGTTCTCGTAACTTCGAGCCCAAACACTTCGCAATCAACTGTGTAATTAATGTGTGTGTGTATATATAAAAGAGAGCTGATAAAATTAAAAATCCATTTTGAGTTAATCAATAGTCGCTACATAAATTTAATTGGGAAGTAATCTATAATTGAGCTAATTGATTTTAACGAATCGTAAATAAATGCAAATTTCCAGATAAAATAATACCTTGAATACGTCATGTGTGTTAAGCGACCTTTCTTTGTGACCCACTTCGGTCGATCTAACAGTGAGTGCAAAATATAGTATGTATTGGTGACAAATCTTTTCAGACAACCACTCATTGTTTTAGCAAAATATCCACGATAGTATTGAAAAATAGAATCGCTCAATCGATTTAACGCTTGGTTCATATAAACCGTGCTACACCCCGATTGGCGGCTTTCACAGTATCGATGTAAATGCAGCTGTTTAATCCAAGAAGAGCAGACATTTGTGTTTTCGAATATGGCCTCTTTCAAGAAGATCGTGTATGCCAAGAGGCTATTACCACGTTTAATTCTTCAATTTGAATTATTCCGGAAGTCATTCTCTACCTAATGGGAACTCCTTTATCAGCGAGAGTAATATCTTGCTTCTCTTCCTTTATTTCAGTTTACAATAGGAATTTTGTTGTTCACAAGGAAAACCTTTCATAAAGATTTTAAATATAACATTAATTAAATTAAATCTGAACTATTTGCGAAATAAAAGCTGAGTTGAATTCGCAGCTTATATTTCACACTTTTAGTAAAAAAGTAGATGAATGTAGACTTTTCTAGCATTTATTTCACATTCTTCTGAATTCGCACTTAAATCTTTTGGTCGCGATTCATAATTTTTTAACATTTACCGTAATCACGAGACTTCAATCTCCAGAGTTCAAATGGTCTTTTAAATTTGAGTCATGAAGACGTAGTTAGAATTATTTTCGAAAATAAAACTTGGGATTTTCATTACTACTGATTCACTTCCGGAGCAGCGGCTCCGAATCTAACCAGTCTTTGGAGAAATTGTCTCGAAAATTATCGGCTGGTTCAACCCTAAAGAAAGTTTTTCTGTGAGACGTATCAATCGTACCGTCGAATCGCATAATAAATATATTATCTTATTATTTAATATACTCTTAACTCTATCAAATTAAACCGTAATGCTTCCTTAACACATCAAAACAAAAGTTAGATGCGAAAGCGGAACGTAGGTTATACGTATGGTTTCCAGAGACCGATGGTGCAAAAACGGGGCATTAGCCAAGTTGAGAACGAAAAATCCTGGACAATCGCGAAATGACTTGGCATTATCCGGGACGTATCCGGAGAAATGTTCATGCACGGTCTTTGTTGTAAATATTTTAGAATTACTTCTAATAAGCTGTTTTGTTCGCTCCTCTGTTGGTGGTAACATAAAATGGGTTTTTCAGGTGTTAATCGAAAGAAAATGTTTAATATCGAGTGGGTATTCTCGCAGCAAGACAGACAGAATCTCATTTAAATACACTGTAGTTATGGATATTACATTTTGAATGCTGGTTGGAGTAGACAGTTGACCTTATCACTCATATGCAATATAGAAATACAAGGAAATCCCTTTGCATGATTATATTCAGGCTAAATCGCCTTCTTTATATGATAAAGTGAGCCACTAGCGTTCATATCACGTTTATCGATGAGAACTCATTTCAATGATTGAAAAATTAATCAGTTAATTATTTGAAACTGAAAAGAATTCAATTAGAGAATCCCAAATGCGGACATTTTGGCGTCCAGAAATGTTTTTCCGGGACACCGGAGAGGTGATAAAACTACGCTACAAATCCGGGAAAGCAAGGATACTTAATTATATACCAATAATAATAATATAACCCACAAGCTGTATGTTATTCCATACTGTATTTCTACGATGGAATTGTCTCAGTCCGCATTTATACAGCTAAATATAAGCAGTCTTACAGATACAACAAAGGTCTTCACACGTAAAATTTCTTTTCGAGAGTTTCCTAGTCCCAAAATTAGCCCTTATCTCACATATTCAATTCCAAATGGAGTTTTAGCTTCAAAGGGTGCTATGATTGATCGCGGAAGCATCGCTTGGAAGCTCTTTCTCCTCCGGGACCTGAATCGAATTTCAATGGAGGACACCGTAGCTTGATTTGCGAATAATTAAAGCAATTTTCTGCTCGTGCCTAGTATTGAATTTAAATGAGCCCAATCAATCTCTGTTGCCTTTTCCCTTAAACCTAGTTTCATTCTCATATGAATTATTCCATTTCCTTGCGAGACACGATCTGTATATGGCATTACATCTCGGTTGGATTCATTTATGGTGGGGTGATACAGTGTCTGTCAATTTACTTCCTTAAAACTGAAATACCCGAATATTTATTGTGAGATCTATATTGCACAAAAATATCGGTTAATATTGAGTAAATTATGCAATTAGGTCAATGCACACACGGATACCCGGATAGCCAAGTGGGCAACGCGTTCAGCTTCAATAAAAGCGGTTCCGCGCTCAATTCCCGGTGGGGGCTCACGTGCTAAATGAACTCGGCTGTAGAAGCACTTTAATAATACTACTACTACTCAAGGGATACGCATCATTAACGCAAACAAAATCGATTTAAGACTTTTGCAGTGACTCGCCATAAAATGCTAGGGAAGAAAAGGAGAATGGACTTATTTTAGAATTATATACAGTATTCGAGGGTTCTTATTTCGTACTCCTGCGTGTTCCTTTTTGATAATCTACGTCTATAATATATTATTTTATACATCCTTTGAAAGAACAGTTCCTCGCAATGACCTAAATGTGAAGTCAATGTCGATCTCCTGCTTAAGACGCTATAAACTCGATTAAAAAAAAAACACTTTAAATTTGCGGAAATTTACGACCCTGTCATGTCCACACCATTACAAAACAATGATAGTACAGGAAAAACAAGCTTTTAGCAGTACGGTCAATTAGAAATTCAAGTTCCGTGTTTCAATTCGAACTCCGCCTGTCTTAAAGCTTGCTTTAAGACTATTCGAATAGAGAGTATTGATTGAAATAATTAAATGTAGAAAGAGGTAATAGGTGGATCAAATATAGGAAGGAAAGGGATTATAGATGGTATAAAGGGTGGCGGAAGTTACCAGAAGGTGAAGGAAATAGCGATGAGTAGGGAATATCAGGTCATATGAAACCATCGAAAGTTAGAAAACTTAATCAATCACACTTTTACTGGAAGTTTGGTTTCCCTGTGAGGCACGATCTTTATCCCGGAACGGTGAAAACACGAACCAGGGGTATAGGGCTTCCGGATAGCCAAAGGGGCAACGCTTTCGACTTTGGTAAAAGCGATCCCGGGTTCGATTCCCGACCGGGGCTCAAATAACCTTAGCTGCCGAAGCACTTTTAACAATACTACTACTAACACGAACCAGAGTGTATTTGCGCGAATTTACCGTGTTTAGGCTTACAACACCTCAGATGTAGCAGAAGATTGACATTAACCTCAGATGTATGTCGCTTTAATTAAAAGGAATCGCTTTTGAATTTTTTAAACATGTTCCATCATAGCCTTCAATCATCATAAAAGTACACGTCAAAGTCCAGGTCTGTGCTATTTTTAATCCGACTGAAGGTTCACGCGAAGCGGCACCCACAAACGCCACGGTCCTCATAGATGCAACCGGCCAACAAAGAGGAGGAAGATAAACCAAATTTCCTTCTATCCAGTCGGTATAAATTATCTATTAATATGACATCAACATAAATATTAGAATAATTCATTCGTAAATGAGAACAAATTTACCTTTAATGACTGTTAAGGAATTATAATTTACCATTGTGGTTCTTCATGAGATCATGAATTCATAATTTACCTACTTTTACTTTGGCTACCTTTCTCATGTCTTGCCTTTATATTCTACGATTCTTTTCGGTAACCTTTCATCATTTTTGTTTCTTTTACGGGATGTTTGTCTAAACTAATCGTTCATGTTTCCCATTCCATTTCTTATTTTCTTCTTTCCTGCTCTTTAAAAATATGAGAGAATCGGTCTTCTCTTCCTCTATCCCGAGTTTTTTTTCTCATTTTCCCACGGAAAAATGGGTCATTTGAGATGCCACGGGGGAGTTCTCTCTGTTAATGGAACCGCAGTATCGAATTTTCTCGGAGGCGATCCCTCGCTGTTTTCTCAAAATCTCTTCCTCGTTTCATCTCCTTTTTCTTCGTGCGTCTTTCCTTTTCACTGTAGATTATTCACGCCGCGATGGAAATTTTCAGGAGAGAAAATGACACCTTGTGGGACACCGAGAGTCATGAGGTCTTACTGCCTCTTTCCAACTTTCCGTGTCTTTGACTCTCAGCCGTCTCCATCCTTTCTCTTGTTTAACACTTCGACTCCTCGTTTATTCCTCCCTCTTATCGCGAAGAGTGTCGTAAAAGATTCATCACGAGCGGCTGTGAACACACCTTTGGGGCTTTACGCCGATGTTCCTGATATTTACTGCTGTTTAATCTCTGAATATTTCAAAGACATCGTATTTTGCCTCTGATCGTAAAATTTTCAATGGCCACCGCTGGATATTGATCTGCCCTAGCGTATATCTTCGTTGAAAACGGGTTGACCATTCCACCAAAATTGCTTGCGCTTATGCACGTCCGATCGCTAGCGTGTAAGCCAATTATACCACCCGTTAATCGGGAGCGTAAATCTGGCAAAATTTTGGAATTCGCATCAGAGCAAAAGAGGAAAATGCCCTCTCGAATTAATCGGGATATTTCTTGAGCCGTCATTTATTTTCTAACATAGAGGCTTACTCAATGTGAAATGATTCGTGGCCTTCGGAAATTATCCATTAGTTGCGAAAAGCTAATCTGATGCGTTTTTACTACTTCTTTTTGTAAAAAATAGTATGATAGAATTGCTTCCATGAATCTCATGTATTGCTTGCTTGCTTTAAGCTGATGCAACCGTAAACTTTTAATGCGTTCTTCAATTCAGAGAGAGAATAAATTCTGTTCGGATGTATGTTGTACGTTTTGGTATAGTGTATTAATTTGTTTTCTCTTTTCATAGTTTTCCCATAGCATCTTACCCCTTCAGATTCCTTCAATTGGATTTTCTCTTATATTTTCATTCGTTCTTTTTTAAAACATTAATATCGTCTACTACTGAGACGATAGTCTGACTACTGAGTCTCCTCGCCATAAACGTACTTTTCTATTTCCTATCCCGTTTTCATCATAATACTTCGACAATAAATGCATAAAAGTCAAAGCCAATGAACTGCACGGCAATGTGTTAAATAAAATGGATAAAAATACAGAAAATAACACATAAAAATTAAGCGTATGTAATACAAAACGACGCAAATTCGTATGAAAAAAACAGTCAATGCAATTGGTATTGGAATTGAAATTGAAACATTGGAATAATTACATAGTCATAAGATACGGTGATGTAAAGCAATACACGACGGCTGTTTTCAAATTAACTAGCAGACCCTGAAAGAGCTGCTATTCCTTACTACCTTCGGCACATGCTTCTGACTGAGAATCTAAGGGAAGTTCTCTTTAAAAGCGTTCATGATTTATTCCAATTTATTTGGGTAAGTCTCCAATCTGATTCGACCATCCGTGAGTGGATGCAAATGGGAAGATATGCAATCCTTGTGACAATTCTTCTGCATGGCTCTGTATTACCCTTAACGAGGGATGTGTAGTAACGTATCTATCATTGGTAATGACCCGCCAGAGTGATCATCGGTAATCTGGAAAAATGGAGAAAACTTCTTGATTGGAGCTCTTTTCTCCATAAGTTATGGAGCTTTGCTAAATATTTGAGCACTCCTTTGCTAAGTATTGGAGCATTTTGTAGACTGTATCTAACCAGACCACCCGGGTTTAGGTTTCAGAATAAAATGGTAGTAGAGTGATATCTACATATGTCTTAAATGCATGAATGAATATTCTTGCCCGTTACCTTAGTTTATTTGGACGAGTATGGAAGGAAGAATTGATCAGGGTTTATAGTTTAGAAATGTAAATAAGGTTTACATGCCCACATTAAAGAAGGTACTTACATTCATTAATATCCCTTAGAATATAATTCAAGCTTTTAGTACAGATGCTATCTGGGAAGAAAATTAGTAATAGTATCATTTTTAGGAAACAGATCGCAGCGAGTTGCGTTGGACGGAATTTTATCCGGTGTTCCGCAGGGTAGTGTATTAGGTCCCATTTTGTTCCTATTTTATATTAACTATGTAGTGGATAATGTTAGATGTAAGGTTAGGCTATTCGCCGATTATACTGTGATTTACAGAGAGATCGTAATTCCGGACGACATTTGTTGTTTGCAGAATGATTTGAACATTATTTCAGGTTGGTGCAGTGACTGGCAGCTTGACTTGAACGGAAAAAGGTACGTAGCTATGACTTCTACGCGTTCCGCCATGGGTACCCGCACACCCTATAATATTTCAAGATATCCGCTGGAGTTTGTGAGGCATCATAAATACCTAGGTATCACGCTCAGTAGTAGTTTTTTCTTCAAGGAGCATATTCAAATCATAGAAGGTAAGGCGAATAGGATGCAAAGTTTATCCAGTAGAATTCTGAGGGGCTGCTCATCGAGTGTAAAAGAAATAGGGTACTTTTCCCTGATTCGTCCTCTCCTTGAGTATTGCTGTGCGATTTGGGATCCTCACGAAGTAGGATTAACATCCCATCTTGAGATGGTTCAACGTAGGGCAGCTAGGTTCGTTAAGGGAGATTTCAGATTTGACAGCAGTGTTTCGGCTATGGTAGAATCCCTCGGATGGAACTCGCTTAGTGATAGAAGACTTGAATACTGTAGGAAGCTTTTCGATAAGTTTGTCACTACGGATCTCGGGGAAGAGATTTTCTCATTCCAGCTAGTAACGCACGCAATCTTCGAAAGAAAACGAAAAAGTGATACAGGGAAATAGTCGCCTGGACGGATAGATATTTTTGGTTATTTTTCCGGTGAAGTATTAGAGAAGCTAATAGCTATCCAGGGTAGTTAGGGATATAGGTGTTTTACGCCCCCTGCCACACGCCATTGGCAGTTTGCAGGGTTTAAATGTAAATGTAAATCATTATTAGGAGTCCTCGACGATCCATGCCGATAATTCATCGAATAGGATATTATTTCAATTTCTCTTTTACTATTAAAGAGTTGTAGTTTGGTATATGTATTTAATTTCTCGGATTAATTTATGCGCCTACTAGAAAATGGTCAAAAAATTTCGATAGCTCAAGCTTCTCTCTATATCTACGTCTATTTAAGAACCCTGCAAGCCGCCTTCTGTCGTGTGGCAGGGTGTGGATGCACCATGACATTTTCCTAATCGATTAATTTCGCGATCCAAAATTAACTCTCCGATGTTGAGAAATTACAGTAGTCTCATTTACCTTACTCGGGTCTCCATTTTAATTTTTATACCAACGAATGTCTCAATGCTCCCGCAAAAGTAACACATTCTTTCCGGAAACAAGTGAAAACCATTGAAATCCATCTGTTTTACAATTTAAAACTCTCTTATTTGCCATAAATGCGATCATTACAGTTATTCTAATTTTCTAAAGGTTCCTCTGTTACTCACCAAAACTAATTTTAATAGATATTTATGAAATACTTTAGTGAAGCTAACAGAGAAGCTTCTGCAGCCAGTGAAATCTTATCGAAAAGGTAAATCGTTAATGGCTTGATTATCAATATTAAATTTCCAGATTTAACAATAATAGTAAACATCAGCCTTGGATATTCCCGGGTTCTAGCTCAAGGGAAAATAATAATAACTGATACTAATCTTATAGAAATGTTAATATGAAATATTTTTAATGATAAACGATAATGGTCATGCTGTTGGTTAGCAGCAAACATTGTCGTTACATCCAAAACAGCCATACTTGCTATAATCATACATGACGATCAACAAACACATTACCTTTTTTATCCTAAACACATCCTTCCATGGAATTACGCATGAATGTGTGTGTCGTTTCAGTCAATAAATGTTGAGTTTTACTTCAAAAGCTTCCTTGTAAATAAAGGAGAGATTCCACGTTATATTGTCCCATAATCTTAGATTCTTCCAATTAAATGAACACTTAGTTATATAGGCACGTTAATTACGTCACTAATCATTATTTTCGTTCTTTTTTTCTTTGAACTCGCCGCAAAAATCCCGCAAGTTCCATTGGGATAAACCGTTTTCCAAATTTAGGGTCTTGAGGAGAGATCAATCGCGCTCCACTTTGACAAGAGGGCCTAGTTTTTAATCAGGTCTTCTTTGTCATGGAATTTCGCCTTCGGGATTGGTTTTCAGCTGAGATGATAAGAAAAAAATTCCTCTCAACTCTAAAATCTCGTTTATTTTCTCGTTCGCATACTATATTTCTCTTGTGATGTTTGCAAACTAATTAAGATTTTAAAAATAAATGTTTTTCTATTTATATTATGCTCATCAAGCAAAGGAACGATAGAGTATGTTAGAAGTGAATTGAGGAGTTTCTATGAAGTTGTTAAACGACCGTACTAAATATTTTTTTATAAGGCGAAATAATAGCACCAAATTTAGCAGTAAGTGGTATTTTATTTCTGTAAATAATCTAGTTGCCTATCTGAGTTTCGCAGAATTAGGAATCCAGAAAGATAGGATGCTGGGAAGAAATCGTTTCACTGCGAATAATAAATGGGTAAAGCGTGAGGAGTTGATTTTGTATTTTGTGGAATAATTACAAAGAGCTACAGAAAAATCAATAAACGGGATATACTAAGTACTTGAAAATTTGGAATTAGAAATAATTTCGTGACTTGCTCGATTACGTGAATTCAGAAGAGAATACAAAGTATAGGATGGAGGAATATGTTACTTTCACATACTTTTGTCTCACGTACACCCACCCAGATTGATATCGGCTTGCGAAATGAAAGTTCAGAGGGTTTAAACTGGATTCCTTTGTCTTGAAGTAATCCACCGGATATCAGCCTCCTTTCAAGAAAAGTTTACATAGAAGAGTGCAAACAAGTGAAGAGATGGATGAAATTGAGAATTAAAACACTTAGCGCTGAAATTCGCTTATCAACCTTCATTTCGATTTCATCTTTGTACCTGCTCTTTCTTTTCGGGACACAAAAGTTCCACATCTCGCGACTCGTGCAAAACTTCGAGGTTTCGAAATACTGCGTAAGCTGTGTGTCTGCAGATGGAATTCGCATTTTTAGGCAAACGAGAAGTTCCGGATTACCGATTTCTAGGAATTACCCTATGATAGTCTCCATTCTCAAGGTTTCCACAATGGGAAATTAATTATCTTCTATAACCTTTGAGAATGGAGACATTGCTTCCGAAATGCGCATAAGGTAATTCCTAAAACGGTCTCCCATTTCTAGGAATGACCCTATGATTTCCACAAAGGGAAATGAATTCTCTTCTAGAATCTTGAGAATGGAGACATTGCTTCCGAAATGCGCATAAGGTAATTCCTACAAAACGGTCTCCCATTTCTAGGAATGACCCTATGATTTCCACAAAGGGAAATGAATTCTCTTCTAGAACCTTGAGAATGGAGATATTGCTTCCGAAATACGCATAGGGTAATTCCTAGAAATCTGTAATCAGGAATTTCCTGTTTGCCTCCAAACGCGAGATCTGTCGACATACGGCTTACAGAGTGTTTTTAAAACCTTTAATTCATTAACAGCCGTGTTCCAATTTTCTTTACTTTCTTGAAAAACTATCAGCTGCGTTATTGTCTGATTCCACAATCGTTTCCATTGTTTCGGATCGTGATACATCGTCCACGGTCCTACTAGTAGTCGGTAACTATATCCATGTTTTATACTCTTCTTTACAGCATGTAAGAGCAAAACGTGTTATCTACAGAAGTTGTGCTAAAGGTCATTATGTCATTCAACAGCTAAGAAGCTCAAAAATTATTCTGCAATTGTTTGTAAGGATGCAGTTTAACGTGCGCTGATATCGTATTCAGTTCATCGTACTCCACTGGAGTGGTCCGTACTCTGGTATACATTTCCATTTATTCCCTTCGTTTTGAAATTATTCTGGAAAATTATGACCACCCAGAAGATTAAAAGTAATATTTTTATCTCAATTATTCCTAGCCTTCTCATGAAATTCAAATAAGTTCAGCTTTTAAAAAAGTTTAGTTGACCAAGAGTTACATATTCCCGAAGATTTTATATTTACTTTATCTCTCTCAGATTAAGTACTAAAGCCAGTGGTCATTGAACTACGTTTTCCAAAAGCCACCACTGTAAATAATAAAATGAATATTTCTTTGTGGAGTATCAGTCACAATAGGAATACGTTTTCCAGTCTGTTAAAACTGTAAAACGAGCCCGGCCACGAAAATCGTTTCGGTGCTCTTGCTAATTCGCATGCTCTATTAAATTAGAACGAGCTTTCAAAAGTGCAGCGTTAGGGGATTAAAATAATTTCCAGAGGTTGTCTCACGCTCAAAGCACCGTGATAAATCATTAGCAGGCCGGAAATCAGGTCGAGTGTTCTAGAGTTTTTCTATTACGAGAAATCTAATTAATGCATTTTCTACTTCCTCTGTCTAAACTCCAGGGCTCTGCGGCCGGCATATCCCCACAAAATCCACTTATTTCCTATAGCGTACATGTTTCGTACGCTGGTCTTACTTTCCTCGTCATATCTCATCTAGGGATGCGTCGGAATGCTGTTCGCTGCATAAAAGCGTAGCACTTTGCCCTTTTAACCCTTCCTTTCCTCTCTTCCTTTCGGGCTACTTTGCCTCCCGAAACAGCGTAATGCGTCCTTTTTTAAAGCTTGCTCTTCCGCACTATCCTCAGTCGTAATTCAAACTGCCAGCGAGTTGCGCTCGAGACGAAGAAAAAGAAGTTCGCTGGAGCTCGGGTTCTGTCACGGCCCAAAAAGGATGGCAAAAAATGAGAATGATTTTCTTCCGGCTTAGCGGAATTAAATCGTAGGATTCCTTCGCTTGAGGGGGCGCGGTTTTTTTCCTAAAGCACTGCTTTATCACTTTGTTTCAAAGGAGATTTAACTCGCACGTTCTTCAGGATGCATCTTGCGAGATTAAAAGATCGTTTCCCAGACATCGCCTCAAAATTGTGACCGGATAGAAATCAAGAAGGAATGCATTTCGGTGTACTTGCAAAGATTATACTTGGGCACAAAAAAATGTAGGTGTGCAAAAAGCGAAAAAGTGACAGGGATAAATAGAAGTGAAAATGTAGATGTGACTGGTACTAAGACTCAGGTCTTCCACTATTAGAACTGCCGCTGCGAGTACTCAGCTGTCACTGCAAACTATTCTCCGTATTCTGCAAACTATGTTAGAGAAAATGGAACGTGTAAAGTTAAAACACCTTTCCATTCTGGATGGATGGATAATAATACTTGTTAGAATCAATGTGATCCGTAAGAAGGTTTGTGTGAGACCAACAAGACGTCGGTGTTTTCCATTGGTTAAGACATGAGCAGGGAATTAGTCTTCTGTGTAATTTGTATCGATATTATTCATCTTAATTACGTATATAATTTTCCTTGCCATTATTAAATATTCGTTTCATTTCCATTAAATTGTTTAAAATATTCTTTAATATTAAAATTAGGTCAGCATGTTCACCGAGACATATTTTGAGCTTTTAGGATTCTCTATGGATCGGGGAAGGTAGTTTGAATAACCAATTAAGTTGTCCTCTATACACAGATGAAAATATAGAATCCCATTTTCCCTATCCCATTTTTACTTAATCCCTTACGTTAAGAAAAACCTCTCCCTTAAGTCCTTTAATGATACAGGATATTGTAGTATTTTACTGATATCATGCTACTTTCAAATCTATGCCACTCCTTGCACATAACATGAGCAAAACTACGGAGAAAATGGATATAAGAGGCGTCATTGGAGTGATTCAAGTGTGGCATCAGGCCACCGTTGTCGGTCAGATAAATGGATACTTACGTTACGTTATTACGTTACGGATACGTTTAAGTCTCCTCTATGGCGCCTGAATATAGGCGACCATAAATTTGCAGAATTTTTGGCCACGTGCATTGTTGTGAAAATGCTCCTGCTCAGCGTAGTTGGTCCCTATGATATGCCTAATTTGCGTTAGGAGGGCACTTGACGTCCCGAGAGAGGTTAAAAAAGTGAAAGAGATGGGGGCCTTTTGAGGGGTAATTCCCGCTATGTGTAATGCTTTTTCTTGCTCAGCAAGCGCTGCTTCCCCTATTTTCTGACTTGGACTAGGCCCATTTGCTCAGTAGGCTACTGGGTGAGTGCCTTTAACGCGAATTAGGTATAGTATCGGTACTGGTTTGATCCTGGTGAAAGCCCAGTTTTCCGGAGATGTGTTTGTGCAAGGAAGGGCATCATTTATTACCAAATCGTCATCTCGTCAGTGATAATCATCGCCATGATACAGTAACAGATGGGAATAATGATACTGAGGATAAGAGGAAGGTTACGATGATAAGCATGGTGATCACCTTCATCCTCCCCCGAGATTTAACAAGCAGGTTTCCAGCACCAGGAATTTGGCTCCTTCCCGTTTTATTGAGTGTGTCGCTTGTTAACGTTGAGAGGCATAAATTTGTACTGACTTGGTATGAACCGGCTCGTACAGAACTTGAGAACTTCTCTCTTGAATGCGCAGTAAGTGAGATGTCTCACAGCCGCGTTCGCCGGCTGTAACTAACTTACGTTACTAACGACCATATTGTTATCGTATTTGGAAGGGCTCTGAAAGGCTGGAAATCTCCGCACACCTGGTTCAGAAACGTGCCGGTTGCCTGTATAGAGATCACGGAGAAGGAACCGTTGAATTATTATCGAGATCAGCCAGCTGTATAGTGTGATAATCACCGGCGTCAGATTCAAACAAGCAAATTTTGGAAAAGGACGAAATAGTGAATTAACGATCCTTGTAATTTGGACGCTATTGCGATTGCTAATCTAACGAGTTTATTTTACAATAAATACTCAAACCGTGTATTTTAAAATGTGATATTATTCCTTTCAAGACTGTTTGTTGTTCATTACAAAGGGCGTCCTATCTTTGAGAATAATAATCCTTGTCCTTACTATGTATATATTTTTTGAAATAATTCTTTTAAGGTAAGACAGTCAATTTTCTGAATTAGTCTTTCTGAATATTTACCTTATGATGAAGAAAAATGAGACAACATCTGTGTAATCATATTATAAAAGTTAAAAATAATGCTCAAACTACGTAAACAACGATTTTGAGAATTCGTTGGTGTTTTCTTGCATCGTGGGTTTCTGTCCAAAACCCTTCAGTTGAGGAGTTTTTCCGCACAACCCAAACCTTTGCATTTTTGTAAGTATCTATAGTTAGTTATATGTATTAGTTTATACTAGCAATATTTTATTTACTGTGTGTAGAACTTTTCTTTTACTCATGTTTGAAGTATTCTTGAGATTTTTATTACATAGATTTAAGTTAATTTTTGAGAACTATTTTAGTTATTAATGTAATCTTAGTAGTTATACAATGTAATATCTCCAGGGGTTAGGAGAAAGAGACGCCATTTTGGCCTAACCTCCCCGAAAGAATAAATAGTAATAATAACAATAATAATATTCTATTCCTTCTCGATGAAATTTGATTAATCCCAAATGAGATTCATTTGGGATGGATGGGTTGATAATCAAAAATTACTTAGGTCGTAGCAGAATCGCATGACTTTGTTGACATTCAATTTACTATATTTCCATGAGCTATTCGGTGATATTTTTGTAAAAAAACTTCCATGTATCTCAAGTATTGCTTGCTTGCTTTAAGCTTATGCAACCGTAAACTTGTAATGTGTTCTTCAGTTCAGACGGAGAATAAATTCTGTTCTGATGTATGTTGTATGTTTTGGTAGAGTTTATTAATTTCTTTCCCTTTTCATAGTTTTTCCTTACCATCTTCTCCCTTCAGATTCCTTCAGTTGGGTTTTCTCTTATATTTTCCTTCGTTCTTTTTTAAACCATTAAGATTCTTTACTTCATTCCTCTTATATTGGAGACTACTGAGTCTCCTCACCATAAGTGTACTTTTCTATTTCCTATCCCGTTTTCATCATAATACTTTCACAATAAGTGCATGAAAGTCAAAGCCAATAAACTGCACGGAAATGTGTTAAATAAAATGGATACAGTCGATGCAATTGGAATTGAAATTGAAAAATTGAAATAATTACATAGTCATAAGATACGGTGAATGTAAAGCAACACACGACGGCTGTTTTAAAATTAACTAGCAGACCCTGAAAGATCTGCTATACCTTACTACCGTCGACACATCCTTCTGACGGAGAATCTAAGGGAAGTTTTCTTTAAAAGCGTTCATGATTTATTCCAATTTATTTGGGTAAGTCTCCAATCTGATTCGACCATCCGTGAGTGGATGCAAATGGGAAGATATGCAATCCTTGTGACAATTCTTCTGCATGGCTCTGTATTACCCTTAACGAGGGATGTGTAGCAACGTATCTATCATTGGTAATGACCCGCCAGAGTGATTCTCGGTAATCTGGAAAAATGGAGAAAAATTCTTGGTTGGAGCTCTTAAGTATTGGACCATTTTGTAGACTGTATCTAACCAGGCAACCCGGGTTCAGGTTTCAGAATAAAACGGTAATAGAATGATGTCTAGATATGTGTTAAATGCATGAATTAATATTCTTGCGCGTTACCTTAATTTATTTGGACGAGTATGGAAGGAAGAATTGATCAGGGTTTATAGTATAGAGCTGTATAACTTTGTATGCCCCACATTCGCTGTATGAGAAATGCTTTTATATTATATTATAAATAATAAATATAGCAATCCTCCGCAATCCCAAACTTTCATCCCCTCCTTCATAAGCGCATGAGAGCAATGCTATGCCTTGAGCTGTCATGAGGTAGAAACTATTCCTTTACAAGACTGAGAAGGAATTGCCATAAAAATCGTCGCTTCGAAATGAGCTTTCTGTAGTTGCAAAATTGTGGCTGTGATAGCAGTTCGCTCGCGGCTCCTCGACATCCTCTCTATCGCGTTTAGGAATCTCGAGGGTTTCGCTCCGACGAATGCATAAGACCGGATCCGAAGTAGTCAGGAGAAAGAGAAGGTATCAGCATACACTACAAAATCACGACCTCCATTACTTAGCTACTTACGAAAATAACTTGCTATTAATCTTTATGTAAATCTTAGGGAGTTTCCTATTCGAGCGAATCGTGATTTAGTTTTCTCTCAATTGATTTGTGGGAATGTGAGACGGTTCATTTACCTATAGCATCTGAAGGCTACATCTCAGGACATTGTTAAGTATGTCGTCATTTTGGCAATCAAGCACCCCAGAGTAGCTAATAAATTTCAACTCATGAAAGATTCTCGATATACGTCCGTCTTCTTAGAGATAAATCCAAAAAAGTCTTTATCGATACAGGCCTTTAGCTGGCAGGCCCTCGGAATGAACGTTTGCAGGAAAAATTGACCTTACATCGACTACTTATTCGTGATTTTCACGTAAAAGAATACATTNCCGTTGTAATGCCAAATATTTTCCTTATTTTAAATTGCCTTGAAGAATAATTTTGAAATTTATTATTCAATTTTTTACTAAGCGCTATCGAGGGGTTCGATCTTTCAGCCACCCCGAGACGAGAGCTATCTGGCTGCCTCAATACGCTTCATCCGATGCCGATATAATTTTTCTGCGTCAAAGACATTGAAAAGAAAAGAAACATGTTTGTTGACTATTAATTTTAACTTGTTTGAATACTAACTTCTTATTTAGTCACTGTTTTCAACTATTTAACTGTTATCATTTGTAACTATTTTTAGTAGGTACCGAATTTTCTTCAATGACATTGAACGGAAAATGGAAAATCTCAATCCCAACGCACTGAAAATATTCCTTAGGAAAATAGTTTGAAACATATCATTTGGATAATCGGATAGATATCGAGGTAAGGGTGAGATGAGGGGTTAAGGTGTAGCTGTAGGTTGAAGAACACTGTAGGATGCTTTGAATCAGTGAGGAGGGCGAAGGGAAAAGATTTATTATGGAGAATGTCGCAGAATTAATGTGAGAAAGGATCTCAAATCGTCAGTCAAAAGTAGTTTGATTTAGACAAAATGCCAGCTGAAAAAATGGCCATCATCACCTGATGATGGCTGATCTGCGCCGAAGCCGGTCTTGTTTTTTACTTTAATACACCTGTGGAAAAGAGTAACTGTAATTTTATTTATACCATCCTTTTGTCAGCTGAATTATTAATTCTGACCAAATATATTTTATAATAAATAAAAAACTGCATGCGAATTTTACTAGTTAGAGTATAGTATGATCTTGTTTCTCATTCGCAATTATCGATGTATCAGCTTCATTAATGATTATAAACCGATTTTTGTGTGTAACATTTATTCGGATGAATCTGGAAGAAGTAAAAAGAAGCCACTTTTCGCAAATGAAACTAGTTTGTTATAAGAAAACAACTTAGCAAATTACCAAATGCAATGTTACAAAAATACAAAATAAAATAGGAATTAGGGTCATTTGTGAAAAGTGGTTCCTTATTATTTTTTCCGTATTTNCATCATCACCTGATGATGGCTGATCTGCGCCGAAGCCGGTCTTGTTTTTTACTTTAATACACCTGTGGAAAAGAGTAACTGTAATTTTATTTATACCATCCTTTTGTCAGCTGAATTATTAATTCTGACCAAATATATTTTATAATAAATAAAAAACTGCATGCGAATTTTACTAGTTAGAGTATAGTATGATCTTGTTTCTCATTCGCAATTATCGATGTATCAGCTTCATTAATGATTATAAACCGATTTTTGTGTGTAACATTTATTCGGATGAATCTGGAAGAAGTAAAAAGAAGCCACTTTTCGCAAATGAAACTAGTTTGTTATAAGAAAACAACTTAGCAAATTACCAAATGCAATGTTACAAAAATACAAAATAAAATAGGAATTAGGGTCATTTGTGAAAAGTGGTTCCTTATTATTTTTTCCGTATTTGTCGTGGAATACCACAAAGTTACCCGCCAATCAGTTGAGTTACTTTATTCGGATATTTTAAACTTCTCTTTTCAATGATACGGTGAAAAAAATGAAAACTTCTTTAAGGCACTCGAATGACAGCTCTTTAAATTACCACTTCGGGAAATTTAAAGTTGTCGTTAGTTATGCATTTGTAATCTTGAGCGCAGTCCATCTGCGGGAAGAGAAGCCGTGGCGTGAAATTTGCATCTGCTTCCGTAAGTGGCACAGCATTAAAATGGAAGAGATGAGACGGGGGAGAATGTTTCAGAGGGTCAAATGAGGCTTCAGAGTCTTTGGGTGGACCCACTTGCGTATACAAGGCTTTCAAGGGCTTCCTTTGCATACTGTAACAAGCAGAAGGAGAGCGAAGGATTCGCTAAGGCACGTATTCTGAAGCTGGATTCATTTAATTTATCTTTAAACAAGGGAGTATAATGAAGATATCATGATCGCAGTATATTTCTCTTTCGTTGTTAGGAAACAGGCGAGAGACAACCTGATTTTCTTATCGGTTGGATAAATCCTTAACTGCAGCATATTTAGTTCTTATTTCCCAGCATTTAAGAAAATTCCACGTTTTCCATTATCAGCGATTAGACAGAAAGGTACTTTAGAAAATATATTTTCTTTAACCACTGTAGCAGTAGATCGCATAAGAATGGTTATGTAAATGGATTTATATCTTCATATTTTATACAATATTTCCTTATGGTAATACCAGAGCCGCGCCGTCCTATGGGTGCATCGCACCAGGGCGGCGGCATCTTAGGGGCGGCAAAAGATGAGTAGCCAACCATTATTATTACTACAACGACAGTACTTGTTATTTATCGTGAGATACACAAGACTTATCTATGAAAGAGTATAGGGTGAAATTGAAGATTGGCAATGTATAAAGAATAAGGGATAACTCAAGACGAGAAGGTAATATTTTTTCAGTGGATTTAATCGATGTTATTTGTTTATAAATAACTTATTATTTGTTATTTTGTTAGATGTTATTGTTTGTGTTTGTTATTTTGTTACTTATTATTTGTTATTTTGTTACTTATTATTTGTTATTTTGTTACTTATTATTTGTTATTTTGTTACTTATTATTTGTTATTTTGTTACTTATTATTTGTTATTTTGTTACTTATTATTTGTTATTTTGTTAGATGTTATGTTTTGTTATTGTTATTAGATGTTATTTATGTTAAAATACAATTTTTATTATAAACTTTCATATTTAGTTCCGAAAAATAGATTTCATAGAAATCATTTAATTTTGTTATGCGCATAGCAATGATAATGTTACTCGAAAGTAATGTGAACTATCAACAATTTACTATTACGTATGCTGACAGAATATTTAGTCACTGGCTAGTCACTAACTTGGCTTTTCAAAGTATTCCAAAATAATCATGCCTGGAAGTCAGGAAATTTATGTCTTTGGTATTTAATTTTAAGAGGCGGCAAATTATGCTTGCACCCAGTCGGTAAATAGTTTAGGTGTGGCCCTGGGTAATACACATATCTAGTTTCTTGCAATAAACATAAACCTTTAGAGAAGGTTCCGTCGGTTGAAAGACTCGCAGTATCGTAAAAAGTGCTTCGAGCTGTAAAATCATTTTGTATTTATATGCTCCCTCTATGAGTGACTCATCTCATCTCAGGATATTATAATTGATGCTGAAAAGTCTTGCTTCTCCTCAAAAAGGTAAAAACGGCGAACAAAATTCTAGTATTTCTCGGAATAGAACCACCCAACCTAGACCAAACTCATCCAATTCTCATTCTTTCATTCCTTGTATTTACTTTCTCTCTTTCAATCGTCTATTATTTTTTAATACTGTCTCCATGGCTGGAAAAAGACGAAAACCTTTCTAAAAGCGTATTACGTGACCACATTCCTTAATCACCACACGTTTTTCCATTAATTCGAAGCAATAACGTTCTGGCTCATCAGAATTTCGAAAGGGTATTCGGAAATTTAAAATGCTTCGAACTCTGGGTGGGGTAGTTCTCCTCACTACACACGAAAGACACGTCACCATTACTCAAGTAGATTGGATAGCAGAATTCCTTTTCGTCCGGTCTAATTTAACTGTCAACGTTTTTCGCAGATACGTAATTAGCTTCAATACCACTTATCCTCCTGGGTGGTCCATAGCAGATTCGTCACCCAATCGTGTAAAGACCGTTACTCGGAGTCCCATTAATAAAATTAAATGAAAGATCGATTTTAAAACAAATCGTCCAACTAATAGTCCAAATGTCTTCTGCTACCTTAATGCTTTAATTAGCAAGAATGTCAATGGGGAAGGGAGAACATGTATCAACTTAACTTAGCTACTTAAATTGATGGAAAGTGTACGTTTAACTCATTAAACACTTTCATTGGTACTTTAATTTTTGAAACCACATTTATAACACAACTAGCCGAACTACTAGCTGAGGATCAACTGAAAAATAAAAACTGATAAATACAATACTAATTGTAACTTGTTGGCCTCTCAAGGAGACGTTAGACAGTCGATGTAACTAATGAGACAGAGGTATAACAATGTAATCAACAAGTCGATTGTCGCACATTTTATTGTTTCGTCATTTGTGAGATCTCGTTGACGGACAAAAGTTCACTGACAGTATAAAACAAATATGCAGAAATTCACCAAATGATCAAAACAATACAGATATAAATCTACAAGGTAACCATAGCTTTGAAATCATAGTAAGGTTTTCTTTGCATACCTAATTTTGCTAAAATATCCATTCTCCATTCCGTTCTCGATTTTAATCGAACATGCACACACACACACACACACCTAAATTTTCTAGTTAATAAGAAGATAAGATAACAAGGTAACGAAGCCGCCGTTTAATCAAGTTGTCGGTGAAATGAGACAGGTGAAGTTCGGTTTCGATCAATCAAATTACAGAAATCCGCATCTTATAAAATGACTTTATGAAAGATTTCAAATTCAGGAGCCATCACATTTGCTTTTGGTATTGGTTTTACGCTTATTTAATGAAATAACGAATAGTAAAAATACTTATGCCTTATTTAGGCGAATTTTAGTCGAATGAGACCACTCTTACCTACTAAAGACGAACACGAACAACCATGCTCTGAACAGGATTCGAACCCGGGACCTCGGTGTTAGTAGGCTAACACGCCAACCACTACGCCATCGAGGCCGACAATCAATCTATAGGGAATGTTATCACTAAATAGGAAAATGTAATCTCTAAATTTAATGACTCCGAATAGCATAATGGAATTGTCAGATATCTTGATTGCTATATATAGCACAGTATTGTTAAAAGTACCTCGACAGCTTAGGTAATTTCGCACGTCGGTCCCCACCGGTAAGCAAACCTGGGACCACTTTCACTGAAGTCGAACGCGTAATTGGCTATCCATATCTTGTATTGCATTATTATTACTGTGTGTTACAATTTCTAGTTAAAGAGTTGCGTGAAAAAATTAGAAATATTATTGATGAAGAGGACCTTTTTAAGATTATACTTACTTAATGAGAAAGTAATTGAAATGGGGTAAGGATATCCTCCACGATAGAGAGAAACATTTGGCACCTGATGACGGTAGTTCGATCAAAGCTAAAGTTACCTCAGGCGTACCTCAAGGTAGAGTAATCTGGCCTCTACTCTTCCTGATATATATAAATACCTGAGCGACGAGATAGACACCAATGAGAGGGTATTTGCATATGGTACGGTAATATAAAGAAATATCAAGAGACGAAGATAGTATTTCACTATCAAACGATTTCACTCACATTTGAAGGTAGCGCGAGAAATAGCGATTACATCTTAATGTGAGTAAATGCTCTCTGGTTAATGTCTTCGAAAGGAAACAATGGGGTCCGAATTACCCGAAATGAGTGGAATGAACATACATGTAGTGGACTCAGTTGAACATCTCGGAATCACTTACGAATAACTTAAACTGGAGCGCACATATCCAACGTGTATGCAGTAAGGTAACTAAAAAGCTCTGCTTTATAAAGCGCAATGTAAGTAGATGCGGTGAAACGGTTAGAAAACTATGTAGTATCATCCTACTTAGTAAGGCCCCATCCGGAGTTTGCAGCATGTACAGGGTAGGAGGTTGAGTTAAGCGAGCAGGAAAAGATTGTGTCTTCGCAGTTTCAGGGAGATTAACGATGCTAGTCTCTGGCGGTGTTACTACATCGACTGCCGAACCCTTTTCTCGATTTTGTATCCTTAATATTAGTCTTTCCGCTGAACTGAACACTTACTTTTTTGCGGGGCAGTGTGTACAGTGTATGTACATACATACGTGGGATCCAGCGGATTAAATGTGCACCCGTAAATTCGAGAACGTGCAGCGCAAGGCGACCCCATTCTTAAAAATTTGCTGCGATAAAAATACATGGGTTATAAAAATGCTTTCAGACGCAGGTTGGGAATAATTGAAAGAAAGGAGAATATAAGTTAAGCTGTGTTTCCTTGATAAATATAGGGAAAGTACATTTACGGAAGAAGTAATTGGTGTTATGCGATTGCCCCGCCAATTCGGCCGATGTGATAGTGAGCGTAAAATAAGAGAAATGGATGCGATGATTACTCATTTAAGGAGTCATTCTTTCCACGAACGATACGAGACAACAGTTAGCTAAAGTTGTAACTTGAACGCCTTGTGCTTAAATCCCCTGTTACACGCCGAAAGACGGCTTTCAGGGTATTTCTGTAGATTTATATGTAATTAGATAAATTTGTGAACTGCTGCTTAAAAAGTCGTCATCGTAAATCATACTCTCACGTGATTTCGCAATGAATTCCGGAGATGCTTACAAGTTCGCGCAATTTCGCGATATTCGTACATCCGTTCACAAACGTTTATTTATCCTAAATCCTTTCTGCTTTCATTTACATCCGAGGGATGGTTCTCGGAGCGCCTTTTTATTCCCCTTTTCAGGGTAAAATATGGGTTCGGAGAGGAAAAATAAAGCAACGCGATTGGAAGCATTGAATGGGAGGGCCTTTAACGCCCTTTTGAGTGGTCGAAAATTTCCTCGCCTCGTTAATCTCTCGACGGTTAAAATTGAGGGAGAGTGAATGAGGTGTGCTCCTTACAAATGAGTTCCTAACGAATTCCATCCTTCCCACAATAAGGGCGTGACTTTAAAGCACGCATAAAAAAATCGACTGCCCGCCCTAAGAAAATCTTGTAAGCAGAACGTAGATGAAAAAATTAAACGCTGCTTGTAGTGGCAGATGTTCCGTGAGCCGAGGTGTAACATGTATAGAGTATGCATATTTTAGTAGAACTCGTCTGAATGAAAAATCCCTCTTGCGTTAAACATTAAAATGGTTGTAGATAATGATGAGTGAATATAAAATAATGAACATTCGATTTATTCCGAAAATTTTCAATTTTAAATTATCATACCTGGTTGGCCAAGTGGGCAACGCGCCCGATTTCGACAGAAGCAGTCCCAGGTTCGATTCCCGGTAGAGGCCTACGTGCGAAATGAACTAAGCCTTCGAAGCACTTTTAACTATGTTACTACTAGGAAAAGGGTTAAGGTGACTTAGGCGTGCACCTAGGCAACAGGAAATTGGGAGACCCGGGTTCGAGTCCTGGTCCCGTCAGACTTCACTTCACGTCCATTTCTCCTTGGGAATATTACTACTACTTATCACTCGACACTATGGTGCCGGCTGTCCTATATTTTCTTCCAATTTTTCCTTCCTGAGCCCAGTTAAAATCTATTTCTCTGCTTTCCACGAATTCGGCTATTCACTCCATCCGTATCCGTTAGGGTTGTCCGCGTTTATTCTTTCCGAGAGGAATCCAATGAAAAATTACTTTAAATTAAAAGATCCACCAAATTCCTAGCAGGAGCACCCGTGCTCTAGTTTAGTTTGATCTACTCTTCTTTCACTTTTCCTCGTTATAATTTAATTCCACCGTAATAAATGTTAGAAGCTAATTATTTTGCTCTCTCGGACCCTAATTTTAATATCCCTCCTCCCTCTAAAATGGAAGAACGTCATCCTTACCTAAACGCATTTTTATGACCTAGTTGTCGACGCACCCTAAAAAAAAGAGAATTTCGAAGAGTAGGTTGAAATGAATCACGTATAAAATTCCTTCAATTAGATATTTCCATTACATTCCAAAAATATTTACTCGTGTACTAGTTTTATTTGCGATAATATCGTATTCTCACATAATACGGGAATCTGGAGTTAGAGTTTTGGAGTATTCCGGTAATTTTCCAATTTGTCAGCGCAGAAAACAATTACCGACCTAGATATCGTAGAGAGTGAGGTGGAATGAAAGCCAAAGGGTAATGAATATTTGATTAAAATATTTTCAGCCCCTCATACGTCGAAAAATAACGGCGTTAGAAATTTTTGTTCGTGTATTAGCTCGTCAGATGATACCCACCTCATGAGGAGAATTGCCTTCTATACACTCTAAAGAGCCAAAAAGGAAGTTCTCCACTCTAAATACATTTCTATGAATATCTGCGGTAGTGTATTGTGAATACGTCCTCAGGGTTAGCTCATCCCTACTCGAAAGAAAATAATATACTAGAATTGCGACACTCCCACTCTAACACGAATCATGCACACAGCTCGCCACATTTCATCGCGTTCGCTTCAACTCCGGAGATAAAAACACACGGTTAACGCGTTTCCTCCTCTGAAAAGACATCTTGTTTGCTCTCCTCACGTCCTCGAGATCTTGAAGATAAATTCAGGCGGTGTGGCGGAATGGGTATTGCACCAGACCCGAATACTCGCATATTGCATGTGAAGTTCCTATCGCTCGATAATCTTTGGGCTGCTGTGCAGAGAAATAGAGACCACGCTGGGAATCCGTGTGCTCATGCGGGGAACAGTGAATTAATGGATGGCAATTATTTGTCTCTCTATGGATAGGTTCCTTTCGTCCAGAATATAGTTTCGCGCGTCCTTTTTACCGACCTTTTTTTACTGTAAACACCTGCGGAAACAGTCTGCATTCTTTACCGTGGAGTAGCTGCCTGCATTTTCGAGATGTGGCATACGTGTGTAATTTGTCGTGTCTTACTGCTTCGTGATATAAATCCAGCAGTCGAAAGTAGATCATCTAAGGCAGTGGTGCTCAATATTTTCACTCATCGGACCAGCTGGCACATAGCAAGGTGGTTTCCAGGTTGTATGTGTAAGATGAGATCATAAAATATTAACCGAAAACTAGTACAAATTCATTATTCTCAATCCATCCATAAATTCTTACTTTTTCTTAAAGCAAGCGAATTATTTAAAAATATTATTCAGTATTATTTAATGTATTAACCAGGCGGGCCTCAACTGTGTAACTGTATTTCAAGAAAATTATATATATTTCGGGATTTCTTCCTCCTTTCGACTGAATTGTCTCCATAATTTACTCCTTTTCTCGAAACACGCGGATTCTAGCTAAATGTCATGGGTGATATTATATTTTAACATTGTCCATGTAAGTCTATCCCTATGTAAGTACCCTGCAAGCCACCTTTCCGTGTGTGGCAGGGGGTGCCTGACTCTATTTCCATAATCGATTACTTTCGAGTATTGTTTACGGAAAAAATGAGTTCTTGAATCGATTAGTTCTAGCATCTATTTCCCTGATCTTTCTCGTAGTATCAGAACGACCTATGTAACATAGTGGATGCATTTTCGGCTACATTCCTAACAGTTAAGCAATCGTCTATTACTTACGCAATCAATATTTTTGCTGGCCGGATGGCAGTACGCAGCTGACAGGATCAGGCCCGCGAAACCTAGTTTGGGCACCTCGGGTGTAATAAATGAAACAAAATCTTTACTGTGCAAGAAAGTTTCTCCTAATGACTCCCGAATCCAGATTTATCTTCACAGGGCTCCTATTGTTCTATCTTTCTGTTGTTCGAGAGGCTCGAGAACTTCTGATTTTAACTATTGAGTACGACTAAATAGTTTATAGAGTATTGCAAGTAGATAGCTGTTTTGCTGTGCAAGTTTTGTAATCGTCTCACAGAAATTGTCTAGTTCGTGTACTTACGTTTTCAGAGCTTCTTACGGTTTGCTTGTTTTAAAATTCGAAGTTATAAGTACATTTCCATTCAGTTTTCTTGAAGCCAACATATATTCGCATACCAAAATCAATTTCTCGATGACGGACAATGACAATGTCTCAACGTGTGCCGTATTTCGACATTTGTAATTATTCCTATCCGAATGCACAGCAATCAATAAGTTACACGGCATACTATCACTTCTTAAGCTACATTTTATTGAATCGTATTAGTAGTTACGTTTTGTGCATAGATTTTTATTTTTATGTGAATTGATAGTAGGCTATCTTTAAATATATAGATATTCATTCGTAAAAGTTTATCTATAAAAATTCTTTTAGGAAGGAAATTCTATCCAATTTAACTAGGCGATCTGAACTTTGCCTTGTTGTAATGATTTCTTGGGTAAAATTAGTATGATCAAGCGTGACTTCGTGGAATTTTGCACTCATTTTCAAAGAACACTGAATAATTTCAGACGTCTTCTGGTAACCCGTTGACGAAACCCGTAGTGAAATAGACCTGTGGTGGAAATTATTCCGTGTTCTTTCTTTGAAAAGATTTCTTAGATATTAAATTGGTATTACATTACGAATAGAATAGGATTATTACTTGTGTGAACTAATGTAGAGGCGATTGAATCCTTTCATGAAGCTACAGGAAAGAGCTCAACGATTTTTCTTATACCTATAATAACGAGAAGTATGATTTCTAATTTAAAAGAATCCATATCTATATGATGAGATTTCCCTCCTCCTATAGAAAACGGGCATCATAACATGAGTTCAAGAATCTCTTGGCTCTTAGTTGAAAAGATTTTTCTATGGCTTAAGAGGAAGCTCCAAATCGAGTGGAGAAAAAGAGAGAAAAACAAGCGAATGCTGCCTGCGGAATATCGATCGGACCTCAAGACGTCATCCGCTTCTTTGATTGAAATCGGAGTCGCAGAGGGTCTTTTCTATACAGGAGGCGCGGGGACATTAAGGGAATTCCGCTATTCTTTGCGTTTCTTTTTCACTCCACCTTCCTTTCCAAGAGGAAGGAAGCTCTGAATGGGAGATAAGTAGATTCGGATTGGAGATCTGTAGGGTCGGGCGCCAATGTGTAGTGCTGCTTTAAAATAAGCCATGTTGAGGTGTAGTGCCGGGGAAGAAATTAGTCTGCTGAAATGAAAGATTTTTACGATAAGGCGATTTTCGTGGAAGATTCGAGAAGATTTTCCTAAGGAAGAAATAGAGGGATAGAGAAAAAGAAAACTTTTTACTGCTTACCAAAATATTACGTGTACATTTGCACGGGAAACTTCTGGAATTGTAAATATGTTGTTTTTTTTCTCCTTACGCATAACCATTGCAGAGGACACTAATTTTAGAATCTGAAGTATCTGATTCTATCCACACTTTAATGCTTACATCTAATGTGATAGTACAGATATCTTATATTTGTATCTCTAAGTACATGAGGCAGTTGAAGAGTAAGTTATATTTAGATATATAATTTAAATGAGATATCCAAGGAAATTCCTATAAAGTCCAGCTTTATTTAAAAAATAGGTGATTAATTTACATGAAATACGTGATGACACAAGGAGCAAATACTGTTCTGAATTTGAAATTGGTTTCATCGAGAAATCGATGGGAAATCTGAAATACGTAAAAGTTCAATCTCATCCCGACGACTTTATGTTCATAGGGAGACAATATCATGCGCTTATGAGTGTTATAAAACTCATAGCTGTAATGCTCTTTGAAGCTTTCAGAGTTACTGAGTTTTGATATTACGCAACTTTTAGATAGCCTGGGGAGATGATTATAATTTATAAATCGCCGTTTTATGAACCCTCTACTTGAGAAAAGCGCGGTTTAAGCTGTTTTGAGTGGTGTGTAATCTCGGAACGGCGGGTAAACTTCCGTAGAAGTTTCTTATCTCAAGGTGAAAATAAGAAGTATTTCAGTCCCTCTAACATCTTTCCGATCGTCATCTTACATCTTAAGCTTAATCCCATATTCATGACTATGTTATCCTCTGAGAGTAAGTCAAATCTCACCAAGTTTGCTCACTTGCATTACCTTTTCGAGGAAACTTTGCGGCGGCTTGAAAGTATGAAAACGCGCTGAAAGTAGCAAAAAGAGAGTAAACATACTTCTGATGGAACAGGTTTGCGCAATTTTAAGTTTTATTTGTTTTTTTTGTAAATAAATAAGTCTAGTTTTAATTATAATTTGATCAATTTAGTCATAATTTATTAACAATGTGAACGTTTTACTTTTTAGAAACGGTATTCATTCTTCCAATGTTTTTAAATCTTAAATCTATTATTTTGAAATAGAATTGAATATGTAATGGGATGTCTCGGTAAATTTTAGGAAAATGTTAGGTAAATTTAGGGTAAATGTACAAATGCGTATTCTATATAACGGACTGTCAAAAGCTTACTATAAATTTGAATATCCCTAAGAAATTAGGAACCACAATTGTCAATTCCATCAAATATCAATTTCAAATTTGGGAATAAATCAAGCTGATATTAATTGGATGAAGCGCTCTTTAAAATGATATACTGGGAATTAACTAGTTCTCGAGATAAATCGTGCTTTGTTTACAATCTCATAATATATAAACACATAGATTAACAGGGAAAAGGGTAAGATGACTTGGCACGATAAGTCGTGCATCTCGGAAAATTCCCAAGGAGAAACGGACATGAAAAAAGTCTGACGGAACCGGGACTCGAACCCGGGTCTCCCAATTGCCGGTCGGTTGCTCTATCCATTGAGCTGAGTAGATAGCTATCTTACCTACAAAGTCTCCCAAACGGCATGGAAAAATGTTCTGGCGGGATAGCTCAATGGATAGAGCAACCGACCGGCAATTGGGAGACCCGGGTTCGAGTCCCGGTTCCGTCAGACTTTTTTCATGTCCGTTTCTCCTTGGGAATTTTCCGAGATGCACGACTTTATCGTGCCAAGTCATCTAATGTTCTGGCGGGATAGCTCAATGGATAGAGCAACCGACCGGCAATTGGGAGACCCGGGTTCGAGTCCCGGTTCCGTCAGACTTTCTTCATGTCCGTTTCTCCTTGGGCACATAGATTAAGTTATCCCCTCTCAGGTTAAGCACATATTTTGCCTTATTTTAACTTCAATACTATTCCATACTTACTTATCCTAAGCATACTCGTTAATTACCCAGCCTTTAGTTCCTTTATCTTTTCATTTCTTCTTAAGTATAATAGCTTCATAATTTTCGTAATTTATGACGTCTCTTGCTTACTTTTTCAGAATCGGCGTATTGTATACTATAAACATTGTATACCTTATTAAAATTACATACATTTCCCGTGAAGTACTAATTACTAATGGTTTAAGGGATGATAAATTGTTTGAATTCCAGCGTTGAAAAAATTAAAAGAGTAGCTATACCGGAAACACTTCGTATCTTAAAATAACGTGGATGTCATCTTCTCGATGCCCCATTTTTCAATAAGGCACCCTTTGTCCATTCTTCGCGAAAGCAATAAGTTTCAATCGTATCGTTTTTCACGGGACATTTCTCTTTCAACCACATACTTCACTCTCTCCCAAAAAGGGTTCTGCGGTTGTCGTGACATTGAAAACGGTGAAGTGCAGTGAAGCTCTCGGTAGAAAATAGTATCGGATTCTGTCCTTTAAATTATTGCCCTTTTTAACTCGTGCTCCCGGAGATAACGCCGTAGTTGTTGTCATTCGGTCGCAGCATCTTTGGTTACTGTTTGAAGGAGTTGAGATTATAACGATAGTGGAATCTGTCTCTAAATTCGGTAGTTTACTCTGAAAGAAAGGAGAAATTTTCGTATTTTCCGTAGAGTTGGGGGCGTATTCCTTATATGTTGTCAATTAATGCTGCGTTCTTGACTATTTGTTGGACCACTAGTAGTTAATGGTAAATTAATTGTTAGAAGTACTGTATTATTATCTATTGATAGAAATATCGCGGGTCATTCCTTGCTTCATCTTGCTTTACTTCCTTCCTTTTCATTAAACTCAATATGCAAGACACTCGCTTTACCATCAGAATAAAAAGCAAAATTACAATAGTAAAAGAATTGTATGATTTATAGACAGATTTGTAATACCTTGAAGTGAAATTACTTAAAACTTCAAGCCCAATTGATTTTTTACCGTTTAAATAGAATACAGCAAGTTATCCCTATACTTATTTTTCGGTTGCATATACCTCAGCAGTAGATAAAGAATTCAAATTATTTAGCAATTTGTTACATATACTCCACAGTTTATTTGATGACACTCTATTAAACTCTAAATAAATTAAAATGAGCAAAAAATTAGTACCTGGCCAAAAATGAATAATGGAAATCGCATGCCCGCAAACACTCTTTTCAGTTTTTGGATTAATTACTTTGTGATACGATCAGCTGGGTTTCTGGCTTATCATGTACATTTGTCAAGGAAAAAGTCCGTTAACAAGGTACGAGGTTTGCTTTAAGATGTAGAAGTTCTAAGCTGTCCAATTTTTCCCGAAAAAGTACTTGCCTCAAAAGGTTGAAGCTTCTGTTACTTTTCCACGTGATCTCTCCATAAAGATATGCATTTTTCACAACGACGCGTCGTCGCCATGATTCAATAGATGCTGAGAACACTTCTTTAGGAGAGTGTTTTGTCCACTTCGTCGAGAAGTAACCGAAGTTTCAACTTTCTGGGGCAAACATTGTTTTAGGAAAAAATTGAAGACTTTAGAATTAGAACGCACCTCGTATTATAGTGATATCAGAGGATCAAATGTTCATTTGTGTCTTAGGTGTAACTCTGATGACGGCTGACGTGCGGATTCGTAATTAAGCAAAAGAAATACTTCATTCGCCACCGGTCATATTACTCTTAGAATTATTTCATTATCTTCCTTCGATTGATGGTTTCCTCTCATCTATGAAATACAAAGTCAATTATTATTATTTACCAATTCATTGAACAAATGCTTGAACTATTCGTTTCTCACCTTTTGAGGTGCAGTTTCTTTTCAAAATAACATTCATGAAATGAAATTAAAGAAAATAATGGCAGACTTGACCCAAAGATGTCAAGAGGAATCGTTAATTACACTAATTAGAATAAAAAGCGAACTATAAATCTTATGCATTGCACAGTAATTATTACTGGTATATGGAAGTTGCTCTCAGGTATATAGAAGAAGACTTTCTGACATTAATAATTTAACGCTGAAACCTACTAGTTAGTTTCCTCATTTTTTTCATTCTACTCAATAGTCGTGTATTTATAACCAGTATGAATTATTAGAAAAATAAGTTAAATCATATATGCGAATGATAAGAGATAGTGCCTATTCCCCGTTCTTCCATTTCACACGGTTCACCGGAAACGAAACTCTAAACAGTCGTCAGCTACCATTTCCTTCTCCTTTTATCCTCTGATGTTAAAGATGGACAGTTTACCTCCAAAGATGCCGTATATTCATAATCATTCTTAGCTGATAAATATCCATCCAATTCCCGTGAGAATATCCCAAAAGGCGCGATTCAACATCTGTCAAGCTAATATAGCCGAAAGGGAGTTACTATTGGGTATCATCTACGAGAAATTAAATAGTGTTACCGAAGTCCATTGGTCGAACGTTACGTTCTCATCCTAGACTTAATAAATCCTCCCATTTATGACCCGTAATTATTTCGGGAGACAAAGCGACCCTTATTTTTCACTCCCTCCACCATTAGAGAGATTTAATTGCCCCTCCTAAATCATTCAGCCGGAGTCAGCCCCGCCCACGAAATTAGCGGCGATTACTGAGCTCGTTCCGACGGCGAAAAGACTCCGGCCCGGCCCGTTATCAATTACCCATCGAATTACAACGGGTTTCTTCCGTTTAATCCGGGTTTTATTGCGTGACAGAGTTTTTGAAGCTCATTTGGCCGATGCATACAAGTGGTTTCCTAGGGCGACGTCCGAACAGGTACTGCGACGGACATCCCGACGGCGGGAAATCAATGGAACTTGAACGCGAGCGGTGCTTTGGTTTTATGACTCCGTTGAGTTATGTAGCCGCATCACGTGTCTCATCCCTCTTCTACACCATTCCTCATATACCTCCGATTCGTCCAACCTGTCCTTCTCCAACTTTCTTCATCCATCTTCCAGCCACTTCTACGCTGCTCCTTCCGATTCTTACATGTTCTGTAGTTCTGACTCCCGCCACCACAAGCGTCTAAGTTTTCGTCGTCTCATCGTTTATCTTCCCAGTTTATCGACTGGACTTTCCGGAGGGTTTTTTTAACTATCCATCTCCTCCAGCAATGCTTCTTTTATACCCTCATTGGTCTTTTATCTCTAAAATAGGGCAATCAGCGTCGCTTTATTCTTTCCCTGAGGTCTATTTTCAGTCTGGGCTTTTGTGAATAGTTAAACATTCGTACAAGTCCTGTTAAATGTTTAATTACGTTTGATTTCGATAAAATTACATGAAGTTTCAAGTACTTACATTCGTCGGAACAAGTAAAACGATAATATGAAGGAAGCATTTACACAAAAGATGCGACATATGTATGTAGTGGGGATAAGTCCGTATATTAGTTATATTAATATTATTATTACAATATACACGCTTCGGTTTGGTCAGGTGGCAGCGTCATACAATACGTGTACTTATCTGTTGATACATAATTATCATAGGTACAGAATTACAACAATATATAAAATTGCAATAAATTACAACAGCTCATACAAAAATTACAATACAATACACGATACGATTAACTAAAATACAATAACACATATATAACAATACGTTAACATTATTAGACATCATCAGTCATAATTTAAGCACACAGTATACACATCATAGTGAATAAATTATCATTCATACGTATGTAATAACTTTGATCTTTGAAAACTGAAATGCCGCGGTATGCTTTTCAAATACCCCTGCGAATTTTTCTACCCACTATACACTGGTAGTAAACATATCTTTTATAGTTTCTAAACATACTTTTATAGCAGCTAAATATTCCCGTTTAGTTTCTCCTATCTCACAACTTATTACGACTATATACGAACGTTAATCATTCTAAAGCATAGTCATAGTCAGTAGATAGATAGAAATTCCATAGATTTTTGTGTGGAGTTCTTCAGTTTCGAAAAATGATGCAAAACGACGCAGCTACTATCAAAATTTACACTTCCATGAATAATTAGGAGTAATTATCAAATTTAAAGTCTTCTCCATTACCCGCGTGTTTGTTAACCTCGTATATAATGACGCCCCGCGGAGGATAGGTTTGGATATCTTCTTATGCTTGGATAGTTTATGCTTTAGATAGATTATGGTTTAGTTTTATGCTTTTTACAACGTGTGGCTACAGTAATAGCATTGTTAAAAGTGCTTCAACAGCTTAGGTCATTTCGCGCGTAGGCTCCAACCATCGAACCCGGGACCGCTTTCACCGAAGTCGAACGCGTTGTCCACTTCGCTATCTGGGAGCCCCTTATGAAACAGCTTTGGTGTGTTTCAACTTGATACTCATCGGTTACCCGCTTATATTTCCATTTGTACTTTCACTCTTGTTTGTGATTGTCTTTTTTCCGCCTTCATTCCTTTTGTATTTTCCCTTTCTCATTCCCCGTCCTCATCCGCCCTCTCCCACCCTCTCTATCCCTTTCCCCTCTTCAGACAATAAACGATGACGGCGTGGACCTCAGAGAGACATCCGGAGGCCGGTCTTCGAAATTTTCACTCGACCCTCACTCTTGTTCTGATCGGACAGAGTGCGCCATAAAGAAGGTCAGAGAACCCAAAGGGCTCAAATGTGGTTGAGCCCATGTCGATGTGGACATTATAGAACCGGTAACGCCTCCTCCCCGACATCCTCCCGGTCGTTTTCTTGATGCCGCCCGCAGAAAGAGGAGTGGTCGTTAAAAATCGAATGCCCCATCCGAAAGATAACAGTGAGGGCGTTTTAGCATTTATATAAATGGAGAATTATCGTATTCAAATGTTTCGATCTATTTCGATGAATCCGAGATAGAAATAATGGAATCGTTTTATAACATTTTCGAATGGGATATAACTGTGAGGAATGAAAGTAAACCTAATGTTAAAGCGTGCTTTGCTCTTAATTTATACATACGCTGAGGCGGATTTTCAATCAGGGGCAAACAAGCGCTATCCATTAAGGCTATATTTAGAAAAAAATAAGGAAAATACTTATTCTAATACTTAAATACACACGGCGCGTTATTGATTTTTTTATATTTATATAGCAATGCCTCCACAAACACCCTTTTCACCATTGCAGTGGTTGGCTTCAAACAATAACAAAGGACGAACACGCACACCATTCCCTAATCGGAAAAATACGACTAACAGGGATTCGAACCCAGGACCTTGGGGTTGGAGTGCTAACGTGCTTGCCCGCTAACCATTCCGCCACCGCGGAGTTCGCTGGTTCTTTTTTAAACTCTTGGAATAACTTCATCTATATTGAGTAATTCTACGTAATATTTGAAAATTAAAATACATTTTTTTAGATTAATATCTGATTTTCCTCATCTTTTTTTTTACCTTTTAAGTCCATACTTTTAAACTTTTACCTTTTACCTATTTTTTGTATTTTTACCTTGTCGTTTTTAATTCTTATCTATGTATACAGTGTTGTAATATTTATCTATTTATTATCTTTTTTATGTGAATTGGTTTACGTCTCCTCAATGTATAAGAATTTAATGTATTTTTATATTTATTTATTTTTTTAAATCACCTGTACTTGACTTTATGCAAACTATGTAATATATAACTAGAGAGACTCTGGGGCAGGGGAAGAGGGGGCCACTAGGCTTCATCTGCCCCAGAATAAAAAAAAAAAGTCAAGTCCATCCATTGCTGATTTTCACGGCTAAAAATTCTTATTGCGTTTCAATGTTTCGTTCGTTATTGGTACAGTGAAAGGAGTGAATTTTCCAATGTATTTCTATTAAATGTGTAACAAAGTAGTCCTTTTTTGTTCAGATGATAACCAATGCGAACCTTGATCTGTTCTTTTCGTTTCGGGCCTTAGAGATGAAAAATCCACCTCTTTAGTAAGCAAAGGCGTATCACTTGAAAATAGAAAAACCAGGCGAATGCACAGCCAGACGAGATTTTAGCACGGGTCTTTCACTGGTGATAGACCACTACTTTAATCAATGTAGCCTAGCTGATTTACTCTCCCAACATTGTTCAGAAATTCGTAGTATTTAAACTCTAACCTTTGTCAATTCTTTCTTAATTAAGACTTTTACTTGTGCAAACAACTTTACGATATATTGCAAGGTGTGTAGCATTGTTGGACATAATGGGAGCTGTGGACTTTTGTCTATGTATTAGATTGTGATGATGTTTTTTCTTCTTCTTTTTCTTTTTACATATATGCACCGTTGCCACCCGAAAATTGTCAACTTGTAATGGGTCTTCTTTATAATAATAATATTTATAGCTATAAATGGTACAGTAAGATGAAATTCTTTATTGTGTCGTCTAACAAATTTTATAATAAGCTATAAAGTATGAAGTAGCAATGTATAATGAAATAACGAATCTGTAACTTGAAATTATTTTTGAAAGTAGAACATATATTATTTAAATATTGGCAGTCATGGCACAAATTAAATTTTATCAGCAATCATAGCCCAGCCGTGTAATATGAGGACCTCTTTCTATTTTTTTCACCCTTAGCTGACAAAAGTAAAAAGGGGTTCTGACTCCAAAAGTTTGAGAAATGCTCTTCTAAACGTGGAGAAATGTCTGCAATTTAGAATATCTACTACGTTAACTTGAGGTTTACAGAGAATGGAACGCCGACTCGTTTGCTTCCAGACGCATTGGAAGGGTGCTAGATCAAAATGGTTGTTCATAGAGGGCGCTGCTCTCGACACCTCCGTCAATGGAGAATTCCGTGCATTCCACGCACCACCGCCTGAGCTGTTTCTCGTTCTAAACAGCCGATAAAACCGCACAAAGTTTGAAACGACATACCTTCTCACGTGGAAGATAAGTTACGGGGCATCGAAAAGAACTCACGGGCAACGTTCGAACCAAGGGTTTCGTCTGTGAGTGGAGAAAGGAGGACGGATACGAAGTTTTTTGTTTACGCATTCTTACTTTGTGTTTCTTTTCTGAAACACCATCATAAATAAGATAGTTCCCTGTCCATTATTTTTTTTTTTATTTGATTTAATGTGATTCTAGGCATCAAGATTAAGGACGGAGACGCTTCTGCTAGATGATAGCTAACTTGGGTAGTAAAAATTATTTTCTCACATTTTATTGATACACCCCACTGACATTTCGTAAAATTATACGTCATGATAAAATTTCATGACAATTTATTTCAGTACTTTTGCTAATAAGTATCGATAAGTAATAAACTCCTCTTTAATCTATTGGCGTCCTAGAAATTACCTGCATTTACGTATACGCCTTTTCGTGTTAATACCTCAAAATTTTGATAGTTACTATAATTCAACTCTTTAGCGAGAGGAACTTAACTAGTCATTATTTTATGCCCTTAAAACTTCTTATATTAGAGATAATCATATTAGAACCACCCATCAGAAACAGGTCATACTTTAGGGTTTGTGAGGTTTTATGGGGTCTTAGATTTTCAAAGGTCTTTACGAGGCCCACGAGCCTATGGAATACCGGTACCTAATAATAATTTGGTGTATTTAAAATATCTAATCTAACAACATACATAAACTATTTAAGAAAAATTTGGCCCAGCATAGCACTTTAATCTCACTGATGAGAGCCCTGTAGGAGAAACTCTGGATTGAGTTTACCAGGTTTTGACGAGTGATCGTCATTGCCAGGTGACGATCATTATATTCATTAAATTGTGGAAAAGTTACAGCGTCTCCTTTCATTTTGCATTATGTATTTCTCCAAACCTCGCCTATGACTGCGAGTTTTATTATTTTTAGAAATGTTTAGCAAATACTTAATGTGGGGGCAGTTATGATAAAGTAAGTTTCATCTATTTATGGAATAATAGAACCGCTGGTTTACTGTGCCATTTGTATCCTACTTAAGCTCTCTCCAACAAATAATTCACTCACATCGCCAATATCTTCGTGATCAAAGGTCACAAAAACTCCAAAAGCCGTCAAAAGACAGAGAGAAACCCAATGCGCATGTCGTTCCCCAAAAGAGAATCATCAGGGGCACAAGGTGACTACTAAGTACTAGTAGGTCACCTTGTGCTCCTGCCACCTACGGTTTCTCGCTGTCTTTTGATGGATTTTGGAGTTTTTGTGACTCTTGATCACTTTTTGCAATCAGCGGTGCATCTCATTTGAATATCATCTGTGATTAGGTTATATTACAGGAGTTGACCGACGGATCCGCTATTAAATGCATGTGATATATTAAATATTCAATCAGTACGTACTTATCTAAATGCTTTATTTCAAAATCATCGTCGAGATCCACGTCGCTTTCGAACTTCTGTGAGAGGCGAGTCTACGAACGATGTCTCCAACAATTAGAATGCTTGTTGTCGTACTGATCGCTGACGGTGCTGCAAACAACTGTTACGTATCTTCTTGCTTCCGTTCCAATATTTCTCGCAGTTGATCTCGTAACTTCAGTCAGAACTGGAATTCTCTTCATATCTCTCCTGTGAGCCCATAAAGTATCCGTCACATCTAAAATAACTCATCCCTTTCGACCCTCATTTTTCATTCTCTTTCAACGTCTTTTTTTCAACTCTATCGCGCGCTTTGTTACACTCGGTTGTATTTCATCGAGGAATGTGGGTCAGCACCGCGTCTATACCCACGGGTGTCTGACTGCTAAAGAGAACTGTATGAGACCTCAAACACTGCCGAAAATTTTCGGCATTTCGTCTTGTTGCGCCGGGACAGGTAGATTAACCATTCAACTGAGTACCATACCGAATGTTCATTTGCATACTCTAGAAATCTTGTCATCCCTTATTTATAACTATTATCTAGCCAAACACGTAACTGGCCTACCTTTCGGTAGGTTTATGTGCCTTAATTTTCACTATTCAATGCCATTTCTTTCGCTTCTTAGTAACTTACCCCACCCTTTATTTCATCTAACATCTTTTGCTTTTGTCCTCTCCTCTGTGTTTTTCCTTGCATTCTAACCACGATTTTTTTTAATAGTCCCTCCCCTCTCAATATTTGACCACCTACCAATTTCTCTCGATATTTTATCCACCCACCAACACCTCTCCTTCCCATCTCTAACAATCTCTAGTGCCTTTGTATTTGTTTTTCTATCGACCCAACTTACTTTATTCATTAATCTACGCCACATCCTCTTAGCCAAATAAATTAACAAAAAGAATTTTTAAGGATAAGCTTTAATAGTAAAGGAGAATTTGTTGAAAAGATGTACGAATACCACTAAATTATTTTAACTTCCTAAAGAATTTTGTTTTTGCCATATAATAACCACAATGGAACGTAGGTCACGATATTTGTAATAATATCATTTTTATTATTCGATATTTGTCGCGCTCGTATTTGATTGACTCATTTATTTATCACAACGGCCGAATTAGCAATCCAAACAATAGCCTCTCAATCAACAGTCCAACGTAAAAAGTACAAATCATTTAGTGGGACCTCTGAAGAACGTGTATGTACATGAACACGACATCCTAGTTTCCTTTGATGTTAAATCCCTTTTTTGCAATATCCCATCGGACATCAATCGATTCCTCGAACAATGGTTACCACAACAAAACCTTTCCCGGGATTACATAAAATAATATATTCTGCTAACAAACGCCTGCCTGTAAATAAAATTCTTCCAAATTTAAGGAAATTTTTATAGACTAACTAGCGGGACTACAATGGAGTTTTCCACTACCCTTTCCTCTCCAACTTATTCGTGACTTATTTTGAGTTACATTGCAGAGAAAGCTTCCATTACTTTCGAAAAGTTTGGTTCAAATACGCAGACCGCATGTTAACTATCTCCGAAACATCAAATATTAGCTCTGACAAATACTAAGAAAAATTGAATTGCAAATTTGATTCCATCAAATTCACTCGCGAAGAAGAAAAAAATTGCACTTTGACATTTGTTTGAATTGAAGTTCAAAATAACTAGAGCACCAAGCAAACTCAAATTTAGCATCGCCGCAGTACCGTAAATCTACCCACACAGATTTGTACATCCCAAAAAACTCAGATCACACAAATCAGCCACTCCATGATAAATAATTCGTGTAAATTGATCATCCGGAGTTCAAGCTAACTCATAATTGATGTGAAATATAGAAAGGGGAAGATTGAAACCATGCAGTAAAACAGCAAAACGGATGAACAATGCAGAACTCGATGAATACTAGAACATGAATAACTCAAAAAAGTTGAAAATTGCCGTGAATGATTAGTCCTTTTGAGTTGATCTTGTTGAGTAGTATTTGGGTATTTTTAATTCCGTTGCTTTAGACTGTATGAGCGCATTTGCGGCCAAAACAAATGAAAGAGTCAGGAGTTAGGAGCAGTAAATGGGTGAGGACTGGAAGAAAGAGGGGACCAAAAGGAAAGGGTAATTTTAAGTTAGTTAATACAGAGTTGATGAATGAAGGAAGAATCAGATGAAGGGATGTTGAATTGTTCTAGAAAGAAATGAAGACTTAGGAAAAGCTGGTTGAATTTCGTAGATGAGATGCTGAAGATAAAAGGAATATGTAGCTTCAGGTATAAAAGTAGATAAACGAAAATATTTGCAGATTAATGTAAAGCAAAGGATATATTTCAGGACAAGGAAGTTTGGAGGTGAATGAAAAACTGTGCTTATCCCATAACTAGTGTTACGCACGGATCTCTTTGGTTGAATAATCAAAGTTTTAATTAAAAATGGTGGCTCCGTAGTTATTTCAGCTTCCCTATTAGACATAACTACGCACAGATTTAACACACATGTGTAAAACGGCATTCGTGACGTAAAAGGGAAGAGCTTGCTTTTATGTTCGAGAAGGGTTTTTCTGATGAAAAGGGACAAACCTGAATTGAGGAAAAGGGCAGAGCATAGTGAGATTTGCGGAGGGCCTTCTGGAATTCAGGGAATGGAAAGAGTCCCTACGACGGACGATGAAAACGAACGTACGACCAATGCGGGGGACGTTCCGCCAAAAGAGTGTTTGGGTTATTCAGGGGAAATAAAAACCGGCTTTCGAGAGGATACTCCAGACTCTCCACAAAAGTAACTTGGATGAGAACGACTTCCTCCTTCCACCAGGACGCAGGTTTAGATACTGTAAAATATAGCCAAATGAAGCTAGTGGTTTTTATTTTAAAGGATTCCATAAACTTTTACGATAACTTTGAGGAGGGAAGATCTTGAAGAGGTTGGACTGTTACCGGCTATTGTATTCGGTCTTTGATGAATGTTAACCTATGGACAGTGGGGTTGTCTCTTGTGCGTCATTCGGAATGTTTTCCTGAGGTAGAACGATTGCTTTCAACTTGAATAGCTGTAGAGTTTATGCCTATCGTTCCCTATGTTAATAGATTTTGAAGGTTATAGATGTGGGCATCTTAATTTATTGCTATCTCTTTTACACTTGAAACTGTTCAGAATTACGCATTCAATTTCACAAATAGTAATGCATATAAACTGGAAAGAATTTATAGTGGGATGAGATCCCCAATGAGCTAATGAATCACCCACGGCATAGTAAGTTTACTTAATTCTAATAAAGTTTAATAATTTATATAAACTAAGACAAATTCAATTGAACAAGAAAGTTTAATGGTTGCGAATGTTTTTTCTTTCTTTTTTCTACTAACACATGTAATAGTTTCCAAGCTTCCGGAGATTAATCGAAGTGATAAACTGCCAGCAAAACTTACGTTCGTTTTTATTTAAATGTATACCTCATCTTCAAATTGTTTGTTTTTAAGGTTGGAGGATAGTTCTTTCATAAATATTTTCCTTATATACGGAATGCTGTAGATTTGTGTTTCGGTTCTTAATAGAGAAGAATATATCCTTCAATCACTTTCGCTTTTCATCAGTATTGTCCATGGATTCAATATTATGAAAGCTGCTACACTTAGTCACGCCTCACTGAATGTTTAGAAAAAATGTTATTAATGGGTAACTGTTTCCTCTCATGCCATTCTGGCTCATTGATGGGTGTAAAGGAAAATTACCTCACTCCTCATCTCGCCTAGTAAGCCTCGTTACCTCAAGCTTATGGTGCCTTATGGTGAAGTGCTGATTTTTTTGCCGGGTGAGCGAGTACTCACCCTTCCAAAACTAGAGAACTAGATATCTGAAAGTTTACTGTTTGATTTACACAACTTTTTTTAAAACTATTACTATGTGAGTCCTAATTTATTATTAAAAAAGTTATCTCTATCGAGCGTACGGATTGATTACCACAGTTTGAGGTCAAAAAATTCTTCTCTATGAAGAGAAAGTTCGAAAGAAGTCGAACAGCTCGTTGTTTCTAAAGATTCCTGCTATTTAAATGAGTCGACCTCTTCACCACACCTCAGACCATTTTCTCATCTATACAATGTGATGGATAGGTTTTCCGAACCAATTTCCCCAAGGAAACGGCCCACCAAAGAAACCGGATAATTTTCTAATTTTGTAACGAGTGGGTTCGAACCTCCTTTCGTTTCGGTTTTTCATTTTCTTCTTTTATATTCGACTTCCCCGAGCCCTGCGATAGTAATTTGGGCGAAGCGTGTGTTTTCCAGCCTCCAAAAGATTCGAGCAACCGGCTGGCTGTTTCCCTCAACGAAAGAAAGAAATAGAGAAGGAAACCATTATCTGATCGCCATTTGGGATCGATTCGTGGGTAGATTTTCGAATCAGCTCATATGGAATGTTATCAACCCTTCCTTTCTCTTTTTAAGGCCTCGAGCTCTTCTGTTTCATAATGCATGCCTAATTATCGAAGAAGCGAGATTCGTCTTAACTCTTAACATACCAAGGTGGGCCCTCGGAGGACCCTAGAATTACATTTTTATTCATCCTGCTGTAACTATAGGAAATGTTTTTTTTTTTACTTTTATATGACCCCCGCATCAGTTTAAGGTAAAAATATTGAATTAGTCTCTTATAAATTCTTTCATAGAAACATAAATAAATAAAAACTCCCTTGGGGTCCCGGCAGGACCTCGATTGGTATACTACGTTACTAGTTCTACTTGATCTACCCCTTCATACCTTTTTCTTAAATACATATATTCTTATATGACATACCTGATATTGTATAAGAATATATTGAAGAAAAGTAAAGAAAGTGAGGTATATGATTATTTTTTCTCGTTAAAAAATTTAACCCTTAACATACCAAGCTTAGTTTTACAACATTTTTTACCAGTCTGGGGTCTTCGGAGGACCCTACAGTTTTCCTTTAATTTATTAGTGCACGGTTTTCCTTTTTTTTCCTTATACAATGTCAGAGGTTTTCTATAAGAAACAAAATATGCCTGGTTTTTTATTTTTCAGAAACCCAAAAAACCTATTTTACGTTATCTACAGCAACAAACAAGAAATAAAAGGAAAACCGTGGGGTCTTCCGAAGACGTCAGTTTGGTGAACAACGTTGACAAACTAGGCTTAGTATGTTAAGGGTTAAGCTGTAATGATGATATATTTGAAGTTATGCTCGTCCATATGGAGAATTACTTACTGATGACTCTGTACACCGTTGTATACTCTGAGAGAATAGATATAGACAGTTAAATTTGTTATAGAATAGTATGGCGGAAAAAATTGTATTGAGGTGAAACTTTTAAGCTCACATTAGAATTGCGAATCGAATATCAAATGAAGATACTAGGCTTGCATCGGAGACATGAAGCCAACAAAATTAATTCCAAGCACAACAAATACGAAGTATATTACTCAAGGCGTCTCTAAAAATATGTGCGAGTTTTTCACTTTCAATTTCCGAGTGCGAGTAGCGTTTTTTTGTAATTTAAAGTCACACTTTGTGTAAGATTCTTCCTTCCATTATGTGTTGTGCTGATATTATAAGGAATGCTCTTTGTCGACAGAAATAGCTTCAATGAGGCTGCAATGGGAGGATACAACCGCGTATGGGCTCAAAAATTAATGGGGCAGCCAACTCTACAAAGAATAAATTTTAAACTTCGAACTAAAAAATTTTAAAATTTTGAACTTTTCTTGTACGCTAGAATGACATAATGCTATCGTAGGTTGTCATTAAAGAGCTGTTTGATACATCGATACATAATGTTGTAAGACGGCCCTTCCGATATCCATAAGGCTAACGATTTCGACTGCGGTGAAAGCTGTCTCGGGTTCGATTTCCGGTTTGGGCTCACGTACAAAATTACCTAATCTGTCGAAGAACTTTTAAAATTGCTACCACTAAAATTTTGTAAGAGACACAACTGAAAAACTAATATAAAGCTCACAGTTGCTGGCGATGTTTTGTGGAAATACATCATAAACTATTCCCATTCTCTTCTAATATAAAGCATTCGACGGAAGAGACTGTACTTTTTCCACAGGATTTAATCTTGTGTATTTCCACAAAATATCGCCAATGTATGTGAATTTTAATATAAAGCGATTTATAAAATTAATTTGTAATCGGTTATCAACGCAAAGATGGTTGAACTTACGAGAAAGGTCTTCAAGTAAAATCTAGTCCGTCTCCCGTAGGAGCAGCCAAGTATCCTCAGCCAAACCTGTCTGCATATCAGCATACCGTTAATCTATTCTTTGAGAATGAGTAATGGAAGGAAGTATTCCTTCAGTCATCTCGCACGAAAACCAAATGATAGGCCAATTTATAAAATGGCTCCTTCGAAAAACACCTTCGAAGTCAATGACATTCTTCGAGTTTATTGCGTGCATCGTTCATTCTGGTCCATCACTCTTCTTCCGTTAAAAAGCGAGACTTACGGTAGAAAAAATACAACATTCGCATGATTATTTACGGTAATTTAATCTCGTAAGAAAACAACGGCACAGCCCGTTTCCGAAATTGATTTTTGCGAGCATAATCTGTAGACCTTCACGTTCGGGCAGACTGCTTCAAAGATTAACGGATGTATTTCACTCGGGCCCGTTTTTGCCATTAGCTTAAACATCCCGCCCAAGAAGAGGTCATCAATTCAATGTTTCTTCCTGCCTCTAGGTGTCTTCCTTCGCGTCATCTTCCCACCTTGGAACCTCCCCTCTCTTTTGAAGCTATCGTTCGTAATCTGGGGGTTTATGTTGAATCCTTAAGCCCATCATTAAGGATATATTGAAATCTAATTAGCAAACCAGGCAAATTACATACATTTACTAGAATCGGAAATTAATAATAACTTCATAAAATTGGGAATCTATGGTAAATAGGGAAACTCGTAAGCTGGTAATTTTCCTTAGAATTCCTTCGATGTTTTTTTTTGTATTCATGTGTAATTTCAAATCAAATGGGCATTCGGTAGTTATGTTTTCTGTTATATCATCACTAACTTATCAGACATTTTCGTCTTTTGCGATACCTATGCACGTTATTTATGGCTTACTCGATGAATACCTTATGTTACAATCATTGTTTGCAGTTCAATTAAAAAATTGGTATGTGCTCAATCAAGTGATAAATCAAATGTTATTAAACAAGTTATGTTATTAAATTCAATCCAAGTGAATATTTCTCACTGATTTAAATTTTCGAATTGGACTATTCATGTACAATTATCTCCAATTTCCAACCGATTGGAAATTAATCAAATCTCAGATCTTTGAAGAACCCTTAATATATCGTATATCTACGTATAGGCACCCGTTCCGGCTGCGCTACGTATATAATCAGTCGACCGATTTTTCAGGGTTTCAGGTATGTACCATTTAACCTACTTTACCTATCAATTTTGCGAAAAATATGCAGTTTTTCATCGAGTGGTTTTTAACCGCTCAATGCAGTTTTTCATCAAAACGGCCGAAAATGTTGAAATATGTAAACTTGAAGTTTGATTTGGCACGTCTTTTCGTTATCCGATTACAATAATACTTTACACAGTTTATTTTCTGACCATATAGAACAAATTTAGAGGGCACCCCGAAAGAATTTCCGACTTTCAAAAATAAAGACCACCCTAATGCAGAATGCATTTATATTATACATACTACAGATTTCTGCAATTTCTTTGCGAAACACTCTAGAATGTATGTGTTGCAAAAACTTTTGATAAACCATAGGACTTAAAATGAAGATATTTTTTTGCCCTCAGAATCAATGTTTGTGCAAAAGAAGGGATCCTGTTTTATTAAAAGGCATTCCTGGGGCGTGTAATTGGCGAGGAAGTGAGGGGAGAGCAAATGCCCCTGAGATGAGGGAATGAAAGGGAGTCTGTGAATGGAGATGTAATAAGACGGAGAGAGGAGCTGAAAGCACGGTGCAGGAACAATAAGAATGTCGAGGGAATTCCCTTTCGCGGACCTCATTACGCCTAGCATTGTACCATTTTGTTATACTTTAAAAGCAATGTTTATTCGACCTTAGCAGGGCTCGAGCGGTATAATTGAATGCCGAATTGGCATGTAGCTGCAGCTAAATCATTCATCACTCCATTTCTTAAAGAGTCGAACTCGTCCCCGCCGGAGTTCCTCTTTTAGAACTTTGCTCCTGCGTTATTCTTGGATGAGGATCGATATCGAAAGGAATAGACTTTATCAATGATCGTCTGATTAATTGACTTTTAATTAAAAGTTGGAAAACTGAATTGAAACGCCAGGCGATTTTTTGTTTGATATTGTACCGATGATCTGACGGTAATTCAAGTCTTGATACTAATTTTTAGCTCGCAGTGATATTTGCAGCGATGGGCAATTTAAAAAAAATCTCCTAATAAGACTTGGAAATGACTCTTTCACAGGTGATTTCATCATCTGTTAAATTATTAGGTGATTATGCCCTTTGTTTTAGAATGTTACGGTCGCGATATTGCAATATGCATTGACTACTTTAGAAACTTGGTAGTCTTGAGGAAACAAACAAGACAGTCTAGATGTCTAAACACCTTTAAATGATAAACATTAATGTTACTTTGGGCATCCTTCTGGTTATCATAATTGGACCTTAATTAATTTTAGAAGGCATTAACGACCTTAGCAACTGACGGCAAAGATAGGGTATATGTGCACCTCGAGGTAATTCACAAGAAAATAAGGAAAGATGAATCATGTCATGAGGATTTAGATACAATATTGACACAGTGATTGACAATTAGAGACAAATGTGGACAAATGATTAGCAATCAACTTCTTTGAAAGAAAAACGATGGCAGACGACCATTTATCCAGTCTATGAGGGCTTAATAGCAGCATACTCTGTTATTTTTCCTGAACTATTTGAAATGGGATGTCCACATCTATAATACTAGGCTTTTTCAAGAGAATAGATGGTAAGAGCGATGATAAGCCATAAGTCCATGAGCGATGCTACTTTTGGCATTTAGAACTCATATAGAAATGCATTCAGTACATGTGAGCCTGCAGATAATCGCACCATTCGCGATTTGAAAAGGATATTGCTTAAATCCGTGCCTTTTCTAAAGAATTGCTCATGCAAACCCATAGTCTTTGCAATTATGTTCCTTGAAATAAAGTAAACCATAAGTTAGCTTATACTTACAGCGTAGTACGTTATTTAGGGACATGGTAGAAATTGTGCACTCTTCTATCGCGTACTTGATTACATAGGCTGAGCAGATAATGCAAGAAATGTGTATAAGCGAAATATATGCCACTAAAAATACCCACACTGCACTAGCAGCAAGAAAGCTCGTGAAAATATTCCATTCAGCAGGATATGAGTCTTGAAACTTCTGCTATTGCATTGAAATGATTTTCATATCTAATTTATGTAGTATTTCCAAGAGAAAAATCCGTTTCCGTCTAGATTAGGAATTTCTTGTCACCTTGGTGGCATTTCATTAATTAATGAGATAAAAGAATATATTTTCGGCCTTAACTTGGTGGTGCTCCATAATTAATAAAACACTAATTTGGAGAATAAATTAATGAAGGATACTCTCCAATTATCCAAGCGGTTACCCCTCCCCTCCCTCCCTAATAATCCTACCCCTTTCCCCCTCCCGTCCCTTTTCCCTCCTCCTAACGCCCATTCGCCTCTCTACCACCGTCACTTTCTCGTCCTTTCCGAGGTTAGGATGTTACACTTCTCTCCCCCCCCCAATTGTGTATATAAACCGAAAGTTTTGTGAAATTGTCACCTGATGATGATGCCATACATCGAAACTGGTCGTGGTTTGTAATATTTTTGTGTGATTCAGTATAAATTAATTTATTCTCTCCGTTAGTGTTTTATTAATGAGATAATATTTGAAGGAGTAAATCACCAGAAGATTTTAGAAGCAGAGTCATGTGAGTAAAGGCTCGTGACTGGATGAGTTCCAAGTTTTTCAGAGTAACTTGGAAAGTCCGAAAAATGATGAATAGCGCAAAGACTCTATGACGTAAGATTGAAATTTACCTTCATCAGATCTGGCTCGAGAAATTTTGGCGCACCAAAATGTAAGCATAATACCGGAAACTTGCTTCCGAACTTTCTAATATCATACGTGGGATTAATTGATAAGGGCAGAAGGTAATATAATTCTCTGTAAATTATATTATTTTGCCAAACTCCCCAAAATAAATTTTCTATGTCGAGGGGAATCAATTTTATTAATTATTCGTTATTTGGGATGTACACACTTAGAAGTAATTAACTAAATACAAACCAATAAATATAACTGACTTCATCACGCGTAATTTATGGCAATAAAAGGCACATATATTTTTTTAAATCACTTCGTAACTTCCTCTTTTGAAGTATTGGGCATGATAAAGTCTGACAGATTGGATCTGTGAATCGAAACCGGATCGTCCTCTTTACGGGTGACTGCTGTAGCCAATTAAGCTATCGTTCCAGAACAATGAGAAATATCGTTCGGGAGATTTCTTGAGCAAGAGGGATTGACTGTTAGACTTTCTTCCCCTCTGTTTCTTCTTGAGAATTTTCCCAGACGCACATGATAATGTGCAAAGTTACCTTACACTCTTTTCCTTGACATTTTCTTTCTTCCGATTTGTTAACAAACGTAACATAAGAGCATAACATCAATACCAATTCAATGAAGTTGAAATTTTATTTAAATGTATACCTTTCTATAAATATATATCTTTAATTTCACGAACTAATGCTTTGTCAACCCAGCTACGAACATCTTCTCTCTTTTCTCATGCCCATGAATATTCACAGCAGTGTGAACATCTCCTAAAAATGAATAAAAGGCTACTTCTAGAGGGGATTTTAATAAATATTAATCTGCGCCCTTCATATGCTCTATTTTATTATAAGTTTTGCATAATTCTATTACAATTTCACCAACGACCTTGATCTCATTGCTGTTACATTGGTTGTTAATACTTACCGCTTACTTAAACTTAATATTAAGGCTGAATAATAAAATTTTATAACTGAAACAATAACTAAAACTCAATTGCTTAGTTTGTGCGATATTTGGGGAACATTAAGTTAAACCAGTAGAGATATTTTATCTGCAGCAGATAACGTAAAACCGCTGATATGGTAAGAGATATATAAATTTTTAAGTGTCATTTCACCCTGCGATTAACCTCTGAAGAAAATAAGCGGCCGATAAAGAGTTGGGAAAAGTAGGAAATAATCGTGTGAATCGCGTTGTGACACTTTCTTTGCGTAATTAGATTATTCTAACTCCTATTCTTCATTACAGTAATGAAACTGGAGAAGTAACCATTTCTCTTTGGTACATTTTTTGCGGATTAATTATTTTAACCACAGCTTTCATAAAGTAAATTGAGGATCATAAGCAGTGAATCATTTCATATTCATCAATTGCAATAGTTATTTCATGTTAATCAATTTGCTAAGATTTAATCCAAAGATGAGGTTAGAAGGTTCAATTGCTTAATTTCCTTTGAGGTAGAAATTGTACGCAAGAGGAGATTAATAGCGTTCGTGCAATTTATCTCTCGGAGACGCAAGTGGAGGAGTCTCAACAGGAGACGCTACTTCCAAGAGAGTGGAAACAGGGAGTCGCGCATTATAAAAATGGCCTCCTAAATGGCAAAATGAGGGATACGGCATTAAGAGAACCCATTCTCTCTCTGCGAGAGATTCCGCACTACAGAGAATAGCCCTCCCACGACTCGGCCAGCGCCGCTCCCCCATGAGGCAAATTAGGACGGCGATGCTGCAATAGAAGAGAGGGCTAGAGAGGATGAGATAGAGACGGGAATTGAGAACAGTGAGGCGAGAGAAAGGAAAAAGTAAGGTCGACAAGGATGAGAAAGGAGCGGTGGGAAACAGAGTGAAAGCGACGTTAAGACAGTAAGAGGTTTAGGCAGGGTCCTTCCAGTCCCAAATTAATTTCCGAGGACACTTTCATGAAGGGTTAAAAAAACATCTCTCCGTCACAATACTGTAGCATGCACCCGTGGAACTGCTTTTTCCTTTTGTTATGCTAGTTAGTGGGACATTCTTCCTTTAATTCGATCGCGGAGATGTTATTTCTAATGATGTTCGGTCCCAACTAAAATCAGCTCCAACTCTCCTCCCGCATTTAAAGTTCAGCTAATAATGGGAAGTTGCTGCAAGGGTTACTTTATTGCTGAGAGCTTCTCGACTGTTGGAGAAAAACAAAAAATGCGATGAAGTGATTTGCAGATGAAAATAGGTTCTTTTATGATCCAAAACTTTCTCCTACACTTTGTGGTGTTACGTAATAATTCATACTTGCACCCTGTTACTTTAATTAACCTTGATGATGAATGAAGTTGGGCATCCCAAGGAGAAACGGACATGAAAAAAGTCTGACGGAACCGGGACTCGAACCCGGGTCTCCCAATTGCCGGTCGGTTGCTCTATCCATTGAGCTATCCCGCCAGAACATTTCTCCATGCCGTTTGGGAGACTTTGTAGGTAATGAGCGCGTGATTTCGTCCGACTCAGCGGCATCGTTCACAACCATGGCCTCTCAGAGGCACCGACCAAACAAAGTGGCATTTCTGATTATTATTATTATATTAAATTCCACTGAGGAAGCCATAGATTGGCGGAACTCCGTTACATTATAATAAAAGGAAGATAGGTGTTTACTTTTTAACAAGCGCAATTTTTATCAAGAATCATGTATAAAATAAAGAAAGAAAACTTTGTGATTTCCAAAGGAATATAATTGAACGACCGGTTTCAGCACAGAGCCATCATCAGGTGATGAAACAGAGCTTCCTCACCTGATGATTGTTCTTTATTTCGATATATCGTTCCACGAAGTGCGGCCAGAAACAATTGATTATACAAGAATCATGCATCACGTTTTGCAAAGCAACTTTTAGAGTCAGGCCGTGACACAGATTTCCAGTCCAAAGACTTACAAATGACAAGTAAAGATACTCGCCTAAACTTCCTAGAGCAGCTTGAAATTCTTTCCCTCTCCTCTCCGAAATTCACTGTCATAAATGAACGCCTTTTTCCCTCCCACTCCCCGCTGATCCATTATCTCCTTCCCTCCAACGACCAGTACCCTTGCACCAAGGGTCCTTCTTCACCTACACCCCCTCCTTAACCCTTCCCCTCTATCTCCTTCGCACGGTATAAATACTGGTAATAGAGAAAGCATTCCTCTTTCATTAGTACATCATTCTTGTGATACTAATGCTTCGTGTATTTGTTTCTTTACTCGGCGATGGCGATTATTCCTTGAGACCGGTCGTGTGCAGATAAACTTGTGGAAAAAGTACACTACTGTCTTCCATCTGTTTTAATTATTATTATAATGTAATGTCTGATTATCTTACCGAGGAGTAATAAGTCCTAAATCAAAGTTTTTCCCAACTACTTTAATTTTTATTTCACATAAATCAATAACTCGCAACTTCTCAAGAATAAACTTATTCATCCCAAACACAGTCATCTTTCTCTTTTAAGCGGAGATCAGCGAAAGACTTTAATTCATAGCGTCGACTATCCCATTAGCTTTTCACAACTTTTCCTCCCTCATACAGCTGATCACTTACTTTTCAAGTTTATGGCAGATATTAAGCTATTAATTCTCTTCTGAAATTTTAAGAATTTTTTTAATATAGCTCATCTACCGTGTTCTTTTATTCAATATTTTTAGGCTATTAACAAGGATCGAATAAGTATATAATGCATTGACGAAGATTAACATTTATGAAAATGATTATTAAATGACGGCCATTGACTGGAATTATCATCTTTAGTTATTATTTAATCTGAATGTTCTATTGTTATCTTAAGGTGCTATTGTAATTGAATGGTGTAATGTTATTTTTGTAATTAAAAGATGTGTTTAAATTAGTAATATTCATTGTTTTCAATACGTATTTTAAATTTTCTTTTTTCTCATTTTTAAAAGTTTTCTATGCTTTTTAAATGCAAACATTTTCTTTATAAATACTAATTAATGTTTTTCTTCAGTGTTTTCGCGGTTTTTTTTTCACCGCCTTCTGTATGGGTGTTTTCCTGTGACGTCGCGTCGGTTTTTTCTTTGTCATCCGTCGGTTACAAATTTTTCTTCCCGCACACCACTCTTTCTTTTTATTTTTAATCAATATATATACATATTATAAAGACATACGAAATTAGGTGGAAAAGAGGCCCAATTTGGCCCAACCTCACCTATTAAAGATCTGTCTATTTATCTATCTATCATCACGCATACGGACCTCGGGTTGGATATGCCACTTATAGAAATATATTCCGTACCGAATGAGAGAAACAATTTTAAAGGCAAAGAAAGGCATAGAATTAAGGCGAAGAAAAAACCGGTGGTTACAGCGACCTTAATCTCAAACCAGATCAATTACTTTCCTGGCAGATGCTCTAACCAAAGTGTGAGGGATTCTAGGCTCAGTCACGTTCGACTTTTTCACTTCCGCTGGTCCTTCAATTATCCAGGCGCACACCTCAACGTACAAAATTTAACATTCTATCACTTACACTACATAAAGCGAATAAATATGTTAAATTTATAAAGTCAGTCTATAAAATAGCCTCCAGTAAGAGTACGTGATATCAAAGCCCTCACAACATTTCTCGGGCATGCTGTATGTCTCAGTGCGTATGCTGAGATGGAATTGTGTTCTCACTAAAGCATAACGCAAGGAGCTTGTGAAAGAGATGATACTGAGAGCGAGCGAGGAATTCTGAAGGGGCGTGCGGGAGAGAAGGATATTAAAGAAAGGAGGAAATGAGTAGAGGGAGGATGAGGTATCCCCCAAGGCGTGGAAGTACGCACGAGAACGCCAGTGCGCTCGGCCACTCTCGTGAGAGATGCCTCTTACATCTCCTCTCATCTGCCTCTTGATGCAATCCTAGTGAGATACGCATGAACGATAGCAAAGGGTGATTGTAAACAAAGCTTTTCAAAATTCACCAGTCTGGTGATCTGTTGTAAAGCTGAAATTCATTGCATTAAGATAAGCGTGTCTACTTCGTAGATTCGCGTGCCTGTAATGCTCCATTTCACGTCCTTGCTTTGTTTCCGCGCAATACTTCCTGCCCTTTATTTTATCCCAAAACTCTTATTCCATCCTATCTTTTACTACTTTCTCCAGGGATGTATCATCATCTACGATGGATGCCCGGAGATGGAGATGGAAATAAACGCAGCAGTATCCGTCTTCATCCTCGGTTATAATCCTCCTCTCGCAAAATTTGTTCCTCACATGACCTCTGCAGTAGCTTTATTTTTATGATCAACGCATTTTTTTCAATAGCGTTTTCTATCATCTTTAGCATTTCCTAGTTTGTTTTATTTTCAATCCAGCTCACTCATTTTATTTTACGCCAATTGTGACCAAAATCACTGGAGAAGTAAACAACTCACAATTAGGTCAAAGGAGCTTAAACTCGGCGTTACGAAGTGGAAAAAGTTACATAACTATCATAATATATTTAACATCATATTATAACTACATGCCGAGAAACAGCCTAAGTTTCTTCGGGGTGTCTCATTTCGAAGAAGGCATTTTAAGGACCTGATGGAGATATGGGGGAGAGAAGATTAAATTTAAAGTTATAAAAGTTATGTTCATCACAGTTTCGCTGCTACTTACAACAGATTATGCACGTTTAAGTATTTACACCTACATCTACATAAATACCCTGCAAGCCGTCTTTCGGCGTGCGGCAGGGGGTGTAAACACCAAGCGTTGGAGTTACCTCTTTAGTTTATTGTTATCGCATCTCATGATAGTTTTTAGTTGAATAGTTTATGGCCAAAAGAAGAAAAAGTTGCAGACCATTAATGATCATTGTTTTTAGATTTTGTTTAGCCTCGTAGTTAAAATTAATACAGCAATAATGTAGAAACAAAATGACTAAATAAATCTTGTATTTCTGCTGTATTTTTGCAAACATTTCGCCGTTGTATATTTTCCTTTAAGACCGTATTTACTACTATCCTTGACCCTTGTGTACCCTGTCCTTTTGTAATCATCGTTTCTCCTTTCATCACGCCAAAAAATTCCCCAAATATTTGCAACTGATACGTTAAATACGATGAGGAAATATAAGTATCAAATGTTCCCAAGACTTATCTTCCATCATTATTGGCTGAATATATCCTCTCGTATGAGTCTTTTTTCTGCCGTCTTTCTGATTACCTTTCGCTCTATTCCTCTCATTTTTCCTCCAGCAGTTTTCCATCCAATATGTAGGAGATGAAGCCATCGTAGCAGGGTATACGGCCAATAAACCTACCAGCATACTCATTTGCTGAATTAATCAAACGCACATCGCGCATTCCCTACAAAATTTCTGCATTGCTTTCCTCAACCATAAGGTAGTCGCGCCAACTACTGAGTCATAAAACCAGACCAAATACGGATCACGTGTGCCAACCGAGCGAATCTCCGAGTAATGGCAATTCTCTCTTTCTCCTTTACTTTGATTTTTTGTGTTTCCTTTCGTAGGTACTGAGTTCAGCTACATTTGTCACTCACTCTTATGGCTGAAATATGTTTGCAAAATTTTTTTCTCGTTTGCTTACGCGAGTTAACTTTAGTTATTCACGCAATCTCTTTTGCATTGCATCGTCGTTGTTTTGGATAATTCCATAGCGTTCATTTTTCCTTATTCGCTAGTATCAAACATTCGACGGTCGCATATTCTAACAGTTGCTCCTGTCTCCAAAAATTCCGTGTAATTTTTACCTCCGGGGAAATAGCTTTGGTGAGTTTGCACGTAAAGGCTTGCCCTTAGGAAAATCAAACGTTGACCGTGGACGATGCCGTATAGTGGAACGAAACTACTTCGTCCTTCCAACAAGTTCTCCCAAAACGCCATATGGTAATATTTTCGCTCGATAGCTGAATTGGTTAAAGCATTGCGCCCGGGAAGTTGAAGATTCCTGAAAGGCTTTTTCATGTCCGTTTTTCCTAGGGAATTTTTACCCCGTTTCACACATATATTGTAGTCGCATAGAATGACATATTTCTGGGATGAAATTGGATTGGAGATGCGGAATCTAGCTGCAAATTGAATTTGACCATGATATGAATTTTTCGCATGCTTTTAAAATATTCCATCATCTTACAAAAGGCCGTGATTGTATTACTGTTGATTAGAATTTGACTATGCTGCTGAAACTGTAAGAGAGCAGTCTAAACAAGTTGCGTTATCTCCTATTGCCATTTCCCATGAAGGACACAGATGACATTTTTTTCTTTGAGACGTGAGGGAATTGAACGTGGAAATTCGAAACAGCGTAGTTGGAAAGGCAATTCAGATATGTAGGGCAACTACGTAGTAGTGTTATAGCAGTGGAGATAATGTATTATCAAGAACTCGTATCCAAAAAAGAATAAATAGGATATCGCCCAAATATTCCATCTTCATGAATGATAGTCAGAACTAATCAAACCGTCATGATTCATTTTTGAATTACAATGGACACTGTTGAATACATTCATCTTCCAGTTTCAGTTAATTTAAGCTTGGTTCGCTAATTTTAAATGATATAACACAGCAACAATTTCATTTTTTCTCTTAATTGACAATTCTCACGAAGGTAGTTAGGAATTAATGCATGTTCACTTTACATATGTCTGGCACTGCTCCAGTATAAAATACCTACTCAAGCAGAAATAAATATCATCTATTTCTATATATCGATAGCAGAACCGACGGTCCACCGACCAGGTGGCAATGATTATTAAAGAAATAAATAATAATAACGTGAGTATAACATGTAATATGGTGGAAAACTGACTGTGATAATTTTGATATTACTTCATTGTATGTAAAAGAAGAAACTTTATGGGTAAGTTTAATTTGTAGGCTCTTATGAAAGCTTTATTAACTTCAATGAAAAATTTAAGTATGCAATAAATGCTGAATTTGGAATACGAATGATTTAGTAAGTGATGTCTAGGAGCGTAAACTAATCCTGAGTGTAACACTCCAAGAAGGAATTAACTTATAGTACTTGCAAATCATTCAGTAGGGATAGGAAAATGTTTTGCTTCGTTAGTGTGTACAAATCTGTGTCAGAGTTAAATTTAAGTCTTCACGGAGTATTTCATAAAGATGTTTACGAAGAAAATTCATGAGAATAGAGTTGATCTCGCATATGCAGAGAGGTAAAAAAAAACGGGCGTGGAGGGGTTAAATGTAAAATATTAGCTTCAATACTAGCAGTCGCAAGGATGGAAAAGGGAACCCATTATTTTCAAAACCCCAGAATTTAATCAGCTATTGTATTTATAACTTTATCCACAGCCATATATCGCCAACACGTTACATGAATGTGTGTATTCCAGAAAAAAGAATAAATAAGTTTGATTTCATTTATTAAAATGTTACAATGAAAACACAAGCCCTCGGAAGATTCAGAATCACTTTTCTGTTCTTGTAGAATGGACTAGTAAATTTTCATCTTCTCCTTAAACGCTAAAAGAGGCAAAAGTCCCTTTCCAGCTTATTCACTGAAAGGCATCCATATATTTCGAAGTAAACTATATTTTAGGAAATTATCAGAGTGTAGAATTACATTTTCCATAAATTGAATTCCTTTCCAGCAGTGTCTCTGGCACCACAATCAACAACCCATCGATAATCCACCGACCCCTGTTATTTTCAAACGTATTACACATTTCTTTCACTAAGTTATGCAGGATTGATATCCGTGGGCGAAATGTTCTCTTTCAACAGTATCTATTTCGGGAAAACATCGAAGAATTTAACCAACAAGATGGTTTCCGCTCTAAATGACAGCTTCCGAAGCTCCTTTTCAAAGTATTCAAAAGCTTGAAATTTCAGTTGACCCAAACCGGTGCTTAAAGTTGTCGCCGTGTGGAATTAAATTCCCCTGAATTTTATCATCCCATCTAAAAGGGAGGTCTCAGATCGATATTTTTATGATTACATATTTAGTGTGTAATTTGGCTGGCGCCAGGAGTAGAGATTATTGAATGTGCCCGAAACAGATTCTTTCATCCATGTAACCCGAGACGAGCAATAAAAAGTATCATATGCGTTTATCGATCGCACTCGTAGCCTGCTGCGCAGTCATAGATTGAATTGTTTGTTTTCAGTATTTCCGACAATAACAGCAAAATCGCCGTTTGAGTCGGGTACCGGGTTAAGGTCAAAACTTAGACTAATAGGAGGCAGTTGAAATTTCGACAACTCATTAGACACTTTGTTGTCAATTTTATTTTATTGATACAAATTATACATGCATCAATGTAAAAAGCTGGTCGTGTAGTAGAACGTCAATCTTATTATTAACTTCATATTTACACGAATTTTAATATATATCAGTCCGGGATTATTATATATGTCAGGGATTTTTCTCCTTTGACTTCTGAGAGCGAAAACGCACAAAAATACACTTTTCTAGCATTAAACCGCTTGATTTTTATCCTAGGTTAGTTAATTCTTGAATTTATTTACATCTACAACTTAGATTAGAGGCATTTAAATAAATACAACCTTACGAATTACGGAATAGCATTAAACCGACTGAATTCGTTGGTTTTGGTCTCAAATTTTTCAATGTGCTATGAATGCAACTGTCTTTTACTTTATCGTTTCTAAAATCGATACATAGATTTCAAATAGATTTCATAACATAGATTTTTAGATCGAACTTTTGATTCCTTAGCGAATCAGATAAAAAATAGTATATTCAAACCAAAACAATTTTTCTGGAGATTCATTTTTATAACTCTTAATTTTACGAAAGCTTCAAGCTCAGCGGTTCGCTATTTGTTTGTAATATCCATTACCCAATGAGAGTCTGTTCTACCAATCCCGTACTAATACATTAATACAAATATATCATACACCTTTCTGTATTACCGCTATTCTATCGTATGCGATGCTATTCGGAGAGAGCTTGTTTCTTCAAACTGCAGTTCTCATAGTACCTCGTGTATGTACTGTTGCTGGGCAATGATGGAGCTGATTATTATCACATGAGTCAGGTTGTGAAGAATGAAAGTAATCGTGAGTTTATTATCTTTGATTGTTGAAAAAAATATTAGCCATTCATCTTTCCCATTTATCCCACTCTTCACTAAGAGGTGGCAGTCTAAAGGATAGAAAACTAAGTCACCAAGATTACGATTACTACAAAATAACTTTAAGATGCAATTGCCTCAAACCTCAAACGTGCTAGATTCGTCTATGATTAGAGTAAATCCATTATTCGACGTTTACTAATGCATCTTTTTACCGTTGTTATTTCAGTTCCATCCTCAAAGCTGGAATAGCCTCCCCTTCCTCCAAAGCATACCTCCTAAGGATCACCAATAAACAAATCAATGTAGCCAGGATTCACTATTTATGATTTATTTTGCTCCGGGTACAATCCCAATTTTACATGGTCTAATTTGTCCTGTTTTAACGGTGTGTGGTCATCTGCCCCCCAATATTATTTCCACTCGTCAACGAATTCCGTGGAGCTAATTTTCAAGCAGTATCCACTCAGATGAACTACGCTGCAAATCTTGTATTCTCTTTATAGGCATACTGGGTCGGCAATTCATTTCAATCAGTCGGGTTGGAGATTTAGTCGGATGGGTCGTTGAGTTGTACTTCAGTTATTACTCCACTTCTCTCCGAAAAACGTAATTTGATGTCGAGATCGGCAGTGATGATAAAAGCATTTGTTAATCAAGTGGTGCCCTGAATGCCTCTAGCTATTTTTGTTGTGGTTACAAATGAATTTCTTTGTTCCGCAGTAACCCTTCGTCCTGCAATTTCAGTAATTGGAGCAAAGGGTTATGATTTGTTCAGTTTATATTAATACCTCATCATTAAGATAAAAAGTTTTCCTTTCCTTTGTATAATGGAGCTTATTGCCTACGTAATTCCTTCTAATTGGGATATTTTGAACTGTGCCATAATTATTTAGACTCATCTACTTGCTTTGTCCGCCGCAGATTACTTAATTTGCTCATTTAGCGGTATTATGGTATTACATGGGCTTTGATTTTTCGATTCGTTTTCGATCTATAAATCCCTGTACAAGCTCTATTTGACTATCACACACGAAACGAATTGTAATGCTCTGTACATACTGCATATATTTTAACACAACTACTCACTTAACGAATCTGCTAATTACCTGCTATTTACTCTGCAAATGCACTCTTCTAGAAATTTCCGTTGAATGGAATAAAGGAGACCTATCTGTGAAACAGCTATACTTTTCATTGACTATACTGAAGAAATTACACATATTTGCGGGATTATCCAGAAAATTATCTTATGTGGTTGAACACTTTATGAACCAATTATTCATCGTCCAGAGAAAGTGCTAATTGAAGTTCATTTTTCTCTCATCATATGGTTCTTTTTCGGGGTAAACCGAAAATATTCTCCGAAGAAATGAACGAAAAAGATGGAACATAGTTAAAAAGTCATGTGTGATGGGATTGAAACAAGGTGTTTCACTTTTGTGAGTGAGATGCCTCTATGGCATTACTCAATTGGCTAAGAGCGTCCGTTCTAGAAGTAGAATCTCTGGGTTCGATTCCCAATCACGAATGATTTATTTACTTCCGTTGTTTTTCTTTGATCACTTCCCTGAAACACCCGAGATATCTGCTTTTTGACCATTTCTTCCCTGCAAAAAGATATATCAGTTAAGCAGTCGAATGTATTGAGCTTGTCTAGCATGCTTTATTATATCTGCATTCAATTTATACCTCTCTATTGCTTTACTCCACATGTGGATATAGCGTAAACAGGTTAAAATTTAAGGAAATAAAAAGGTTTAACATATTGTTGAATAGCTATCCAAGGGAAAAAGACTTTTACTCCGTTCTTAGCGAAGTATAAGTAGACATATTAACAAATAAAAATATGCTTTTTTCCTAGTCCAGTTTCTACAAAATATTCCTCAGGGGATGGGGTAATATTCATCTTATTCAACTCGCGCGTTATCAACCATAGAATACGGAGAGCTTTCCTCCAAGAAATGAAAAATATGCAACTTATCTGTAATCTGAATTACTCATACGACCGGTTTGTCGGAACCTACGGCTGTAGTCGAAGAAGTAACTCCGCTGACCTATCACCAAAAAATAATATTTCATGTGCTTTGGTAGTTTATAATTAAACAAACATCCCAGGAGATGTGAAGCGTAAAACCGCTTCGACGTGCCTTTGCCAAATTTATGGAACCTATGTCGCGGACTAATCAAGGAGTTCCGATCGCCCAGTTTCTCATACATACGCTTCTCCCCTGGACATTAAATGGGTTTCGCTGGTCCAGAATGCTTTACGATCGGGTCGTAAAGAGCGTCCCCTCGGCGGCGATCCGGTTCTGCGAAAGTCCTCCATTCGCATGCGAGTGGCGTTAAATCGTCCCAAAAAGGGTTGTGATCATGGCGGCGAAAGGGGGAACTTTAACGCGGCGCCGTCCCAATTCTGTTCCATCCCTTTCAGCTCCTCTACTCATTCCTTGATCCAACTCACGCCTTCTTTTCCTTTCCTCACGCCGGAATAATGATTCCTGTTGGGAGTCAGGTGTTGAAACGATGACGGTGTATTTCCGTGTGTGAAATCGCAAGCATTTGTCGAGAAAAGAGTTTTGACGAATGAGGAATGTGCTACTACTTCCGCCGTCACTCGCGCTTCTTTGCGTGACTGGAAAAAAGAGTCAAATTTTGGATAATTTATCCGAAAAATTTACCTCTATTGGCTCACACTGCTCCTGACCGACTGCGTTTCACTATACTTTGCCGACGTCTCCGTTTTTGTCATATATACAGAGTTGAATAATTGTTATAATTTAGATATATATTTAAAGAACATTGGCACTGTATTACAATCGCGACTAAATGAGTAGTTTTTAATTGAGCCAAGGAAATAAGCGGGAAATTAGATCTACATTTTCTTCTTTGAATAGAAATATTGTCAGTTATTGCTGCCATACTCTCAGTCGAGAATCATCGGACAATTCATTTAATTTATAGTAAACTCAAGGAGATGTCTTTGCTTTATTTGTTTAATAATTAACAACAAGGGAAAAGATACATACATAAGTGTTCTACCTTTCGGTAGGTCCATGTGCCCTAATATTCGCTATTCATAGCCCTTTCCTTCGCTTCTTGGTAACTTACCTCACCCTTTATGTCATCTAACATTTTTTGCCTTTGCCTTCCCCTCTGTCTTTTCCCTTGCATTCTACCCTCTATTACATTCTTCAGCAATCCCTCTCCTCTCAATATCTGACCCACCCATTTATTTTGTCGGCGCTTAATTACTTCAATTAAAACCCTTTCCTCCCCAACCATTTCTAGCACCTCTATGTTTGTTTTTCTATCCACCCAGCTCACCTTCTCCATTCTACGCCACACCCACATCTCAAATGCCTCCAATCTTTTGATGTCCTCTTTTCGTAAGGTCCACGTTTCACACCCATATAGCAAAACACTCCATATCAAGGATTTTACCAATCTTTTTATGATTCCTTTATCGAGACCCTTTGTCATTAATTCCCTTCGCTTCATAAAAGCTTCCTTGGCCAATGCTACTCTTTTTCGAACCTCATCTCCACAACTCCCATCCCAAGATAGAACACTACCCAAGTACGAGAATTTGTCCATCTGCTCTAGTTTTTCCCCATCGACCCTGATCGTTAATTTAGCCTAAGGGAAAGGATAAGGTGTATAAATTTGCACATTGAGATGTGAGCCTTAAACCGAAGGATGTAGAAGTAGATGTGAAAAAAGGTGACATGACTGTGACTCAAACTCAGGTCTCCCACTTTCCTGGCCAGTATTCTAAGTGGGAGAGTGGGAAAGGTGGGAAAGTGGGAGACCTGGGTTCGAGTCCCAGTCATGTCGCTATTTTTCACATCTGTTTATCCTTGCATTGAGAACAATGATAATTTTACGAGGTTTAAAATTAAATTTCGCAATAAAATTATTTTAATATATCAAATAATTTCGTAAATCATATTGGAACAAATGCAGTGGAGGAAACGAAAACTTGTATTTCATTACAAATATTTGATAATAATTCTTAAAATATTGATAAATGCAGATTGCAAATGATAATTCTTAAATCACATTGCAGATGACTCGTCGGTCAAACAAAGTCCTCCAAATATGGTGTCCTTCAAAAGGACAGCGGTCAATGTAGGAGATATCCTCGTATTAGGATTGCTATATATACAGTCTATGGGCAAGAGTTCGACCTACATAACTTTTAAATAAGCTTTCCAATGCCTCTGTTACCGTGAGTGATTTACCGTGTATAACTTTTCGATGCGTGTCTACAATAGCCCAATAAAATCACTCTTGCTTCCAATCGAACTTTATTTATGCACCGAAGAGTTTACCTGTCATCATATTTTGTTGATAAATGTATGTAATCAACTCTGCAAACGTATGGCGTATTGGCGTATGTTGGTGCAAATGCTCTGCGTTCGAATATATATGCGAAAACACGTATTTCCAATTCGATACAAGGGTTACCTAATTTAAGGAAACATACTGCCTTACTTGGTAGATAACATTTCCAGGGAGACTTATGGTATAAAGACAGTAAAACGAATGTATACATTTTTTGTTTTACCGACACTTTATTGACCGACGGCCCATTTTGATGACCTCGACTGACCAACATCTGGTTGACCCAAATCTCAACTGACCGGCCAAAGAAAATTTACTCTATGAATTACCTATTAATTTTTCAAAAACATCAAGAAAGACTTGCAAATCGCTTTATTAGAAATTATCAATTGAAAATATACTTTGTCTCGTTGGTATATTAAACATCAAGAAAGACTTGCAAACCGCTTTATTAGAAATTATCAATTGAAAATATACTTTGTCTCGTTGGTATATTAACCGTGCAGCGTGAGAACGATGTCCACATCGGCCGATGTTGCTTCACCGAAATGTTGCACTGGGTCAATTGGGTGCACTGGCCAATTGCACAATCAATTGGGGGCACTGGTATCTGTTCTTCTAGACTAAACTCATTCTTCAGACTAAACTCATCTCAAAAGGATTAAAGACTGAGTTCCAAACTTTTCATTCGTCTTCAATATAAATATAGGAAAAACTGGTAACTTCTTGGCAGTTGTTAATATATTATATTTTTTCTATTATAAGCGATGACCTTCCGAAATGTTACATATGAGCCTCTCAACTCAATAATTCAAATTTTTAATACTCTATACTAAGTTTATTTTGATACTTTGATTTTGACGCTTCATTGTGCATTTTAATACTCCCATTCCCAACAAACCAAGACCTAAAGCATACTTATATAACCAAGAAAATCAGGCAAACAGGGAATCAGTCTCATTTCCCCTTCCCTTTCTTTTTAGAACATTCTCTTCGCTTCAGCTGTGTATTATTTTCTTTGCCATTTCGCGTTTAGCATCTAAAGAAGACTAATGAAACGAAAGATAACTCTTCTTCCACGTCTTCGCTACTACTAAATTCACTTATGAACCCAAATGACTAGCAGGTGTTGCGGAGTATCACCTTAAAATCTAATCATTTTAAGTACATTTACTTGTTTCTTGTCATCTGTGTCCCCTGCCGAAATTTCGAGCAATCATTCGAATGAAAGATTAACTAGCAAAAAATGTTTCGAACTTTAATTTCAGCGATTTTGCCTTGTAACCTGTACTGATTGAATCTCCGTATCTTATCTTTGGAATCAATTTCTTGCCGACGGATCTCTCTCGTTTGGCGGCCGGTGAAGATTGAAAGGCGTCGCCGAATAACCTCCTAATTTCCGTTCAATGAGCCCATGCTTCTCTCGATCCGTACAAGACATTCTACTCCACTCTCATGAATAATTCATGCAGGAGCTCCTCCTTATTAATCAAGGGAATTAAAGGTAATTGTACTGGAATCTGATTGAGTCCGCCTCTTAGCCCATCGTCAGAGGCTTCGAAATGTAAAGGTCGAAATTGTTTTTTGAATGGGTCGTTTCAATTAGTTTAATACCTTTTCAGGGCAATTACAGAAATCACTGTTAGCGAAGACTATTTCCAAGAAATCAGTTGAAGCCTCAAGGTATATCCTCCACTTGGCCTCATTCGCTTTTACGAAGGTTCTTTAGAACTATTTGTTGTATTAAAACTGTGTTTTTATTTTGAAAATCCTCATAATGTTGAAATCCCGCGAAAAGATGGCCATCCCCGTGAATTTTATCCTACAAAGACTTCGCTGGGCACAGACTTCAATTCGCTGAACTTTTAGTTTCAGTAATACATTATAATCTACATCAAAATTTTAGTTTTCTTTATTGAAAAACAGCGCTCCAAGTATGGAATATCAAACGGAGCATGGAAGGTCGAGATCGGAAAGAGCAGACCAAAAATACCAATATATTTTTGTATTTAAAGCGATGTTTCAAAATGCGGACTGAAATTTGAAATCGTAACTACGGTTCTTTGAGTACGGAATTAGAAACATTTCGTATCATTTCTCAAATAAATTCTACGTACGACTGTAAGTAGAATTTATTTGAGAAATGTATGTCTGTATGACCTAACATTAAAGACTGTATGTCTTTAATGTTAGGTCGTCGGCATTGTAATTACGCAAGGGGCCAAAGTTGGCGGAATTTTACAAAGAACGCCCGTCTTTAATTTTCTACGAAGTTCTTCAAGTTCAGTCCGATACCGAAAACCCCTAAAAAAAGTAACGCGTAAAATACAAGTGTATCTTATAATGTGCTCTTTTCTTTTTGTAAGGCTTCATTCTACCGATCGAATCTTTGCACACTGCGTGTAAAAAACACTCTTTAGAACAAATTATAACCTAAGGCATGGAATAAAATTGGAAATGACATCGAACAACGCATGGTAACTTAATCCAAGAGACAATCTGCTGCCTCGAGGGAAAAATAACTTTATTTCAACTACTATGTAAGTGCCAAATTTGAAGAAGTGGTTTGAGAATCAATACGAATCAAGACGCTACGCTGTGATAAGTTTCTTATTTCCTGAAATGAAATTACACTTTTTAAAATAAGAAGTACAGAACGGTAAGGAATAAATTAGTGGGGCACGTTCAGTTGGGTGAGAGGCCTACAGATGGACATACTTCCTCTGCAGTCTGGTATAATATCCGCGGCTACCCTGTAAATTATATTATAGAAAGTCTATGAATCATAACTTTAGAATAGATAAGAATATTTTGGTCTCTGAAATTATTTAGGAAGCCAAAAGGGAATAACGACTAAACAGCGAAAAGTTTGCGTTTACTGTAGGTAATGAAATATGCGATGGATAAATAATATGATTTGAAACTGACAAAATGAAATATGACGTTCATCCGTACCACATGAAGATTTATTCGGCGACTTAGGTTTCGACGCGTCGCGTTATCATCTGGGGGGTAATCGTCTTGTTTTCATTTTGTCAGTTCGTTATGGCTTCCTTCCTAGCACTTACTAAAGCTTGGTGGTAACATGTAAATCAAGATTTAACGGCTCTGAGAAAGGCTTAGCTGAAATTCTAGAGAAAACTATGAGAAGACGTTGGGTTACATCACAAAAAATGAAAATGAAATATTGGTAAATAAATAAGACGAGAGAATTAGCTGTTTTCAAAAATAAAGTAGAATGAAAGTGAATAGTTTTTACCCGTTAGCCGGACCGGATTTAGGATATCAGAGGCCATTGGCGCGAAGATCAGATTGAAGCCTCCAATAGGAATTATGAGCAAAGTTTAGACATTTTCTTAAAATACACAAATATACATGTATCTTAAAATATGCAAATTTCATTTAGACTCAATGTTCCCTCTGCAAAGGTGCAAATTTAAGGTGCATTTATTTAATTAATTTAATCTAGACTTTTAGAAAAAAAAATCATCAGACTTTTTTCATGTCCGTTTCTCCTTGGGAATGCTATGTATAGTTGCTCAAAAAATGTAAAATTCTTTCTTGAAGCGGAAAGCAAGTGCAATTGGTAGTACATTACTCAAGGGTTCACAAGCACCGTCTTACCGAGGCCCTCTGCTAACGCCTAATTCGGGTTAGTGAACAGTATATTTCGTACGATGCACTGAAATTATCCAGCGATATTTTTTAAAGAATACTAAAAAGCAGTCGCAAACGGAAGAAAAAACCCGCAAATATAATAGACGGACTAAAATATGACCTGTGTGACTAAAGGGCGACCAGAGAAGAAGCGGAAAAACAGGTGAAGGAAAAGACGAAATAAAAAAGGGAGAAAATAATTAATAAGGTGAGAGGAAGAGGTGAGAATCGATCGCTGGCCATTTTGAATAAATTTATCGTTCGATTAAACGGGAAAAACGAGGCGAGGAGATATTTGAAAAGATGGAGAAAAGTTATCCGTGTTTCCAACCGTAAAGCTTCTCCGCAGCCTTAATAAGACATTTCCCTTTTCCCTATTTCACGCGCGGATACAGCGCCTCGCCGCGGTAAATGCAAAAGATGCATTAATTGGACGATCGTCGGCGCGAAAGCATTTTCCGAGTGTTTTAATCTTTTTTCAGGCTACCCTCAACCCTTATTAGAGGGCAAAATTCCTCTTCCGATAGCTTTTTGCAACCTCGATATCGGAGATTCTAGGTAAGCTAGGGATGCATTCCTGGTTAACGTAAATCAAGTTCGAGCGGCGGAAATTTTCACATTTCCGACTCTTTTCACGGTGAAGCATTTTATAAGAAAATCCGCTGTTTTTATGCAAGCTTCTAAAATGGTGATTTTCATAGTCGTTAACGTAATTTCACTTTAACCTTCAATTTCAATAAATCTGTTTAACAACGCCAACTTCCTTAACTCGCAGTGTAGCAGTCGAATCAAACTTTTTCTCATATATCAATCAGTGTGGTTGTCATTTTTAACTGGTTCATTGAAGAGTAAACGTCTGCAAGGTTATCCCTTTAGATCATTGAGTGCGTTATTTTCATGCTGAAGTGTGATGCATCAAATATTTCAAGGAACCCTATCTTTAATCCTTCGTCGTTTTACGCTCCTTATTCCAATATATTTATATTCTAATGTCAATTTTAATTATCTTATACAATAGTTTATATCGATTAAATATTTATAGTAACGAATAATATTTGAATTTCAAGTTGCTCGATCCTAAAACACGCAAACAAACCCCAAAAAACACCGACTTATTTCACACTTTTTGTGCAGAGGAATGGGCAGTAACCATTTTACTTAGGCGATTTATGAACTTCTACCCACGTACATGCACAAAGATACCGAAAATCTCGATTTCCATTGTCAAAGGAGGATCCAGCGAATTATAGGCATGTTTCAATAACGTTATTGAACGGCAGAATAATGGAACATGTAATACTTACCTCCTTAATGGGCTTTCTCAATACGTCCAAATTCACAGTGAAAAACCAAGACTGTTTTCGTAAGACACGATCTTGCGAGTCTCAGCTGGCGTTGTTAGATAACGGTATCTTGAAATCTTCCAAAAATAAAAGGCAAATCGACGCGATGTTCTTAGATTTTCGGAAATCATTTGCTAAGGATCCACATAATAAATTGTCAAACAAATTAAAAGTTACTGGTACTAATGGAGAAGTATTGAACTGGTTTAAGAAACTTCCCTCCGAAAGAGAACAACGAGTAGTACTAGATGGTATAAGTTCCAACCTGGGTAAAGTGACCTCGGGCGTGCCGCAAGGAAGTGTAGTTGGATCGTTGCTATTCTTAGTGTACATCAATGACCTTAGCAATGGCATTGAAGGTAAATTTAGCAATTTGCGGACGACACGGTAATTTATGGGGAAATGCAGAGTAGAGAGGGAATAGATTAACCATGTCGAACGATTTAGATAAAATTATGAAATGTTGCTACATATAATTAGAAGCTTGAGCTCAATGTAGAAAAATGCTCAATCGTTAACTTCTTCGAAAGGAAAAATAATGCCAATCATAATTTGATAGCCTCTGAGGGAAAAGTTTATCGACAGTAAAACTGGTAAAATATCTTAAAGTAACCCTCACAAATAACTTAACATGGGGTACCCACATTCGTAATATATGCGAAATCGGATTCGTGAAGAAAATAGTCGGAAGGAGCGAGGAAACAGTCCGTGAGCGATGTTACGTTGCGTTGGTCAGGCGTCACCTGGAATATGTGTGTAGTGCGTGGGATCCTGCAGAAAAGTCTTGTATTCGAGAATTAGAAAAAGTACAGCAAAAGGCGACATGTTTCATAAAAAATTGTTCCGAGAAATCAGTAAGTGTTACTGTAACGTTTCAGGACTCAGAATGGGGATCTCTAGAAGATAAAAGATTTAAACAAGAACTCAATTTATTAAATAGGTTCAGAAAAGGTAATTTCGTAGAATATGTAGCTGGTATTATGCGTCCTCCCTGTTACATAGGCCGTTCTGATTCTGAGAGAAAAATCAGGGAAATAGATGCTAGAACAAGTCGTGACAAAAATTCATTTTTTTCTGCAAACTATACGCAAAAGTATTCGATTAGAGAATTGGAGTAATGTGGCATGCATTCACAGCCTCACGCCGAATGTCGGGTTGCAGGTAAATATGTAGATGTAGATTGCCAAATCCGTTATTGTTTGCTTAGTACGAAAATACCTTTTCACACGATATTCGTTTTAGTAACAATCTCTAGCGGAGATGTTAGTGTTCTTATTCGTATTCCGCAAGCATTTCGCTGACTTAAGTAACTAAACCATTGGAAGGAGAAAACCTGTGATGGGATGTAAAATACAACCGCCGCTGATTCGTTGCAGCCAATTTAGCGGAAGGCGCCATTACCTGAATTTGAGCGGAGGGACGAGGTAATTGGATGGGTTGTGGCACGCACGCTATAAAAAATTGAAGGGATAGAGAGAGGAAATCCTGATTGCAGAAATACCATCGTTTGCTTAACGAAGCTCTTCTCGCTTGAAATGGGAAAAAGTTGCCTCCCCTCGTACTCACGCGAGTCGAGTCTCTGGAGACCTTAAAATGGCACCTCATGATGTCTGCCACATGGTATAGGTCTGTAGAAATTTGATTTTGTGGGGAAAAAGGTAACGATAACAAGAAGACGAGTAACGAACTCGGTTGAAATTAATGCATATGAACGATTTATGTTACCTGCTCAGCGATGACCTTTTGGTCTTCACGAAAAGACTAATTACTTGACTTTCCGCTTAGTTCCGGCATTAGGATTGGAGATGAGCTGACAATAACTGATGTCTTACAATATTATTGCTTGAAATACGAGAATATTATGGGGTTGGTGATTTTTGGTGTTTCCTTCATCGTTTAACTTACCTTCTAATGAAGTTGTTCTTACATCGTGAGCAATAAGCCTATTTTCTTCGTCAATTCTTTCCTAAAAGTGCCTATGATTTAGAATATGTTCCAAGCATTATGCTAGTAATAGTTAGTGTGAGTACTCTAGAACTATCGTTTTTTTGCGATTTTTACTTCTTTAAAAATCTTAGCTTACCAGCTTAATGTCTTAAGGTAGCCCGTACTTCCCAACCCATCGAATCCGCGATATTTCTCATAAACCCTTCTGATGAAGAAATCTTTTACTGCCAAATGCATATGAAAGGATCAGCCGTTATAGATCTCTTTATATTCTTCACTTACTGAGTTCATTTCATCACTAATTTTCTCCATCTCCTTCTTTCCCCTACCAGCCTTTACGGTTGGTTGATTCTCCTCTACCGCATTTTCGAACAAGAGTTATTTTTCAAGGATACTTTAGATTCAAGGTCAATTTACATTAGTGATAGGATTATGATAATTGTAGCTTTTAAAATGAAGACATTTTTTCAAATTAGGGTATTAATATTTTTCGACAGAAATTATCTTTAATGCAAGCTGCTTATTTTTATGATGCATAAGAATGCTTTCCATAGTTTTGACTCTTTGCTTTGACCGGCACAAAAATCAGCAAATCCAGGTTGAGCCCTTCCGGTTGTAATTTACAACTGAGTTTGATGAATTGTAAAGTATCTAGCGTATCGCTTACATGCAATTGCTCATTTTTGACAGCCGTTATGATGTTTTTGTTCTTTGCCCCGCAAAACCATTTAAATATGCTTTTAAACCTTTGTGTTTCATCGCAAACTGGTATTTTGCTTTAATTGGTAATAAGTATTTAACTTATATGCATTTCTTTCGCCTTCTCTCCACAGTTTGGAGACATTCTCTGTTGGTTGAGCCTTTAGGTATCAGATATTCTGACAGTCTATGAGAAAACATAGTTTTTCATACATTTTAGCATCGAAAATTTTACATTTTAACATTGAAACGAACAGATTAGAGTTCGTTGATGGCCTCTAATATATTTCAGTATTAAAGCAAAAGACTCATACAGTATGCATTACTTTCCCTAACCGTTTATATAAAGTATATTCAGTGTAAGAATCAAATGCAGATGGGAATTTTAAGGCAATTGCACCCACTTGATGAATGACAAATGGCGTTACATGCCTCGTACGATGAATAATTACCAACCTCCATACATCGTAAAAGTATATCATACGCCGTAATTTGATTTTGTGGATAAAAATCAACCCGATAACAAAAGTGGAGAAGTCTTCGATCTTAATATAAGACAAACCCACCCAATACATCTGGCATCCCAATCAACGAATTAATATAATTTATCCCCATCATTCCAACAAATCAAGCGAAACGCCTCAGCAACGTTGCTTTTTCCTATCACCCCAGGAATCCCCAATCTATTGTTCCCTCCCCTTCAACCGAGCCGTAAATGGTAATCAAAAGGTGCTATCATCTGCCTCCGAGTGTAATGATCGTACCTTTCCAAGGACCAAGAGACCAAGGCGCCTTCTGGTTTTCCGAATAAAAGGCAACCGCTTTTTTCTGTCCGGCCGTAAAGGGCTCCGTTTTCACGGTGGAACAAAAAGACCAGAAGAACGCAAGATGGAGTGGAAGAGACCAGTTGTGGTTGAAAGGCGGCAAAAATTGGAGGGAATTCCGAAGGCTCAGCCACCGTATAAAAGGGAGGCAGAGATTCGGATCGATGTGGTTCCCGCTTCATCCGATAGAGGCTGCCCTTTCCCCTACGCTTTCCCTTCTTTTTGCAATAACGTCCCACTTCTGCGCCCTCTATATCTTCCAGCAATGTGTGTGGGTTTTTTCTGCGCGCTGGAACTTCACCTGCTCTCTACGGTCATTTTTATAATTCCCTTTTTTCATCCAGTTTATCGGAGAATTTTATTGCGACTTCTGCTGCTCGTTTGGGTTCGTCCTGCAGACACGGAGGAGGCGGGAGACTTCAAGGAGGAAAAAACGACGAGCGAATTGCGTTTCGCTTCGTTTAAGAAGAAATTTGTCGTCGTAAAGCTCTGCGTTCAGTGAGTAAAGGAGAGGTCTGCTAGGTTCGCAGCGCTGTTAACTTTGCAGTGCGAGGATTAATGATTGCGGCTGATCTCCGACTTTCTAACGCTCTAACTTTTAACGAAACTCAGTGACATATCATTGCTTCATCGGCGCAAAAATGCCAAACTCCTCAGGTCGTGCATCAAAAGAATGAAAAAGAAGTACAAAATGAAGCTTCTTGAGCAGGGTTTCCAGCTTTGAATACTTATCAACACTGAGATTTTCGCTTTCATTCCGATTTTTTTTTCTATTCCAAACCTTTTCCTCTAAGTTTTCACCCAGAGGTTGTTAAAGATTTTCCGGAAGATTAAGTTCCCCTAAAATATATTCTATATGACATATGTTTTCTCTGTTTTGATCTCAAGTACCGTAATTGGAGAGCCCGAGGAAATCAGTAAAATTTCGGTGAGAATTTGAGTTAATAAACATAATTACACAATGACGTTCCTCGAACTCCTACAATAACTTGAAAGGATAAGAAAAACTTTGTAGCATCCGCAAGATGTTTATTATACGACCGGTCTCGGCTACACAGCCATCATCAGGTAAAAGTATCAAAAATGCGATCACTTGTATACTAACCATTTTGGAGGGGAGATAAGAGGAGTGGAAGGGAAGGGGAAGGTATGCTCATTCGTTGGGCTTTCGGCAGAGGTTATCTCTATTATTTCCAAGGCATCCAACTTCTTCCCATTAGGCTGCTAACGGAAAAGATTTGCCGAAAAGGAACTATGATGAATGCTTTCCTCCATGTGGGCTGCAAAAGCTTAGGATGCAGTATTCTTAGGGCGGTAGCATTGTAGGTGTTCCTGCTCTCTTATCTTGAGAGGGCGGCCTGTCTGACCGACGTATTTCATGGGACAATCCTCGCATCTCAACTCGTAGACCCCCGATAGACCCTTAGACCACATCTTGTTGATACTATAAAGTTTTTCTTATTCCTCCAGAATGTCTTTCCACAATGTCCGGCCAGGTAGAATAGAATTTATTCATATAATAACTTTTTTCAATTGATGAAACATCTCCGGTTTGAGTTGTTATTCATACGTAATGATTTTATTTATCGTTACGTTGTGTTGGAACACACTAATTCTTGTCGTTATTTCGATATACACCTATCGTGTTCAACGTAAACTATTGACTCGTAGTTTCGATGGAATGTTAGCTTCCAAAGACAACGCTAAGTAATGTTTTTAAAATCTTTTTCTGATAACTATTATAAATCAATGAATTGAAGAAGATCTACGGAGGATTGTGGAAAAGAAATTGAGATTCGAATTCGACGGAGAGCAACGTTATTCGTCATATTTCTTCTCTCATCCTGTCGTTTTTATGGCTTACTGAAGCCATATGCCTTTTTCTCCTGGGCGTGTCAACAGCTGTCGGATAGCGTAGAAGTTGAAATTATTAAGAGGGTCAACTTTGGTACATTTTTCAACGTCGTCTTCTAATAAGGCTGCCGTAGCTTTAGAAGGTGAAGAGAATGGGAACGGAGGGTCTTGATCTCGCGGTGTACAAGTGCGTGCCTCTTTTCAACAGATTTGGCCGATTCCCAAGATCCACCTCGAAGACGATTTATTTCCACTAGTCGTACACTGCACCACACCTTTCAACATATCAACGGCAGGGCTATTCCACCTGTTGCTACCTCAGGGAGCGGCTCTTACACGGTCGACGCCCATTCCCTCCCTTGCGGGAATTTTAGGCGGTTAATTCGATTGTTTTCCTTGCCCTTGATGAGATTTTCCGATTCGGGAAACAGTATCGTTTAATCTACCATGATAGTCAGGGGAAGGTTCCTTAAGGGAAAGGGTTTAGCTTCACGAAATTCTTTATCTGTTATCTTAGCTGGGCTTTGCATGTTGGCAGTCTGAAAATCCGAGTTTCTAATCAGTTGATCAGAAAAGAGAAGGAATCGCAATAATTTGAGATACTCATTTGCTCGTATATGCAGAACCAGCCGGGGGCCGGGTTGTCTGGGGCGCCGAGGTTTTGTGGGTGGACGATTTTGATCATAAGTCGAAACATTGGTGTCGCACACAGATTCTGGTAATAGATGAACTTTTTTATGTAAATGAAATTTTATCATGTAACCATAAAAACGGTGCGTAAAAGAAGGATTTAAGAGTGAAATAGTTCTAAACCGAACAACTTTTAATCGATCCATCCATCAAACGTAGAAGATATTAATGTATGAGTATTTCGTTGGTCTTGTTTACTGTTGTTCAATTCATTGTATTAATTTAAGCTTTATAAATGCAATAATTTATGCAAAAAATAATAAAATTGCACTGCGGAGTATGATTTTTCTTATTATTTCTGTTTGCAAGCGAACGTTATCGCTGGAAAAATACACAGCATTCGATCAAGAAATTGAATGACTAAGAATATCTCTATAGAAGGGATGTCTCAATAACTCCCATCCAGGGAACTAATTATACTTCTGACCGGCCCTGCATCTATACAGACATTAAAATGCCGATCCTTGCTCTTTTTTTTTGACATATAAATAAGAGAGTCCAATTTTGGAGGGCAGACGGAAGCAGAAAACCTTGTGATGCATACCGAAGCAGAATAAACTCGCAGTAAATGTACGCTTGGTCTTACATTTAGAAGAGATTTCTTATCCCCGCGGGCTTTTAGCGATTTACTCTTCGAAAATAACAAGAGAATTCCTCGCAGTTTCTTTCGCCGGAAGCATCCTCACAAGCTCTTTAAGGCATGGCAATCCTCCGCTGCAATCAAGGAAATCAATCTCTTGGCGCCGCTCTTCCGATCGTAAATCAAAACCGCCACCTCCTGCCGCACCTGGAATTGGTGTGCGAACACGCAATGCACCGTCGCCATTAATCTCTGGATGCCACCCACTCTCCCGCCCATTCGACACCCACGTCGCCCACCAATTCTGCGCCCGCGATTTTCAACGACTTCACCTTCCGATCGTCTTTCCGAATGGTGGAAGACTGTCCGGTGACATCAATGACCGAGTCGATGGGAAATGTAAGAATCTAGATGAATTCGAAGATAGAAGGTAATAAGGGGATGGAAAGAGAGACTCTTTAAGTCTTAAGATAGGGAAGAAGCTCTAATTGGCGTCCTCGTGGGTCCGGTAAACTGAGGATGGGATAATTGAGTGTAGTTTCTGAAGGAGATATCAACGCCCTAACCTCTAACTCACTGTCGATGGAGCATGGTTTCCGGGAATGCAGTCGCAACATCTGACTGTACAGCGGTGAGCGTTACCAAGTTGATTCATAACTGAGGACGTAAAACTGTCATTGGAAATAATACCAAGAGATGCTTATTTTCAATAAACATATATAATACTATTCTGAAAGGCATAGTATATATTATGCGATCTGCCGTTCAGATTCTGAATCTTAGATTCTAAATCCGCTGAAGGAAAAATCAGCGGAATATATGCTAAGATTCCTTGCATGTAAAACATATTTCTTTCGTCAAAATAGACAGCATTAACTGTCTAGAGAAATAGTCTGTAGAGTGCATAACCCCTTTTAATAAACCAAGAGGGGCAAGTAAGATTCACATACATATTTAAATCCCTGTGCTAAGGAAATTGAAGTTTGAAAATTCTAGTGAGGATTGACGAAATAAAATCAAAACAGATTGAAATAACAATTGCGCAAAAACTGTTTTGGAAGGCGTAACTGAATAGTTCTAAGTATTAGTATAATTATGAACAGAAATATTTGCATGCATATAAGGCTGCAAGAACACAGGTTTTCTCATATGGAAAGGATAGAAGAGGGTTTATTGGTTTTTTATTGCAGTTTAAATATTGTAAATTTCAAATTCATCATTTTAATCGTAAAATTTTATCTGATATTCATGGATTGATTCTTGGTGAAGTTTGATAAACATGCAATCCTTGTTTTTAAATACTGCTTACACGTTTAAAATTCTAAAGATAATGTTTTAAATGATAGCATTAGCTGATAGGTTTTGAGCGATACTAGCTAAAAGAATGTTTTCTCCAATCCAGGTTGATAGTATATTGTAAGCCTCCGTTTAGTCAGTTCCCCACGCCGAATCATTTTCAAAATATCTTAATTATTTTACTTTCCGTAGAATTCACTTAAAAATTACCCAGTTTTTGGGAAAAGCCGTTACAAAACCTTAGATGAATGTATATTTAATCATTAAAGAGGTAATATAATAGAATAGAAAGATTTGATTTGTGAGTTACCAAGTTGAAGCTGCGTGACCTTTTGTCGAGTTGTCGACTTTCCGTAACTGTAGTACGACATTTTTTAATGTTGATGCATTCATGTTTATCTCGTAATCATCATTTCATCATTAATAGTATCAATCATCGTAAGTTATTATCATCGTCGCATCGTCGGTTGCGTTTCCGTTTTTTGCAGAACAAATTTTAACCGAATGATATCTACGATCCAAAGCACTTTCTGTATTGTTTACCAAACGTCTCGAAGAATTCTCTTCGAGAAACCCGCGGCGTGGACGTCCTTCAAGACCACAACGGGGGCATTTCGGGAAAATGACTCTTGAATTTTTTCTCACGTCAGTACACAGCGCCTGTGAAGTACTTTTTTGGTCACAGTACACCTCAAAGATTTCGCGGAACGAAGTGATTCCGAAGAAAAACAATTTTCAGTTTACGCGGAAGTGATCCACGAAGCAGGTGGTCTTCAGAAGGAAGCGACGAATGACAAAGGGAAGGATAGGGAGGTGGTGAAGCATGAAAGACTTCTTTATGGAATCTTAAAAACGGTTAGAATTAAGGAGGAATTTCTCAAAACCTTGCCCATTAAATTCTAATTACAGAGAAGTGCACGGTGGAATAGCGGCATACCCATGCCTTCCATAAGTGCGTTACAGAAAGTCTTTCGAAATCTTGTCTTTTGATATTAAGGATATCTACTAAAAGTGCTTCGACAGCTTAGCTAATTTCGCACGAAGAATTCCACCGGGCATCGAAACCGGGACCACCTTCACTGATGTCGAACGCGCTTCTCACTTGGCTATTTGGGAGCCACGAGGACATCTTTTTATTTGAGTTTTTAGAAAACTCTATTGCACTATTCCCTATGTGAGAAAAATGTGTTTTTGTTCTGGATTTAGGTAATCTCCGGTAAAACCCAAAAAAGATACGCGTCTCGAAAAGCTGCCTTTCTGTTTCGATTTTTATACAGCTTATAGTTAATATAAATTTTAATTTCAAGTTGAATTTTATATCTTGATATCTTAAATGAGGATATTATTTAATTTCTTAGGCCATTAGATAGTTGAAAGTTTGATATCATGTATCATTGTTACTGATAACTACTTCAGTAATAAATTTATTAAAAGAAAACCAAATTCATGTTATGGATACACGCAGAAAAAATACTACTTAAAGACCCTTCATTACCATAGAATTAGTTTTTTATTATATTATAGTTTATTTTAAACAAGTACGATTCAGCGGTTTCAGAACTTTTAGCAACTCACCAGATCACCTACACAACCTGCAAAGCATCTCCAATGTGAAAAAAATAAACAAATGTAGTTACAGGTTTCTGGATATTTGATATGTATGCATAATATGCACCTTCTTGTATATTTTGAATTTAAAGTAGCAGGTTTTTTACCAAATTTTCCGCTATCACCATTTCAGGCCTTACCGTGAACTTATTTGAATCCTTTGGCGAGCAGCAAAGCAACATGCTGGGAAATGAGCTTCGGCTTCGATCAAAACTAAGATTAAAAAGGCCATTATTTCTGATTTGTTCTCTTTCCCCGCAGAGTTCCCAAATTATCCCATCATTCCCAGAGGAGAAACCCAAACCACGCCGCTCATCAACTCTCAGCCACGCATACAGCGAAAATTACTCGTCCTCTATTTAAGGTCATTATTGCCGGAAATTTCCATTCATCACATTATGTACGTAAACTGTTTGTGTTACCTCGAAATTCCGGGTAAAATGGCAGGTAACAAAATTCATTTTTTATACTTATAACTTAACCCGCTGAAGCATAGATTAATTTTATTTATTGTAGTGGTAGTATTTTTAAAAGTTCTTCTACGTTGGAGGTCAATTCGCATATGTGGACCCTCGCCGGTAATAGAACCCAGGACCACTTTCACTAAAGATGGGTGCCCTACCTTCTTAACTACCCCTGAGTCCAATGTTATGCATTTATACTCGTTATGTAGCTGTAAATAGACTGGGAAGGTGTCTTAATGGTATGTTAAAATGAAGGTCATTACTCTGCTATTGTTGGACTAGCTTTAGTGGTATCAACACTGTAACTTGTAGCCATTAATCACATAGTCATCCTTACGTGATCATATTACATAAAAACTAAAAGTACGAGGCATGGTAGTTTAGTGGTTAGAATACCTGCCCGGATAGTGAGAGATCAAGTCTCAGTCACATTGCTATTTCTCACACCTTTTATTACATTTAAATTAATACAACATAAATAAGGTATCACATTCCATATCATACGAATACATAGTTGAAAGTTTTCAAACTTTCGTTATTAAATCACATTTATTAGCTTAATCTAGCATACGATCTGCAACATGTCCACTTATCAACAAATTACAAGATCAGCAATATCCATATTTTATTGCAAACTAGATTCATAGTAATTAAAAGATTCATATTTACATGTGGTATGAATGCCATCAGCTTCCGTTTAAAAAAATTATAATTATGAACATTACTATAATTAGTGTGGAGTGATGTTAATTTGATATGATTCCATGAGGAGCATAAGAATCTTCACACCACTTACACACGTTTACTATATTCATATGCATAATCCCGAAATTATATCTACGCCCAAATGATTTCTTTCTTAGTTTTAATCGATTTGTATATCTCTTCATTTTACCTAGCTATTTGCCACTATTTATTCGTTCGAAATTTTTTCTGATGCTAATCTTTGCGATAATATCAAAGCTGAAGTTGTTTGTGTAATTTCGATCACTCATTTCTCATAAATGAAATAATAAATATAAATTTTACTTTTCCACAAATATGATAAAGTATCTTGATGTTTGTTATGCTTAATATTGTTGTATTTGTTTTTTTCAGAAACCCACTTTTGCAAAATTTTACTTTTATGTCATTTTCGAAGGAACTATTGGATCTATGCGAGTCATTTTGAAATAAAATAAAAGGTTAATAAATTTACTACGAGTTCATTTCTTATAGATTTCCTAGTGAAATGAGTATTTTTCCCGATATTTGACAAAATACACGACTCAAAACGAAAATTTTTCAGTTTTTGCAAAAAATCGCCAATCTAAAGAGCTATATCTCGGAAAGTTATGAACGTATAGAGTTGAATTTGGACTTAAAATGTAGTATATTTTATGTTCGTTAATACATAACTGATAATCCTTTTCTGTAGGACGCATACTTTAGGAGATACTGAGCAAAACCCGAAAAAAAGTGCAAAAGAAAGTTTATCTTTTGGAATAGCGCAGCTCATGCAGGTCTTTCGATCTTGCAAAACTGGTATCATAATATCCACATAGGTCCCAACATCATATGAAAAAATAGAACTACATGACCTCTTACAAGGTCGGATGTATAAATTGACTGGACTAATTGTTTTTAGGCATTACTTGAGCAATCTGCACTCAAAACACGGACCTAGGGTCTCCTGAGACCTGAGTTAAAAAGAATTCTACGGTCGAATAGCAAGGTTAACACCACTCAAAAGCCTGCTTTGGCGATTAAAGCCTCAGAAACAAGTCTCTCGGAAAAAATTGACGAAAAGAAAAAGAAATTAACGGTTAATTCTCTCGTATTTTTCTTACATAAGAATTTCCGTAAATTTGAAACTTTAGCATATCAACTCATGTCACTCGCGTTTACCATTATACGGGACTCCATGCTCTTCCCGACGAACTCGTTGCATTGAGAGAGCGATGCAGAACGCACCTCCGAGTCATTACACGAGAGATTCTTGTGTGAAGTGGGTGGGATTGTCCCTGTACAGGAATGAGCGAAAATAACTCAAAAATTGCAGGGTATCATAAGATTAGGGATACTCGTATGCACCTGAGAAATTCTCATTACTCCCGTCGACGCCTAAACTATCGAATGTTAATCTGAAGTCTCACGTGCATAGCCGAGTCTCAAATTTTGAATCCATTACGAGCTGACTGATACGTTTTCGGTTAGAGAAAGTGGGAAACAGTTTCGACAGTTTAAAACTTCTGTTAAGATTAATTTTACTCCCGTAAATGAAGTATGCGGAGTTTCAGCCTTATGATTTGTCGTCTAAGGCTTAAAGGTAAACTCTGCAGGTATGGATAAATGTCCGTTAAACCAAAAAGTTCTATCAAAATTTAACGAACTTTTTTCAACTAGGATCACTTACGTTCTTCTTAAGAAGTGGTTGAAAAGTTTAAAACATAGTGGTCATAGAAATACAAACGATTCTCTCAGGATCCTTAGGATTTACCTTAAGGAGGCTAAAATATTTCGCAGAGACAATACATTTTTAATTTTCACAAGTACAATATTTAAAGTTCTTTAAGATCATTAGATAAAAATTATTGTGTCAGGAGCATGTTCAATTAATGTTATATTCTATATAAAGGAAACATAACTATTCTTATTTCTTCTTTCTGTTACCGATAATAATCGTGATCGAGCTATGTTGGAAAATGCCCTCCAGCAATTACGCCTTCATATATCTATAAACGTTTCCAAAATTTGTCTGATTCACTCCTAATGAGTGAACAAAAATTCAAAATTCCCCAATCGCTGCGTTTTAATGAAAAAAAAGTTTTCCTAAGTGATGGGTATTCATCGAGACAAAGAGACCAAAAATGTGAGTTTCAAATGCTGAGAAAATTTTCGTCTGTGAATCAGAGAAAGGTTAGGCTAAGGCCAAATAAGCGTTCGGAGTTTGCGGAGAAGAGCGAATCTTGGAAAGCCGTTCCGTCGCCGAACTGCGCCGAACTCCACGTTGTTCCTTTTTTTGTGAATGGCTTCCGCTCCAAACGCCTCATTTTCTAATTAGTCTCTCTGAATCCTCACCTCTCGTCTTCTCGCCGTCGTGTCTCCTCTCTTCCATTGTCACCAATTTTCTTCTCCGCTTCTCTTATTACTAATCTCCTGCGCCTACTTCTCCAAAGTTCATTACGGGACACGTACACGGATGAAATGAGGAAAATGGTTAGGGCTATCTAATGAAGATTAACAAACTCCGCGGTCGGGCCATATAAACACCACATTCCGGAAGATTTCGAACAATTTCATCCATAATTTAGACTCATTATTTTCCATTTTATGCACTGAAGATTGATGGGCCCTTTTACTTGGCGAGGTTAGGACCAAAGGCTCTGCCTTACAGAAGCTCTGTTACGTACCTAGTACTTTATTAAACATAGTACTATACGTAGTTTTGACCAAAATTAAGGAATTATTTATTTATTTATATCCCAATGTCCCCACAAACATCCTTTTACGGACCATTTCAGTGGTGGGCTTTAAACAATAACAAAGGACGAACACACACGACCATTCCCATATCGGAAAAATCCGCCTCGCCGGGATTCGAACCCGGGACCTCTGTGTAGGATTAAAGGAAAGTAAGCCGATAGAAAAATCTTTTAGTTTATGATGGCAAATAAAAGCCCACGTTGTGGGAAAAAACTCACGTAGATGGAAGTGGTACTTGAAAACGCAGTAAAAATTATGAAATCCAATTAAATGCAAGTACACGAATATAAATAGAATAGAGAATAATTTCTTATAACATTCGCCCGGCTTTTTATAACACCAGAAACCTAAAATCGCTTTGCACTGCAAAAGATAAAAGGACTTGGAGTCGTTCAGCTGGGTGTAGGAGCTTGCCTGCAATGATTGCCCCTTACTTTACATTGGTCAGACAGGGAAAGGTCTTAAAATAAGGATTTACGCACTGAGGGTCCAGGTTCTGTCTTTGATTACCACCTTAATGACCACAACCGCTGCAGCGGTTACCAACCCCGGCTTCTGTATCAAGGGAACAAATGTTTCTATGCCCTTAACATCGTGGAGATTTGGAACACAAATAAGAAATTTCTTATCAATGAATATCTCTTCTCTAGCTCACCTCCCTCCTTTCCCTACCTGCTACTGTTGCTAATTTGCTCCCCTCTCCGCAACTACCGCCGTACCCTTCCTAAGCTTACCCCTTTCTATTTTCCCTCCTCCTCATATTTAAGCCCAGCATCCGTGTAAATAATCACCTGAAGATGTCATCTTATTAATTTTATCTTAGGATCAGATTATTTGAGTTCTTACGGTTTTAATTATGGATGTCTTTTTGATGGAATAATAAACTTTTATAATTAAAAAGTTCCTCTGTGAAGATTGTTGGGTTTTTATGTGTTCACAATCCTTTTACTCGGCTGGAAATTATTTATGTTGTTGTATATGACCGGGTAGCTTCGGTTTCATAAACTCTGACCCCCAGAATTCTATACCTCACATTCATTTGAAGAACAAATTTTCAAAGGAAAAATGAGGAGAAACGACAAAAACTGCCGAATTTTTAAACGGAAATAGAATATTACTGCAAAGTATTTATACACTAATTTGTTAAGCAATGCATCATAAGGAATATTTTTAATTTTCACAGAACTGCAGATCTAATGTAGAATGCGACCGTCTTTGAAGCTCAACCATATCGGGCATTTTACAGTAAAGATGATCATTTGGAAGCAATGCCACCAAGCCAAGCTTAGTCGAGTTAATTTCAAATTAAGGGAATTAGAGGGATGCAATTGTGAATAACTATCGGAATATACATTGTTTTTTTCTATCATATTGAGTTCAGAATATTTATGCAATGTATTATAACGTCTCTTCAAATATTTGCGTTAATTTTTCCTTTATTGCTCTCAGTAGACATTGATCTTGACTATTAAAGTTAAAACTGCCCAGAGGACATGAAGACATACCAAGTAATTTTACTTTCCCGTCTTCCTTGAAAGCTGTATTTCTCTTTTCTATTCTGTTCTATCCTAGTACGTTCTTCGTTACGTTCTATCGACGGAGCATTCGATGAAATTAACCGTAGAAACCTATCGTACCATTAAAAGATCATATTGTTGGATGTCGGAAGATGTTCTTTCCTTGAGCACCAAGCCCACATGGCAATGCTGATCATCTAACTAAAACTACATTTCTAAGTCACGCTTCTTAAGTTTCCTTCGGTGATAATAACTTTGCATTACAGTGGGAATTAAACTCGCAGTCAAATAAATCTCTCCCATCTTCTCGGTTGGTTCTAAAAGTGGGATTTTCGGCACCACTGCCAGCGAAAATCATCTAATTTTTTGCACGGATTTCGATCGCTCGTATCTGAAATATTCTTTGATCACGGCGTTGAGTGCGAGGAAGAGGGAGGGGTGCGTGATCGTGTTGTTATTTGGGCACGCCTACCAAATAAAAGGAGCTGTGGAAGCGGACGCACGTTGAAGTTGATCATGAGAAATACCAGCAGATAAGGGGAGCAGTATCCTCCCTACAATTTTCCACAACACTTTTTACGTCTCGTTCACAAAACTCCCCTTATCCCTCCAGCGCATAAAGGAACCTCTCCCGACAACTCCCATCCCGTTTCATCTCTTCCGCATCTCTCCCCAAGCTCCTATCTCGCTTTTCCTCTCTTTCTTTCTCTCTTTACCTCTCTCGTTCTCAGCTACTTCTGTTATCTCACTTACTTCATACACTTTTCCTCTCCCTTCTTTTCCATTTTTGCCCACTTCCAAGTTTTCTGGCTAATTTCTTTGCCTCTTCTACACGCTACGTATTCCTCTTACATATCCTCGACGAATCTTGATCGGATACGTTTCGTTAATTTCATCTCAGTCTCTCAAATGTTTTATGCATTTTGCTTAAATATGACTCGAGCTAATTTTCCTCCGGAAGATTTCCGTGCTAGATTGTAAATCAACTGGTACATGATCTGTTATTATTAAATCTCGCACTTATAATTTAAATTTGGAATTAGCACAAGCTGTCCAAATTATGATCTATTAAGATCTACCAAATTAACCGACCTCGGTGGAGGAGTGGTTAGCATGCCACCATTAAAAACGCCAAGGCTCCGGGTTCGAGTACCGGCTAGCTAGAATTTTCCTGTTGGTAATGGACGTCTGTGTTGACGTCCATTGTTTGATACCTCAAGGTTATCGTCCTATAACTGTGTAATTAGAGGCTTTATGAAATAAATAAATTAATCTACTTTAATTTGTTTACAATATTTTAGATAATAAATAAGACAAATCTGTTTATATGTCATTATAAGAATAAGAATTTAACGACGTATATACGTTTTTGTCTCAATTATTGTCTAATGAAAGTGAAATATTCCATTAAATTAAAGGAGAAACGGTTAGGGTTTTAATTGAAAAATCTTTTCAATTCCTGAGGATCGATCTGATAAAATTAATTTCGCAACGGAATGTGGTCTGATATGCAATTCGTTACTTAAGATGTGTAACTGATGATTTTACCTTATTCAGCATTCGCCATTTTTATTTACATGAAATTTTCCTCCTTTTCTTTTAAGAGCTGAATTTCATTTCTACCTTCTCTAATATTTTCCACTTAGGTATCTTCAAATAGTACAGAAAACTATACAAGAAAACACGTACAGCTGTGGCTACGTTCAATCGCTTATTCGTCATATTGCGATCAGTTAGGGGAATAGGAGAAGTTCTTATTCCAACGTATGCTAAACCAACAGCTATAAATGTTATCCATAAGAACGTGAGCAATCTCATCTTCATGGCTCGATATCAAAATCTATATAACTTCGAAGCTATAATTTCTGCGGGATCGTACGTAGAATGTATTCTGACACACCCACACATAAAGAATCATATCACGATCACGAGAGAATGGATTCCTCCGAGGGCCGATCAATCGCGTTCACCTGAAAATGGCGATAAAAAAGACAATCGATCAGGAGATGGTCGCAATAACGATGAATGCACCGTCAGTCCATCGCAAAGTTAATGGTGGTCGTCGTCCATACGTTCCCAGTGTTCCTTTAAAGAGCAGCGGTCAAAAAAGATGTAGGAAATGGCGCACCACATTTGGACTTGAGCTTCAATGAGTCATTCTCATCGATTGGATGGAAAAGACTTTCTGAGTGTAGGATGTAAAATAAGGAAAGAAGATGAGGAAGAAAGGGCAAGAACTGGATGGGAATACTCACTACGTAACACAACCATAAAAATGCTTGAACTGTCACGATACAAATCTTTATAAGCCTCTTCAATAAGCATGAACTTTATTTGTGGAAATGACTCAAGTCATAGATATTAATTTATTCTCAGTGATCGTAGCGAAGCTTAAGTGACATAGCCTACAACTACATAAATATTCTGCAAGCCGTTTTTCAGCGTGTGGCAGGGGATGTAAACACCAAGGTTTCGAGCTACGAGTACCACTTTAGCTTATTGTTATCGCGTATCGTTCGCGGAAAGAATGGGTAACCCTGAAATAACTTGTCCTCGCATCTATTTCTCTTATTTTACGTTCTTTGTCGGATCGGCCGTAGTACCAGAGGGACGTATAATACCATTTACGTCTTCCGCAAGTTTACTTTTCTCTGAATTTAGCAAGCAATCGCAACCTAGCTTCTAATCACCTATCTTTCAAGAATTCCCAAACAGTCTGAGAGCATTTGTGTAACGCTTACTTTTCTATCGTAGCACTTTTTAACAAAGCCTGTAGTGACTCTGATTTTATCCGAACTAACACTGTTAAGTACCACTTGCTTTTCTCTCTCGTACAGGAAATCCTTGATCCAGTCAATTGCTTCCTTATTAATACCTGCTAATTTTAATTTTTAAATCAATCTGCTGTGAAGTACCCTGCCGAAAACTTTCTTGAAGTCAAGGAAAATAGCGTCTACTTGCTTTTTGTCCTCAGCAGACTTTAAGATATCATGAACAAATAAAGCTAGCTGAGTTTCGCATGATCAGTGAAGAGCTCCATGAAAATGGCAATGATAACAGTAATATTTATAGAAAAACACTAGTTAAAATTCATGCTTGACTGAGAGTTGAGCTCTGATTTTCTTAACAGACGGATGCTTTTAAGCCAATCAAGCTATCGCGAACAGCAGTCTCACTAAGTATTTGGGAATCTTAGTAGGAAAGCGAGAGGTGGCTTCAGTTAATTGCACCCAACACAGTAATTTCTCGACCGACCAAAGCACTGTAAATTAGACCATCCCCTCTTTACTAAGGATAACCTCATGGAATGAATTTGAAATTGGTAGGAGTTCGAATCCCAGTCATATATGAGTCGTTCAATTTGAAAATTTATTTGTAGCATGTACCTAAATTATTTAAGCAAACGTTTATTTCTTTTGATATCGATAGCATATAGTATTTAAGGCGTAATAGGTAAATAAAATTACTTCAAAATAAGTGATGGTCCTTTTCTGGTCAAAACCAACCGTTCCTTTCAAACAGTCGGCCGAAGACACTATGAACTTTTAGCTTAATTCTTGAACTTTTTCATGACTTTCCACGATGTTCGGCAAAAGTATATTGATTATAAACAAATATTATTTTTAGATAGAAATTGCGTAAAATTATCAGTAATCGCAAACTCCCTAAAAGTCTTTGATAAACTATTTTTAAATTTGCCTCCAAGGTAAAACTTTGGAACTCATTCTCTATTTGAAGAAGTGAATTTTTCTTCTTTTTCTCTTTGAAGGAGAAGCATGGTGAGTAATAATATCAAAACTTGCTTCAGATAATGGTTTAGGAAAACCTCAACATAAATTTTCTTTAGAACTATATATGAAAGCAGGGTAACTAAGATGTTAGCCAATATCCAAACGGTTAGGAAATCAGAGAAAATGTGGATGACATGGATGATAAATACATTTTACTGAAGCCTTTTAATGAAGTTCAGGGGACAGCGATTCTGAATTCATAACTCTTACGTATGTCTGCCCTTTAAAAAAAAAAATTGGTGTTACAAAGGCGAAAAGTATCCATACTATATCCTCAACCACGTCAAGTGAGCGAAAATTTCCAAGATATACCAGCATAATTATCTTGACTAACCCCTAGAAGAGGAAATCCGCGCGTTCGCTTCGATTAAAACTGTCTGGAGAGGATGTGGACGCACTTCATTAGCATCCTCGGGGAGTGCGTCGTGTTTTTCCTACGCGAGAACTGCAAATCTCGAAAGATATCTCGCATTCATATCCTAAGTTCCTCGTAGGTCGTTGTGATGGGAGTGGTGCTGCTCTATTCTGTTTTCCGGTCCATGGGAGATGAAAGAGAAAGAGGGTGGAAATTAGATTCCTCCCATAGATATCACGCGCTCGCCCTACCCCAGGGAATCTCCGCGAGCTTGGCGCGCATGATGTTTTATTGTTGAGTTCTTGGTTGCCATGGGAATCTGATGAATCTGCGCGGGGAAGCGAAATCGTAAATGCGAACGCGGCTTGCATAAATATGTCGGCACTTTAACGCACCAATAAGGACGCTTTAACTCAGATTATAGTGCATGAGTCCTCCTTTGACGAGATATAAATAGCTCACGCTTGTGAAAGTTCACCTTTGCGAATAAGGTCGTAAGGATCCCTTAGATGATTATTCGAAGTGCGTGTGATATGATTCAATTATCTCCATTAACTTATCTCTTAAATTTAATGGTAAATATCTATGACAAGTATCTGGTTATGGAATGATAGGAAGTACTCATCATATCAATCTCAGTTTCAAGTTAATATTCTGTATTTTTTGGGCGTAGAGTTGATTAGAGTTGAAGAAAGTTTCCCTCACGTAGTCCATCAAAATCAAAAGAAAGCTAGGAAGTCTAAAAATTAAGTAATTAGTGCTTTACTCGAAACTTAGCATAATTGTTCACAGAAGGTAGGATAACACTTATCTCCTCTTCCGAAGATGGCAACTTAGTTGCCCGAATACGTATTGAAAACAATACTTGCAAAGCGCGACCATGGAGAACCTTAACCCCCGCTGATTTGAATTTTCCAACGGTTATTTTGCTTGCGAAGATTTTCTCGAACTCTAGCGCCTCCAAATGGCACAGGCTGATAGCTGACCAATACTTACTTTCAGATAAATAATAACTTCTGACTCTTTGAATTATCAGAATTCAAAGCGATTTAGAGTCTGCTAAAGGACAGTGTAAAAATGATGATTTCTCACCTCAACATTGCTGATTTCTTTAACAATTTATGTACGAAAATGGCGGTATCCCTTCTTGATAACCTTTTGGTCTAAAACGTGAAAATTGTTTATAAAGGCATTCCATAACTTCGAGCCTCATACACCGCGGAATTTGTGCAATAGCCAATAAGTCTCAGTATATAATCAGTAGCGCTGTCTTTTTGACTATACAGCATCAAATTATCTTTCCCTCGTTATATAAACCTGTATATGCTGAAATCTTATTCAGAAGGAAAGTGGGTGTAGAAATGAAAACTGCTTGATCCAATGGAAGCACGGATGAACCAAAAAATGTTCTCAAAGTTTCATCCTTGAATAGTCTTCACGAGTATTTATTATTTATACCTAATGTCTATAAACGGAGGCAGAGGAAAATTGTGGACAACATTTCGAGAGGAGAGGGATTGTTGAAGAAGGTAAGTCAAGGCAATTCAAAGGGATTTATTAATATCCACATGAAGTAGGGATAGTTTCAGATTTACAGATCGTAGAGCAGCTCGTTTCGTCAGTGGAGACTTCAGGTTCGGCTGTAGCGCTACGGCTAACATAAAACACTTCTGGTGGAATTCTCTCCAGATGGATGATATAAATACCGACTGTAGCGTCTCGACAAATTCATCGATTCAGAATTTTTAGAAGAAGTTAAAGACATTGTCCTTTTGGTAAACAACGAGCGCAAAACTCGAGAACTTCCACACGACCGAGAGGGAAAGAGAGCGAAGTTCACTGTAGCAAGTTTCCGTTGGTCGGTTGCGGGGAATTCTTCCGGATCGCGTCTGGTATGCCCACGGTATACTTCGGAATGCCAAGCCACGTGATTCAATCTCGTGATAAATTTCAGCGACGTTGACTATGATGGGAGTCTTGAGATTTACGGTCATAAGGTAATAGGAATACACAGTTGGACGCAAAGGAGAAGCGAACGAAATAGATCAAACGGAGATGGAGAGTTTGATTGATATGTTTACGGTGTGGATGACGACGTATATCACATTGGAATGACTGTTTTAAGGAGATTATCAGAGAAGGAAATTCTTTAGGTTGTTCTTCCGAGAAAATCTGCCGCAGTTATTCAGGAAGGCTAGGAAAAAGTTGCACTGGACTGACTTATTACTCCCTGGTACAGTTGGTGGAGATAAATTAGCGGTATGCATAGGTTTGGGACGCTAAGGTTTGTGCTCTCACTGAAAATTTTTGGAGCTGTCAATGAAACAGGAAAATCAACCAATTTTAAAATGTTAAGTAACGTAATCATCTTCATGGGTAACGTTTCTTTTCTAAGGAGAAAAAGTCTGACGGGTCAGAGACTGGAAGCCAATTCTCCCAATTGGTCTCCCAATTGCCAGTTGGGTGCTCCTCCGTCCCGTTTGACGTTTTTCATGTCCGTTTCTCCTTGGGAATTTTCCTAGGTGCACGCCTCATCGTGCCAAGTCACCTGAACCCTTGTCCTCGTGTTTAATTTCTAAGTGATATCTAATTTCTTTTGGAAGTACTCGAGTGGAGAAGTTTGGAGATCGACCCCTTATGGTGCTCGGAATAAGGAGGATGAAAAAATGCGTACATAGATATCGATCAGATCATTCTATTTCTACATAGGAAAACTAATTATCTCTTTTCTAATCAATGGTCTTGCACGGTTTTCCATACTTGGATGCATCATTCGCTTTCTTCGCAAATATATCCATTCATTTTATTTTATTCGTTGAACTTCGTAAATCTCCTTTCCACTGGGTCCCATTCACCTCAATCAACCAGATTTTTCTGTCTCACACTTTCTGTAGCACAAATACTATTTTCGTTGCCACACTGATTTAATTCAGTTTGGAATGATAGATTCAAGTTGGTTAAATGTGAACGAATAAATATTCAGTAGCAGATGGATAAAATTGGTTTTTGAGATAAATATCCTAATGTAATTACGTATAAGAAAAACAAAGTCCGCATGTGATGCTAAAGGGAAACAATGCATGACGTAATATTTTCCCTTTTTTGTAGACCAATGGTACGCGTTTTATTGCAATCAGGATAACTGATGTAACCTAAACGGGAATTGGGTTCCACACTTTCATCTTCCTTTATGGAATTAATGCAATCTTTAATGCCACCTCATTACCTTCCATAAATGTCGCACGGATTATTTTAGTATTGGAATACATCCGGTGTAATTTGGGGACTATGACATTTCAGCAGCTTACTTTCTTCTTTCGACGAAATCATCATCACAAGAGGAAAGACTTTTTACGTCGGAGTTCCGGTTACATTCAGCAGGAAAAAATTAACAGCACCTACACGTATGTCTATTTCAAAAAAGCGAGCGTTAGCACCTCAGTTTTGTGAAGATAAGGAAGAGGGGTTTTGAAAAAAACGCAAGGAAATCGCATCTGCTCACATCAACAAGAAGAAATGACCCGAGGAAGTTTTTTATCCTTTCAGATTGCGTGAGGATTCCACTTCATAACGACATGTCCACCCTCTCATCTCGGAGAGGTCCTAAAAACTTTCCCGGACGTCACTGCTTGAAGAAAAATCGTGATATTCGTTTTTTTCTTTCGCTTCCCCTCTCCAAGGCTTCTCAGTCCATCTCAGCACAAGGAAATCTCACGAAGGTGACCACGTGATTAACCGGTGCTGGACGTACGACGGACTTCCTTAGACAATCCCTGTCTCGGCTTCTTCACAGCAGGAGACGTTGCACGTGGGCTGGAATCGAAAAAAGCTGGCCAAGAGGCCAAAAATTGTTTTTTAGAGTGAGGAACGTGAAACTTCGCATAGGTATTCAGAAAAGATTGAATTTTGTTGTTTTGTCTTTTATTTTTCGTTATTTGAGCGCGTCAAAAAGATACAGGGTGTCAAACTTGGGTAATTTTTACAGAAAAGAATGTTCTGAGATTTTTCTGCAAAACTTTCAACTTTGCTGCAATGCAGACATTTACATTTACAAAAATACCCCGCAAACCGCCGTATGGCAGGGGGTTTTAATACACCAAATTCCCTAATTATTCATCCTATTTACGCGTCTAATACTATCTGGAAAAAGAGACCAATAATAACTATCCGTTCGTGCAATAATCTCACGAAATTTTTTCGACGTCTGGTCTCGAAAATTGCGTTCGCTAAGCGCAGGAATCACTATGTCGCGTATTTCGTCATGTAAGTCACTACTCAGGAATTTCTCGAACAATCTGTGCCTAAACTCGAGTCTTCTATCGTCAAGAGAGTTCCAGCCGAGGGATTTAATCATATCTGATACACTGCTGTCGAACTTGTAGTCTCCCTTAACGAAACGAGCCGCTCTACGTTGTACGCGCTCTAGTTCCAAAATCAAACCCTTCTCGTGCGGATTCCACACCGCGCAGCAGTACTCAAGTAACGGGCGAACTAGTGAAAAATAAGCTACCTCTTTGACACACGACTGACTGCCTCTAAGAACGCGGTTACATAGCCTCAATGTCCTATCGGCTGACCCCACTATATCTCGTATATGCGTTTTAAATGATAAATTACTACTGAAAACGACCCCTAAATATTTGTATTGACTCACGAATTCTAACGTTGAGCCGCTAATGTGATAGGGAGTTAGGCTCACGCTTCTGATCGGAGAGCGGGTCATGCTCATTGCTACACATTTCTCTATGTTTAAACTGAGCTGCCAATCTTTACACCATTTGGTAACAACGTCCAGGTCACTCTGTAATATCAATGAATCCTCCGCGTTTTGGATTTTTCTGTATATAAGGGTGTCGTCCGCAAAGAGCCGTACGTTACTCTTAACGTTGTCTACGATATCGTTAATATAAATAAGGAATAATATGGGCCCAATAACACTGCCCTGAGGTACCCCTGATGTCACTTCCACTTCATCAGAAAAAGCCCCATCTAAGACTACGCGTTGGCTTCTGCATGTCAAGAATGACTTAATCCACTGAATGATTTGATCATCGATTCCATAAGATTCTAGTTTCTGTAGTAACTTCGCGTGCGGAACTGTATCGAATGCCTTTCTAAAATCCAAAAATATAGCATCTGTCCTAAAGCCTTCGTCGGCTGCATGCATTATGTCCTGATTGAGAAGTGCTAACTGGCTCTCACAGGAGCGACCCTTACGAAACCCATGTTGACTTTCCGTTATCGCAACATTTTCACTGAGAAAACGCATTATATAACTACAGATGATGTGCTCAAGAATTTTACTAAATACCGACGTTAACGATATCGGCCGGAAGTCGTCTGGTTGTGTCTTACGCCCTTTTTTCGGCACTGGAGTAATGTGCGCTTTCTTCCATGAGACCGGAACCGTGCATTCATCTAAAGATTTACTGAAAAACGCGAGAAGAAGAGGAGCAAGCTCATTTGCTAGCGTAGATATTACATATGCAGGCACGCCTTCTGGCCCGGGAGATTTCTTACTATCGACCTGTGATAAAAGGTTTCTAATTCCTGCCTCGTTCAATTCTAACTTACTCATTGTGGAACTAACGCGGGTGGGGAATGCGTTGACTCGACCGTCATCTAATGTGAAGCATTTTTTAAAATGCTGGTTAAGAATGTTCGCTTTATCACTGGCATCTGTTACTGTCTTTCCATTATTATCAACAAGGTGCAAAACGGTCGATTGTTTGCCTCTACTCTCACGAACGTATGACCAGAACTCTTTTGGATTCTTTTCCAGCGATTCGCGCAATGTAATAGATCTATATGCTTCGAATTCGCTACGAGCCTCATTCTTCGCTTTAATTTTGATGTCTAAATATTTCAGCCGCTGTTCTTCGTATTCAACACTGTTATTCGGAAAGGACTTCATACGCGAATGAATAACTCTCTGTTTTCTTTGGAGTGAACGTAATTTCGGTTTAACCCATCGCGGTTCTTGGCGATCTCGTACCAATTTCGTCGGAACAAATCTAAAGGTACCTTCGCGAAAGATACGAAGAAACTCTGACCAGCTCGCGTCTACCGAGTGTTCCTGAATAAAACTAATAAATGTATAACTGTTCGCCTTAATAAATTCCTTAAACGCTTGGAAATCTGCTCTTTTAAAGACATATACCGTACGGGGGGGGGGCTTCGTGACACGGAATGCATTTACCTTAAGCACTGCGGTTATTATTTTGTGATCTGATATTCCTTCATCTACGGATAATCTATGAACGAGATAAGGATGACTAGTGGCAAGTAGATCGAGAATATTGCCTTTGCCGAGAGAAGATATTCGCGTTGCTTCTGTATTAATCTGTCAAGGGCAAAGACTGAAAATAAATCTATTAACTTCTGCGATGCATTTTTNCGGCTGAGCGCCACGGTCACTAAGAATTCTGTTGCGTTGCCTATTCGGCAGTCTTATTATGATCTTTTAGCTATTATCATGTTATATTCCGGCTTTAAATGTTATAAACTTATTCCACAGTAATTTTAGACCCTACTAGGAAATTTTCATCTCACATGTTAGCAGAGAAAAGATTAAATAATTGTATTTTTAATCTCTCATAATGAGGTCCTACATCTACATTTCCATAAATATCCTGCAAGCCACCTTTCGGCGAGTGGCAGGGGGTGTTAACACCAAGCGATCGTGTTACCTCTTCAGCTTATTGTTGTGGCGTGACGTTCACGGAAAGAATGAGTCCCTAAAACGACTTTTCCTCGCATCTATTTCTCTCATTTTACCCTCATTGTGAGATCGGCCGAAGTAATAGGGGGTTCGCATAACACCGATTACGTCTTCCGCAAATGTACTCTCTCTAAATGTATCTAGCAGTCGCAGCATAGCGTCCAATCTTCTTTCTTTCAAGGATTCCCAACGTGTGTGAGAGCATTCCTATCGTTGCACTTTTTAACAAATCGAATCGCCTTGCGCTGCACTTTCTCGAGTTTCCGAGCATTCGTTTCATCCGCTTGGTCCTATATACTCGCCGTATATTCCAGATGGGGCCTAAATAACGTGAAATAGCATCGCTCTATAACCTTTTCATGTCATCTACCTACAATACGCTTTATAAAACCGAGCTTTTTAGTTGCATTACCGCATATTTTTCGAATATGTGTGCTCCACTTTAAGTTAATTGTAAGAGTGATTATGAGATTTTTAACTGATTCGACCACATTTATATTCTTTCCACTACATTTTACGGGTGATTTTGACGCAATTGTTTCCTTTTGAAGAAGTTTACTTCTGAGCATTCATTTACATTAAGATCTAGTTAACATTTTTCGCACCACCTTTGAATATGAACTAAATCGTTTGGTAGAGAAATGCTATCTTCGTCGCTTGATATTTCTCTATTTTCTTGTGAACTCCAGGTTTTTGTAATCCAATATAATCGACTATTAAACGAGAAGTGGAAGACTTGGAATCAAGTCTCAATGATATTGATATTTTTCAATCCTTTTTCTCCTACATGGATTTTTAAGAAACTACATCACTCTAAACTCCCAACTCTCAAAAACCCACCATTGGCCTGCAGCGATTCTTTATTTCTGATTTCTTCTAGGTGGTCAACGGTCACATTATTTTACACATTAAATAATATAATATAAATATAGTTTTTTTCTTTTTTTCTCTTTATCTTTTTTCATTATACTTGTATAATATATAGTAGTCTCAATATCGGCCTGTGTAATGCCAATTACGATAATTGAGGTTGATTAAATGATGTTGTAGATATTGTGATCGTAGCTCAGTATAACATACTTATATACTGATTGGTTAGTGTTGTATTTTCGATTGGTTTTGTGATTTTGATCCTTTTTTCTTTCTTTTATTCAGATACGTAAGTTCAGGTATCTTTTAATAATTGCATTACATCGAGCACCTCCACCTGGTTATTGCTTATCTGCAGTGTGAATTTATTAATAATAATATTAATATTCTCAATTAATTGATAAGGATTCTAAGATTATTAGAATATAACTTCTCGTACATTCAGTACGCTCATTTTTGGAACTCTCTGCTTGCATGTTTGTACCTTAATGAGGAAAATTAGCACAAACGGAGCATCATGTTCACGGTCAATATTGCGATGTTTAAGCTGTATTATATCCTTAAACTTGAGCAAATCGAGCTTTGAATGTGAGATGGAAGCAATACATATGAAGAAGTAAGACGTTGAAGGATGAGCAAAACGAGGACGTGGAGCGGAAATCGTAAAGATTAATTAAAATTAAAGGTATTTCATCGATAAGTAAGGATAAAAAAAGAAACGAGTAAACTGAGGAAATCATTAGCGTCAGTTATCGACTTCGAGTTTGAAGAATGATGTTGCGTATTTTTCCAACTGAGGTTTTTTAATGCAAAATTGAGAAAACGAAATTAAAAAGTAAATGATCTTAACATGACAAAGTCGTTAATGAGTATAGCTCACCTTTTATGGATTGTGAATTGAAATACGAGTAATGCACCACTTTCTGTTTAAAAGTAAGAAGGTGATATATATAAATCTGCAAATCGTTATTGCTAGGGGTTATAAAAGAAAAGACTGCCTATTACTAAATTACATTTATTTTTAAAGCTGAACCCTTAAGTATTTAAAGAAATACAAAAATATACTTATTCAATAGCGAGTTGGTCTTTTTTTATATAAGAATGAATGGGTAGACTCTTTATTAATTTCAGGTTAGGCCAAGCTGGCCTCTCTTCCACCTAATCTCAATACATAAGTTAAATTTAATATTTAAAGTCAAAAGAAAATTGCAATAACAACACAAAAAGATTTAGGTTTGGGGTAAAATCTTCTCAAGTGAAGGTTGAAGAAGACAAAAGCCCCACTGTCCGGCAAAACACCCTTAGAGAAGTAGGGGAGAAACAACAGCGAAAACACATAGTGCATAATGTAAAAAGAAGACAAATTAGAAAAAATGAAAGAATACAAAAAAACTATGAAGACCTTGTAGTTAAGGAAATACCACTATACAATAATGAGAAAAATGCACTTTCATTACTGGGTGAAGTCTTCTCGGGTTGCCAGCCGGGTTGATTCTGTGATGTATCTCGACGTTTCGGTTCCTTCCTCTGGAACCATCTTCAGGAGCGAAGTGGATTTTCCTCTATTCTATCTATTCTTTTCACTACTACGAGTAACATGTAAGGCTTACATATATCACGTACATAGTCCAATTGGATGCCCAATTCTAAACTTAACATAATCATATCGTGTGTGCAGTCAAGATAAACATGTACAAGACTACTGTAACTTGTTTTGCACATAGTCGATACTTATAAGAATTAACAAAAAATATCACAGTAGTATATAGCTGAATGAATATGGCCCAGTTCAAAATGAAAACGGACTGTGGAGGATTCGGACAAATGAAGAAATAAATTACCTTATTCAAGGAGAGAACATTGTTCGATTCATTAAAGCCCTGAGGATCGGGTGGTTTGGACATCTACACCGCATGTAACCCTCAAGATCCGTTAAGAAAATCGATGACTGGAGACCCACAGAGGGAAGACCAAGAGGCAGGCCTCGTAAAAGATGGAAGGATGGAGTGATAGAAGATCTGAGGAAATTGGGAGTCAGGAACTGGAGGACCGTCGCTACTGATAGAAACGCCTGGAGAAGAGTCGTGAAGGAGGCCAAGGTCCACGGAGGACTGTAGCGCCATAGGAAGATGAAGAATATAGCTGAATGAAAAGGAAGTAAGCCCATGCTTTAACAACACAAACCGAGATGGGTAAAGACGGTATGATAGAGGAAAAAGCAGGACGTGACGTAAATCTATATCTCTATTTCTCTAATTCCGGTTTGATTTCCAATATTTCATTTCTTAAGGAGCAAAAAATTTCGAAACAATAAAAGGACGTGAACGTACATAAAAATATATAAATCGAATTACGAGGATAGAGCCGTAGATGGAAATGTAAAGTGAGAGGATGGTTTGGAGTTGAGAAAATAAAGGAAATTAAACATAACTAAAAACAGTTGAAGAAATTCAGGAGACAGAGACTTGTCTCGCCAATTTCTTTGTACGACGCCGTTAAGTAATCCAAGCCCTGGACGCTAATGTATCAATCTTTTTACCATCAGTACGATAGCGCGATTTCGAAATGACTAGACGTTTCGTCATTCATCTTTCGTTGCGGCCGGATCCGATGAAGCATTTCTTTTCCCAGTCCGCATCAATTAGCATTCGCTTAGTTGTATATTACGCGGATTCATTACATAAGACCGAAAGTGAAGGAAATGCTTAAGGAACACACTTTGATACGTTGCCAGCGTATGAATATCTCCAAGCTACCAATTCATGTTTCGGAGTTGGGTATGATGCTTATGGAAGTTAGATTGGATGTAAATGACGACGGTTTATCAAGGAAAAAATCGGTTAATCTCTTAATATATGGTCAAATGAAATTTAATGAAAAGGAAGTTGCCCCATCCATGCAATGTACACATGGTTTTTATTCGGGTTAAATCATGGAAGGCAAGTAAATCTCTAATGTTCTAATTAATAACAACTTCATAAAATAGGGTATAATACTTATTTGTACAATTACGGAAGAATGAAATAAGTATGCATTACTTATTTAATAGATAGAATAGTGTAAAATCTAACACAGTGAAATTTCCAACTTACATTTAAATCAAGCATTTATGACTGACGACTGCTTTTCTTCATTCACAGGACACGGCGACCATAACACCGATCGAAAGGAGTCAGTTCAAAGACAGTTAAAAATGCTGAAGCGCAACCTTCGAAGTAAGTTACTTTCAATTATTATTTACGATCAAAATTAGGTTAATAAGGTTTATAATACAAATTTAAAACTTACTATTTCTTGTGGGTTGTTTTGGGGCTTCAACAATAAATCCTAACACAAAAAATAAATAAATTTATAATAAATAAAATACTCAGTGCCAGTGTTCATAGTGAAATTTTCAGGGTAAACTTTTGAAAAATTCTAATGACCATTTGAAACGTCATGAAAATGAAATGCAAATCCATACAGTGAGCATCAATCCGTTTATCCACTAATAAGCATTTCTCCGAGCATTGCATTGGAATCTCAGAACCAAAATTTATTTATAATTTGATTCAAGGGTTGAAATACGATTAAGTAATTTTAATTTCCACAATAAACTCAAATTTCATCGAAAAGCCAAATTATACCGAAAACCGCGCAAAAATTGACAATAGTTGAAATTTTTTATTAAATGAGTTTTCTATTCAAATAACGAGATTACCCACAAAATATTTAACAGCAGAAAATATATTCGTATCATATCTGATATAAGCCCGCAATGGATCCATTTTTCCTCTGTGTTCACGGAAATCAGTAATAAGCGAGAGAATTCTTTCCTTTTTAAGGGAAGCAATGCGGAGTCTGTATAGAACATCCAGAACAAATATCGGATTATCCTTCTTCTTCCAGGAAGGATCATGTTTAGGTGAAATTAAAGGATGAAGATGTCGCAGAAAATAATTGGGGAGGTTAGTTATTGAAAGTAAAAAAGGATTGAATTGAATTCGAGATTTTAGGCACATAGAGGTACGTGTTTAATGACTATAGAGTACAGACTTTTTCAGAGGAACAGAATGGAAATGAATTTCTGATAAGGTAGTAGCGAAGTAACATCAATTGCTTGGTGACGACCGGAAGTTTTTGTAATATACAGAAGTAAATACATATTATAGGGGTGAACATTTGGCTCCTTAATTGCAGACAACCCATTGAAAGGGTTTTGGGGGTAACTTGCTCTTTGGCTAGTTTACATTATCGTTAGATTACTCGTATCAAATGCATATCCTTTTGGGTTGCACATTTAAATTCATTCTGAGTAGGATAGAAATCATCTGATGACATTTGATATCATTTTATTCTTATTTTATATGATATACAAAACGTTCTATCGCAGTTTAACTTCTTCTGTGAAACCTTCTCACAATTGTCAGTGGCGGGTAGTAACCTACCCCTCCTTGTGCCACCTTAACTCTCTCACTGCGTATCACTCCACCATTGGAGTAATAAATGCATTGGAAATGGAGGTATCCGCAGTGAGCGTGCTAAGGCCAACTTATATTTCTCCTCTTTTCGGTTCTACTTTGTTCTCATATTCTTTTCTTACAATCGATCATACATAATGGAGCAAATGGTATTTGATACTGAGCGATGAATTATGATTATTTTGTTTCTTTTCGGCAACATCCTACATCTCTTTCAAAAATACCTCATGCTCTTTTGCTAATTTAAATTTATCAAAACGCCCATATTTCTGATGACTATATGCAATCTAAATGTCGTACCAAAAATAGCTACCAAGATATTACTCAATCTATTCAAAAATTTATAAACTGACAGCAATCAAAAAAGATATAAATCTTCTATTACAGGAAATCCTGTTAAAGAAGAATTTGCTTTAGAAGCTCTACTTAATCCTTTTAATTAATAATGACCACGGACTTAAACAATATCAAGGTCGGAAAGGTTGAAATCAGACTATCAAATAAAATCATAGAAAACAGGATTCAAGGCCCAACCGCACCATTATAGTCCTAAATAACTGTCACACCAACGGAGACTTGAGGTTGACTTGGCAGACGTCCCGAAATATATATTGTCCCGAGCAAGTCCACAAGAATTGTCCCGTATTTACGTAAGCACTACTCTTGGATTAAAGTATCCATACTTCACTTTTTATTGCAGAGTAGTTGAAATACTTTTGTATGTATGTATTTAGCTCGTCAAGTTGTCCTTACCGTCCCTGAATCCTTTTATTATAAAAGGCATCAGGATATTTATTAAGGTAGTAAGGTGGTAGAAAGGGCAGTTAGTAAGTTTATTTTGGCTTCCAATTCTTTCCATACTTTAAATGAGTCATAAAGGTAAAAATGATGTGGCTTTAGATTTGGGAATAGCCCATATTCATCCCGTATTTTATCGATTTTAATCGTTTATTCTATGCTGAAATCCGGCCAAGGTTCATAATGAACCAAAAATATATCATGGATTAATTCATTAAAAAATAGGTATCAGTCATACTTCCTTATTTCCAAATATTTGGAAATCGTACTATCCAAGTAAGATGGGAGATAAAACGAAGGCCTAGTTTGCATACAACATTGTGAGTTTATTAGCAGCAGCAGCACCTCGGGTCAAATACACAAGAGGAAAACAGGCTTCCCCTGTCCCTCGTCAGCGGCGAATGTAAACATAAAATAAAAAAACGCCCGATTAATAAATGTGGTAGATAGTAAACCGGTGTGTGCCCTCTTTAAAATCTTCAAAGAGAGTGTTTCACTAACTTTGCAATCTTCAATCGATAACTCACCTTTTTAAGTTCCAATAAGAACTTTCATTTTTTTAAATAATTCCGTGAATTTCATGTGCATTAAAATTAATGTCTTATTATAAACTTCCTTTTTTATTTTTTTAATGCTTAAAAAATATTAATTTTTTAAAAATGTTTGTATTAATTTAGGTTTATATAATATAAGGACTTTTAGAATTGCATTAATTTACCATAGATGTTTGTTGAAAGTTGACTTTATTTGAGTAATATTTTATATCTATGACTCAGAGGTTAGGTGTAAGAGAGGCCCATTGGGTCCAACCTCGCCGTAAGGGTAAAATAAATAAATAAATAATATTGCACTTCCTGGATATTTATCCAGAATGTGTCTCGGAAACTAAGTTCTGATGCCCCCGGCTTCTGAATACGGCACCGCACCTCGTGACTCAATTCTGACTTCCAAACTTCACACCATTCGTGAGACGGACAAGAGACGTCTTGAAACCAAACGAAACGTGGTAAAAATGCATAAAATGCGATGCGTATGAAGAATCGTACGTGAAGCCGCAGAAATATTTGGAGAATTCTGTTGTTTCAGCGGCTGTCAATGGCGTATATAGCTTTCACTCCACTGTCCCCTACTAACGCCTTTCGACTTCCCGTCCCCTGCACCGCCTTCGAACCTACATCAAAGTGACGCCCCCTCATCTTGACAGAACCTCTTGCCCATTTTTGGCTCTCGAGTGCCACTTCTCCCGATATTGGCGCTGTCGTGCACATTCCCAAAGTCCAGTCTAGCGACTGCTTCCACGGATGTGACAGGGATATCGAATTTCTAGGCGAAAAGAAGAAAAATGGGATAGCGGAGAATTCATTGCTCTTACTTGAACTCCTTGCGTAACTATGCATTGTCTTATGCACAAGCAGCTAGAGTTTGTAATAAGATTCGTTAGACTAATTTATCATAGGATAGCCATCAATTCCAATAGACCCCATGCGGCCTTTCAACTAATCAAACTTTCTAATTTTCCATTAATAGTTTACAAATTTATAATATATTATTAACCGAAGTTGTAGAAAGCAAATTTTCGAAATTAACGATCCTGAAAACGTTAAAAACTGAGTTTACTTTTTCTGAATTGAACCGAAATTTTTCTGAACTGAATTCTGAAACTGAATTCAAAAATTTGCGCCCTCCACAAGAGACGATAAATACAGCTTTGTTTCACTTCAACCAATAGAGTGCAATATAAACAGTTTGGTTTGAACCAATAATGATATTATAATTTATAGAACTCATTGAATCAATCTGGTCAAATCAATTGATCAAATTGAATTTATATGAAACTCTAAATTACACTTGTAAGAAATAAATATTAGCTTTTGAATGGCAATTAATTTATTGAATTAAAGCAGATTTGCTCCGTGTGTTGATAAAGGTACAGAGTCAAGGCCTGAAAATTTCGTTTGTACATGGTGACAAATGCAAGATTACCGCAAACTGCTGAAGAATCCTGTGATGATTGGTTTATTTCAACAACCAGTCATGCAGCTTGGTGTTCCTACGAAACAGACGTTTTTGCCGACGGACCGTGACACGCAGCTTCGTTGCTTTACCGCTTTGGCTCCTAAAAGAAGTAACTCGTGTGGAAAAACCTGGCCCACCCTCTCGCGCAAAACTTCAGATACGCAGCATAAACTCTGTTTCCATTTTTTCCTGCTTGTATGGAAACCAGAGAACTCCCTCGCATGAACCCTAACCCTAATTTCCTCCCTTTCGGTCATCCCATTTCACCTCAGATGAGTGCGTTGGTCGGTTGGGTTTGGAAGATTGGGAAGACATGCTAGGAGGGAAGTCGAGGGGAAATTGGTCGGCGAGAGAGAGCGTAAGGTGGAAAGGTACCAAGTTGGTTTGGTCAAATCAGTTCAAGGTTTTCGTACGGATTTTTCCACCGTTTAGACCTCGTGATTGCGTTTGCAGCCCCAGAAATTGGATTCGAGCTGAAAGTAATTTGTAAGTCTTATCTCGCACAGAAAGGTTCTTGCACAGAGAGGTTCTTGCAGAGAGGAGAGAGGGTACATGTAATGATTCAAGATATTTGTTTCGTAACCTCCAAACTAAACTCCCTACCTATGCAGCTCTGAAAGCCGTTTCACATACGTATTATTGACATTATTTTCCAATTTATCAGACAAAGTTGTGGATATTTTTATATTCTACGCAAAAAAAACGTCAGTTCGCATACTTTTGCCCACCTGGATTGCCTTACAATTTCCGTTTTTGTTTAATGTCAGAAGGTGGATGACGCTGCCAATGAATGTATTATTTGTAAAGTTTTGGAGATTAAAACTACTTCTCAAGATGATTAGATGTTTAAAAACATATGGTAATGAATTATTATTTAATAATAATAAACTCTCGATAGAGTAATATCCATGAAAAAGCATCTTCATACTCGTCATCATTTCACATTTGCATTAATTCCAAGTGTAACATTAGTATATTGGAAATTGGGGTGAATTTGGCCAAAAATGGTGAACTATTTATTTGATAACATTTGGTGGTACACTATTAATTTCTGTGATAAGCTCCATCTTTAGGCTTATTACATACATACTTTTTTGTAGTTTATTCTTCATTCTACTTTAATGATTTATTTCATTCTGCTTTAATTTTTATTTATTTTTACCATGTATTAATAGAAAAATTTGTATGAATTTTCGAATCTTTTGTATTATACCGATTCGTAGATGACAGTGGGGTGCATTCCAGGCATTGTATTCACGTATCTTATATCTCATGTCCGTCGCGTATACGATTCCATTAGTTTATGCAAGGAGGTGCGCACAAAAGAAATATATTTTATTTTGCAAATTCAGGATTGAGGGAATCCCTAAGGAAATAAACCTCCATTTGCTGGAGCAGTCGCCCGTAAAGTGGAAGATACGGGTTCGAGTCCCGGTCCTGTCACTTTTTCATGTCCATTTCTTCTTGGGAATTCTAGCACCCGCTTTAATGTGTAAAGATACCTTTCACCCTTTTCCTTTTATACTCATTTAAACGAATGAGGTTGTCGAAGTATGGAATTTCTCCTACATGGCAAATATTTTTTTACGAAAATACGTTCTTCTCCCCTGAGAGTATGAAATATGACGGAATGGTGCTGCGATATTTTCTCAGGAGCGGAAAATGTTTCGCTCCAACGGATCTATATGAAAAGCAGCCTTCATAAGATACCCCGCACCTTTAAGTCGCTCATGATAAAGAAGGTTCCCGTTGCGTTCACATCATAATGCTCGTTCGCGCTGAAGTTAACGTACAGCGACATTTCTAGAGCAATATCTCATCTGCATCGTAGGTGTAGTAAATGAACTATTAAGGCGAAAGGTAGAGGTAATATTGGCCGTTGTTAAGAGATGTTTCCACCTGAGTATGGAGAAGTTTGTCCAAATATGTCACGTTGTATCTACGATCACTAATTTCATGGAATTTTTGATTATTTGATTTGATTTTGTATTGATTATATATATATATATATATA